>WNYA01000217.1:76336-157108 GCA_019512145.1 Engystomops pustulosus | reverse complement strand
AAATAAATGTTATTGTTTGTATGATGTAAAGTTCCACAACTTTCCAATATACTTTCTGTATCACTTGTTTTCTAGATCTCTGCTTGCTGTCATTGTATAGGAAGATCCATTGTTTACTTCCTGGAGGTAAACACCGATCCCTGGTCATGTGATGTCACACAGGTGCACGGCTCATTATATCCCTGGTCATGTGATGTCACACAGGTGCACGGCTCGTTTCCAGGCTCTCGGCTCCCTGCTCCCCCTGCCCCCGCTTAAGCTCCAGTCAAGAACACAATAGAGAGGTAAGGTTACTTTATCTTTGCATATATATGTGTAATATGTGTATATATGTGTAAATATATGTAATATGTGTGTGTATATATATGTGTGTGTGTATATGTGTGTTTGTATATATGTATATGTGTGTGTATATATGTGTGTGTATATATGTATATGTATGTGTATGTATGTATGTGTGTGTGTGTATATGCTGTATCTACTGTTTGTTTATGTGTATATATGCTGTATGTATATGCAGCATTTGTGATATTTATCAGGGCATCTATTTTGTACTACATGGCATTACTCGGTATGCATTTTATACTACTTGGCGGTACGTTGTATCTATTTTATAATACTTGGCATGCTGTGTGCATTTTAAACTACTTGGTGGCACGCTGGATGCATTTTATACTACATGGCGGTATTCTGTATGCATTTTATACTACATGGTGATACGCTGTACGCATTTTATACTACATGGCGATACGCTGTATGCAACTTATACTACATGGCGATACGCTGTATGCATTTTATACTACATGGCGATACGCTGTATGCATTTTATACTACATGGTGATACGCTGTATGCATTTTGCATTGCTTTATTTTTACACCAAACCAATATATTATATTATAAGCTCCACCCCTCCATAACCCCACCCCCACCGGGCCATGGAAAACTGGTCTAGCTTAAAGCCGGTCCCTGTTGCAAAAAAGGTTGGGGACCTCTGCCCTAGAGGGTCCAAGAAATAGTGAAAACATTTTATTTAAAAAGGTTTAAAAATGTAAAAAATGTATAAAATGTCAAAATTTGAAATCACCCCCTTTTCCCTAAAACTGATATTAAAGGGGTTGTCCGAGTTTTGAAAAAAAAATATATGTGGCCGGGAGCGGGATGCCTAAAACAATAAAGCTGTACTTACCTTCCGGTGCCCTCCGGTATTCTGCGCTGCTGTCGCTCCGGTCCGGGTGCCATGTAAACAAACATGGCCGCCGGAGCAGCGCTGCATTCAGCTTCCGGCCGGACCCGACAACCTTCCGGCCCCCATACACAATGCTGTGTATAGGGATGGATAGGCGTACCCGGCCACGGCCGGCCGGAAGCTGAATGCAGCGCTGGATACCGGAGGGCACCGGAAAAAAAAAAAAATTGGTGAATGGCGGTATTCTGTATGCATTTTATACTACATGGTGATACACTGTACGCATTTTATACTACATGGCGATACGCTGTACGCATTTTATACTACATGGCGATACGCTGTATGCATTTTATACTACATGGCGATATGCTGTATGCATTTTATACTACATGGCGATACGCTGTGTGCATTTTATACTACATGGCGATATGCTGTATGCATTTTATACTACATGGCGATACGCTGTATGCATTTTATACTACATGGCGATATGCTGTATGCATTTTATACTACATGGCGATACGCTGTGTGCATTTTATACTACATGGCGGTATGCTGTATGCATTTTATACTACATGGCGATACGCTGTTTGCATTTTATACTACATGGTGGCACGCTATATGCATTTTATACTACATGGCGATACACTGTATGCATTTTATACTACATGGCGATACACTGTATGCATTTTATACTACATGGCGATACGCTGTATACATTTTGCATTGCTTTATTTTTACACCAAACCAATATGATGGATCTGGTCCGGACACCCCAGAATCAGCTTAAAAGTTTTGCAAGTAGTTTTAAAAGATGTGTAATCAGTGTTTTGTAATTTCGGTTATTGTCATGTGACATGACCCTGCTCCATTGTTTGGTGACTGGAGTGCGGAGTGACTCACTAGTCTGACCTTGTCGAGCCTCCGGTGGACCGATAATCACGGGCGCTCGGAAGTATCACTGAACCCTGTCACCCTGACAATACATGAAGTGGCATCTATCACCTGCAGGATTAAGGATTCAATCAATGACTTCGATCCTCCCCTCATCTTGTCTACAGGAGAGAACACAAGAGCCTGATAAGCAAATAACCTCCATATCCATTACTGCCTCATAGAAGGAAGCCGAATATTCTCTGCATCTCAAGGTGGAAGAAGGATCCAAGACGAAGACTATATATACATCATGTAGATCTAAAAGTGAAAAACACTACAACAAACAAAAAACATGCCATAGCGTCTGGCAATATATATATAATACTAATATAAACTGAAAGAATCTCTCCTGGCCCAGCCACACCACACACTCTACCAGAACACAAACCTGCACCCCATCCCACCACCAACTAAACAATACACAACAAAATTAGACATAAGTAAATATACACCAAAAACTACCTAGAACCACCACTCCCCCTCACCCAGACACTGGCCTAAAGTTCAAGTTCAGTAGTCCAGACCATTGGACTGTTGTACACCTCTGTGTATGGGATAACGAAGCAGGAAGTGGTCCGTGCCCCAGAAGCCTCTGAGTAGCGGTCGACCTCTGACATCACCCATTGCGCCTCCCCTCCCGAGGACACGAAAATGGTGACATCATCGGCATATTAAAGCCGGTCCCTGGTGCAAAAAAGGTTGGGGACCTCTGCTCTATTGGATTGAGATCTGGTGACTGTGGAGGCCATTTGAGTACAGTGACCTCATTGTCATGTTCAAGAAACCAGTCTGAGATGATTCCAGCTTTATGACATGGCGCATTATCCTGCTGAAAGTAGCCATCAGATGTTGGGTACATTGTGGTCATAAAGGGATGGACATGTAGGGAATCGTTCTTGGTATGGCGCCTGTCCGATGACCCACGCATGCGCACTGTCCTTACTGACGGATCCCTACCTTCCTTTGTTGATTTGAGTGCCCGTTTCCCTGACACTCCGCTATCTTGGCTGGAATACTCCCAGCTACAATCGGAAGGTCAGGACAGGCAGCACAGGATCAGAGTCAGGCATGTAGCGGAAGGTCAGGACAGGCAGCACGGGATCAGAGTCAATAATGGAACCGAGGTCACTACAGGAAATCGCAGTACAAGCACAGGGCATCAGACAAAGCTGTCTCTTAGGCTGTGAGGCACAAAAATCCGGCAGGGGACACAGTAAGGGGCTGGATATTTAACAGAATTGGCAGCCAGCCAGCGCCAATTAGTGGCGCACTGGCCCTTTAAATTTTACAGAGCCGGCGTGCGGGGGCACCCGTGACAGATACCTTACAAAGTTTCCATATTTTGAAACAGGTGTCATTCTTTGCAGGATCAGATGACGTTTTCATTGAAACCATTTAGAGAACTGTTTTCATGGAAGTTAAAAAAGAGGGGTAATATACTGCTTCTCAATTAGTAACTCTGGTGACTGACAGCTGACAATGACAGTCAATTAAACGCCAACCAGTGCTCCATGTGATGTCATCGGAGAGCACCAATCAGACGTCACATGGAGCCCTGGTTGACAATTAAAGATGGCGGCGCCCCTGTGCAGTGCTGATAAGTGCTGTGGTCGGGGTCATTTCGATTTATTCCATGTGGCTATAGTTGACACTATCTTTCTTCAGGTGATTTGTTTTTTTAATTAGATAACTTTAACCCCTTAAGGACAGAGGGTTTTTCAGCTCATTTCTCGCTCTCCAACTTCAAAAATCCATAACTTTTTCATTTTTCCGTGTACAGACCTGTGTGAGGGCTTATTTTGTGCGTAACAAATTTTACTTTCCCGTAATGTTATTTATTTTAACATGCCGTGTACTGCGAAGCTGAAAAAAATTCCAAATGTGGGCTCAGTTTTTACGACTTTCACTCTTCGCTCCAAATCACACGCCTACTTTATTCTTTGGTTCGGTGCGATCGCGGTGATACCAAATTTAGACAGGTTTTATTGTGTTTTAATACATTTTCAAAAATTAAACGAATGTGTACAAAAAAGATAAAAAAATTTTTGCCATCTTCTGATGCTAATAACTTTTTCATACTTTTGCGCAAGGAGATGTGTGAGGGGTCATTTTTTGCGAAATTACGTTTTCATTGCTACCATTTTGAGGTCTGTGTGACATTTTGATCATTTTTTATTTCATTTTTTATATTATGTAAAAAGGTGTAAAAGTCGCATTTCGGACATTTGGGCGCCATTTCCCGCCTCGGAGGTCACCGCCGCCCGTAACCGTTTTTATATTTTGATAGATCGGGCATTTTGGGACGCGGCAATACCTAATATGTTTGTGTTTTTTTTTGTTTATTTTATTTTTTTTTTTTATTTTTTCATTTTTTTTTTTTTTTTTTCACTATCTTTTAGACCATCTAGGGTACATTAACCCTAGATGGTCAGATCGCTGCTACCATATACTGCAATACTTCTGTATTGCAATATATGGCATTTTTGCAGCACATTCATTACAATGAGCCACTGGCTCATTGTAACGAATCTGCAGCTGCCAGATAGCCTCCTGTCAAAAGAAGACACGAGGCTACCATGGCAACCGATCGCCGCCCCCCCGATGACGTTCGGGGGCGTGGCGATTGAAAAAAAGATGGCGGCGCCCGCGCGCCGCCGTCTTTTAAATGCCGCCGGCGACTTTGCCGGCGGCAACGGGGGGGGGGTTAATAGCCGCGATCGGTGCTAGCACCGACCGCGGTTATTAGCGGTGGGGGTTTTATGCATTTTGCAAAAACCCCCACCTTTGTATGAAGAGGACTCAGCCCGTGAGCCCTCTTCATACATCCCTTATACCAGAGCGTTAAGGGGTTAAGCAAAAGAGCACTGCAAAGCGGACATATTCTAGGTGAAATCTCAGTCTTGTACAGCTGTATTATTTTTCTTTGCATCATGGTGATTGTTCAGTAGCTATAGGGCAGTAATATAAATCACTGTATGGCAGCTGTCAGGATTCAGGGGTAGTGGAGTCACTGAGCCACCGTGATCGATGACGTAAGCCGAGCACCTGGGAGCAGAATCTAAGTGGCATCCGGTTTTCACCACTGCCCGCCTCAAAGCGGGTTGGATTTGCTGCGGCGTGATACCACCAGGTCGCTCCACAGGCACGACTTTGCTTGCGGTGGCGGCCAAGACAAAGAAGAGACAGAATCATGGTTGGGACAGGCAGGGGATTAGGTCAGGCAGCACGAGATCAAGGGTAATGGCGGAGCAAAAGGTCGAGGCTGGCAGCAGAGTAGCGAAGTCAGGGACGGAACCGGGGTAACAAAGAGAAATCTGGATAAATGCACACGGCAAGGAACAAGCTTTTTATATGGCATTAGAGCACAAAGATCTGGCGGGGCGTAAGGGAAGAGGCCGGCTATGTACCAGATGTACGAGTTACCAGATGGCCAGCGCCAATTATCGGCGCACTGGCGCTTTAAATCTTGCAAAGGTGGCGCAGGAGCACTAGGAAGCGGGGACGCACACGCCAGACCGCCGGAGCCGCTGCTCCATCGTGGAGAGGTGAGTGAGCCCACAGGGATGGAGGGGCACACAGAGGAGCACAGACATGGGGACGCTGGGGCACCCGTGACAGCAGCAATATCAATAGTATTGTGCTATTATTTTATAGTTAGAGGCTTTTTATTTAGAAACCATAAGCATTCAACTTGTAAATATAGAGAACAATAAGTACTCAATACCCCATCATTTTTATGTACGCCCCTGATCACTACCCCAGTGTTGTAGCCTCATGCATCTGATCTTCATGACCTGATGTTCAAGGTCATCTTGATCATAATTTTAATTAATAAATTGCATCATTAATAGATTAAAAATGTTAAAAAAAAGCTTAAGACCTACCGTATTTTTCGGAATATAGGGCGCACCTTCAATAAATGCCTGCTAAAACGTCTAGGCTCATATATAAGGCACACTGGACTATAAGGCGCACCTGATATAAGTATGAATGATCAGCAGGCGGCAGACCTGTGCACAGTACAAGGCAGCTGTTGTCTGTAAGTCCGGTTCATATATAAGGCGCACCGGATTATAAGGCGCACCTGCTTATAAGGATGAATGACCAGCAGGTGGCAGACCTGTGCACAGTACAAGGCTGCTGTTGTCTGTAAGTACGGTTCATATATAAGGCGCACCTGATTATAAGGATGAATGACCAGCAGGTGGCAGACCTGTGCACAGTACAAGGCAGCTGTTGTCTGTAAGTACGGATCATATATAAGGTGCACTGGACTGTAATGATGAATGACCAGCAGGTGGCAGACCTGCGCACAGTTCCAGGCAACTGTTGTCTGTAAGTACAGTTCATATATAAGGCGCACCTGATTATAAGGATGAACGACCAGCAGGTGGCAGACCTGTGCACAGTACAAGGCAGCTGTTGTCTGTAAGTACGGATCATATATAAGGTACACTGGACTATAAGGCGCACCTGATTATAAGGATGAATGACCAGCAGGTGGCAGACCTGTGCACAGTACAAGGCAGCTGTTGTCTGTAAGTCCGGTTCATATATAAGGCGCACCGGATTATAAGGCGCACCTGATTATAAGGATGAATGACCAGCAGGTGGCAGACCTGTGCACAGTACAAGGCTGCTGTTGTCTGTAAGTACGGTTCATATATAAGGCGCACCTGATTATAAGGATGAATGACCAGCAGGTGGCAGACCTGTGCACAGTACAAGGCAGCTGCTGTCTGTAAGTACGGATCATATATAAGGCGCACCTGATTATAAGGATAAATGACCAGCAGGGGGCAGACCTGTGCACAGTACAAGGCAGCTGTTGTCTGTAAGTACGGATCATATATAAGGTGCACTGGACTATAATGATGAATGACCAGCAGGTGGCAGACCTGTGCACAGTACAAGGCAGCTGTTGTCTGTAAGTACGGATCATATATAAGGTACACTGGACTATAAGGCGCACCTTGGATTTCTGAGAAAATCAAAGGATTTTTTGTGCAATTCAGTTTAGGTATCTATACATGTTCTGCGCGTTTAATCCTAGTGTATCAGAATATTTGGTCATGAAAGCTGTAACAGTGAAATGTAAGCCCTCCATCTGCTTTTCAAGAGCTTTCAGTTTTCTGGTAGCTGTTTGCTCTGGACTGATTTACTGAAGCAAAATCAGTGTAAATACAATGTCCCAGTAGCTGAATTATAAGAAACCTGGGCCTCACTCCGCTGTGCTGTCAGAGCGTGTCTGCACCATAGCAGCTCATTGGTCCCTTGGTGGGAATTTACCAGGGATTGAAAGGTACGAGCTCCACCATCAGCAGGATTCAGCACTCTTGGGGAGGATCAGAGGCTTTGCAGAAATCACCAGTCTGCCAGAAGATCCGCTGAGAGTGTGCGGCCCGAGAACACAAGGAAGATTAATTACCAGCCCACCTCTGCAGGCTAATGACTCCACTTATGTTCTGCATGTTGGTGTGGAAAATGTATCCCTTATCAGATGGTGGAAGAACAATAAGAACATCCAACTATAGAAGTAACTAATATGACTTGTAACAGTTTTTAAATGAGTTCTTATGGTTTTTACATAAATAATGCTTAATCAATGTCAAATGATCCATGATAATGGGACAGACTTACTTACCCGGTCCAGTCGCGATCCGGCGTTGCGTTGTCCGACGAGGATTGAGGTCTGAGTTCCTACATGTGTCGCTGCTGTGCCGAGGTCCACCGGAGTTCACCTTCTTCTTCCCGGTGCATGTGATCTTACGACACAAATCCTTTTTTAAATTCTGCGGTTTGTCCGAATCCACCTGGTTGTCCAACGGCCACGCCCCCCAATTTCTGTTGCGTGCAAGCCGGCACCGATGCGCCAAAATCAGATCGGGTGCACCAAAATCCCGGGGCAATTCGCCGCAAAACGGAAATATTCGGGAAACCCAACGAAAGTGTAGGAATCGGATCCTTAGTAAATGATCCCCAACGTCTCTAACCAGTGAGACAGTCTGGTGGATTATGGGGGTTATCTGCAACATCCCCCACCGGGTCCGAGTGGCTGGCGGTTGCGGCCTAGGCACGCTAGTGTCACGGTGCTTGGTATGGGGACCGGAGGGCTGTCCTACAGCCTGGCAGGTCTCCAGCAGGTGGTGTGTGCAAGAAATGATGAGGGAGAGGCTGTGGTACTGGTTCTCCCTGGGGCAGCCCTTAGAGTCTGTATTATGGGTCCCTGGTAGATGGATGGGGCGCCCTTGATGGTGATAAAGCCTTAGCAGGGACCAGACGGAGGCAATGTTGTGCATAAAGGTAACTTACAGTTCTTTATTCAACCAACAGCAGCAACAGGCCAAACGATTCTGTACAAGTGCAGTACTGGAGTGATCTTGGAGAGGGAACCTCAGGAGTTGTGTCACCAGCTTGGATGCAGGGGCAGGCTGGGGTGTAGCTGTGTCCAATGCTGGAAGCTGCAGCTTTGTCCTGCTTGTCCTGTGTCACTGTGTGTAGTTGCTGAGGAGCTTCTCATGTGGTGAGAGCTGGGCCTGAGACATCTGCTCTCTCTGAAGTTTCTGGAACTCTCCCTCCTGTGTGGAGAGCTGGGCCTAAAACTCTGACTCCTCTCCTGACTAAGGGTGTAGTTTATCCCTGGTCAAGTGGTCTTCTCCTCCAATCACACTCCAGTTCACATTGAAGTGCATTGAGACATATCATTGGATGATAAAACCGTTGCCTATCCAGGCAGAATCTACCGCTGCACAATTACCTGAGTATCTGTGTAGTGTCCTGCAGGGGAGCTGATCAGACTCACTACCAGGAGGACACACATATTTTTCTTTGTAGTTTTTTTCCCATTTGTGCAATTTAGCAGATTTGCACAAAAATGTTTTACCACCCAGCAAAATTTTCTGCCACTGAGTTTTTCAGTGTTGCGCCTGACTTACAGGAAACCTACCTAATAAGGTAGATCTGGTGACACATCTAATGTATCATAACTCCATGTTTTTTTAATAAAACAGTTAGTCGCCCAGAACTTAAAGTATAATCTAATCTATATGCAAATTTTGTTGAGAGGCTACTGGGGCGTAGAGTAGCCGCGCTGTGAAGCCTCTTTCAATTCCTCCTACTAGAATTCTTCAGCGTGCAGCTCGGAGTAGCTGCATGCACTTGTCTTTGAGGGCGCGTTCACATGTTGCGTTTTGACCTGCATTTTCATTGCGTTTGAAACGCATATACAACAGCTGAGGAGGGGTGATTTGCCTAATTACATCACTGTTAACATTTCCATTTACAAAACGCAACGTAAACGCGATGTTAACGCATGCGTTAACAACGTGTTGACGCATGCATTTTGTTAACGCATGCATTAACATTGCATTTACAAAGGTAAATGGTAATGTAATTAGGCAAATCACCTCTCATCAGCTGTTGTATATGCGTTTCAAAGGCAATGAAAACGCGACCAAAACGCAACGTGTGAACGCGCCCTGAGGTCAGAGTTCTGCGCAGTGGCTCCTGCTCAGGAGCCGAAGCCAAGCAGCTTTAAAGGGAACCTAGCACCACGATTCTACCTGTAAAGGTAGATCGGGTGGTAGGTGGATGTATGGGAAGTGAGGATAGACCTTTATTTAGAGCTATCCCCACTATCTTTTTAAAATCTTTAATACCCCAATATGTAAATTTTCTTAAGCAGCTACTGGGGCGTGGAGTAGCCGGACATAAGGCTACACGTCGCGGCTACTTCACGCCCCAGTATCCTCTTTAACATTGTAATGAAGGTGTTAAAACGAGACATCTTCGGGTCTTCGGAAGACCCAAGGCTGTCATGGTGACAAATTGCCGCTCCCCGATGACGTCAGAGGGAGCGTCGATCCCCGGCAAGATGGCGGCGCCGCAGGATGACACCCACGATCGGTGCTAGCCCCCATTGAGGGTGTTACCGGTAAGTCATTGCTGCAATATGCTGCAACAGTGATTAAGACCCCTCACATTCCAGGTAAGGAATTGGATTGGCATCTTAACTTAGGAAAAGTGAAAAAAGACCCCGGCTGGTCACCCAACCCCCTTTCCCACATTTGAATTGACCTGTTCAGACTAACAGATCTTCAAACTCGCGTGTATCCCCTCTACCACTCCAGGGGCGCACCACAAAGAAAAGAAAACATTTCCAGCATCTTATCACTGAGCCTCCCCGCTAGATCCCAGTCCAGAAGCCCTTTAATTCCAACCAATTTGATGCTTTCTCTAGAGTCATGTGTCAGTTTTGAGAATGCTACAAATGTTATTTTTTTTCCAAAAAATTAACCTGGCCTCACCTGGCCTGCCAGGTGAGCTGGGAACAGGAAGAGCAGGATGGATGACTGGAAGAGAAGGCTGGAGGATAGAGAAGGAAGGGGGCGTGGTTTAGAAAAGGGGGAGGGGCTTTTGTCCCTCTTTCTCTCGGCTTAAGGTTGGGAGGTGTGTGTGTGTACATGGCTCTATGTGTGTGTGTACATGGCTCTATGTGTGTGCGTACATGGCTCTATGTGTGTCCCCTCCTACTCACCATCTTCGGCGCGCAGCTACGGCGCGCAGAAGAGCAGGCCCGCGTCTGCGCGGTCACTGCTCCGAAACAGGCGCGGGCCTGCTCTTCTGCGCATGCGCAGACGGCAGGATCGCCGGACGAGGGCGTGCAGCTACGCGGAGCTGCGCGCCGAAGATGGTGAGTAGGAGGGGAAAAGAGGCTACCGGGGCGTGGAGTAGCCGCCTCGTGTAACCTCAGATGCGGCTACTCCACGCCCCAGTAGCCGCATAAGTACATTTGCATAAAAGTCTAATAAAAGTTAACAAAAAAGTGTGGGGACGTGAGGATTAGCCCTTAAAAGGGCTATCCTCACGTCCCATTGATCCACCTACCACCCAATCTACCTTTATAGGTAGATTTGTGGTGGTAGGTTCCCTTTAAGTTTACTATCCACCAATACCCCCAAGTCTGTTGATATTTTTCAGTAAAATATGTATAACGTATTGAGTATAGCTTAACCCAAGGGTGAATGTGCACTCTCTGCTGCCTGAGGCAAGCTATAGAATAGCCCCCCTTTGCCCATCCAGAAGTAATATATCTGCGGTAATGTCTCAAACTATATTCTCTGCTTTGTAGCAGATTACTGTGCCCCTGATGCTGCCCCCATCTTGCTGTGGGTTGTACTGCTTTAGGCTCAACTCACCTCATGGCTAGTGTACCCCTATGTGTACATCATTTAAAGGAGCTTTCCATTCTACAGCCATTATACTTATGCGTGAGCTTAGTGTAATTGTGAGCTTAGTGGAAAAGACCTAAGTCAGTGGTGGCTAACCTATGGCACTGGTGCCAGAGGTGGCACTCAGAGTCCTTTCTGTGGGCACTCAGGCCATCATCAGAGATGACTCCAAGTATCTTCCTGTATTTCCCAGGCCCAGGACTTGCTGTGCACAGAGCTAAAGTGTTAACTGGGACTACTGGAGGAGTGGGAAGGTATGGACAGATCTGGATTATCATTGTAGCTCCTGCTCCGGCCATGACAATTCTTCCTGTTTATGGGACCCTGGAGGGAAGCCACAATGATCATCTAAATTGGTGTCTTCAGGGTGCTGGTATCAATGAAAGAAGTGACAAGATGTGTGAATTTCTGTGTTGGCACTTTGCGATCAATAAGTGGGTCTTGGTTGTAGTTTGGGCACTCAGTCTCTAAAAGGTTCGCCATCAATGACCTAAGTGCTACAACTTTTCCCTATAGGGAAATTTATTCATTCATTCATCAGCCAGGGAGGAAGCACTATTAGACAAGCATAATAAATCAGGGGCACTGTGACTGTGGTAATAGTCTTATATCTGTTACCCATGGCTTTCTTCTCTCTAACTTCAACTTTTAAAATTATAATTTATTATTGGAGAGTATGAATCCATTTTATTTTCTCACACCTATATGAGTAAATAATAAACATTTAGGTTAGAGGAAGCAGATGTGGACTAGTTATAAATAACTAGGAAAATAAGGCGATAAAGAGGGGGTGGCATTGGGAAAACTGAGTTTATTAAAAATCAAATATAAATTGCTTCTGCTTCATTGTATGTCTAAAAATGAGACAATATCATCTCAATAATTTAGTAAGGAGGGCTTTAAAGCGCATCAGAGAGGTATCTTAAAAATACTTAGGTGATGACATGAAAATATTTGTGGAGACCAGTTAAAGGACAATGTAGTCACTCCATAAAGTGAGTTGTGAGACACTTCAATTTTTCTCATCCATATCTGTTCATATCAAGTCCTTTTATTCTAGATTATTTTCTTTCCAAGATTATCTTCTATAAAGATAAGTCCCCTCTTGTCTTCTTCTCTTTTAGTCCTGGGCATCACTGAGAAAATTATCAAAGCAGATTACAGGTCTCATCTGCATCTGGAGACATGGTAAGTATTGCTTTGAGATGTTCTCTTCTCATTTGGCCATTCTTCCAATCCAGATATAGAATTGGGGATTTGTATAATGAAATCCAAAACCACAGTTTGGTTCTAATTCTGCAGCATAATAAAACTAAATATTTGCATAAGGTTTAACATACATCAAAAACATGAACATACTGCACATCAAAACAAAAAAACACTATCAGTACTTAAAGATAATTTACCAGTACCTGTAAGTCAAATTACACTGAACATACTCACTTACACTCCTTTTCATCTTGACCTATAAAAAGCTGCCAAAAACACGGGGACGCGATGTCCGACACACCAAGCTGCTAGTTATTCAACCCCTCGCCACCTCCCTCTCCCAGCAATTGACATCACATGAGTCTATTTTTCAGGTGTCAATATTAGAGACGGTCACCGGAATCAAGATAAAGAGTGTTGGTTAGTTTGCTCAGTGTAATTCTCTAAATCAGCCATGACCAACAATATACTCACATCCACTCTTAGGCCATTGATACAATTAATTCATTATAATGAATTCATTGATAGGTTTATGTTGGACGGATGCTATATTGATCTTTAAGAAACCAAGTTTACATTTTTTAAAATAAATCTATTAGGTTTTGTACAGGAAAATATCTGTGGTATTAATATTTTAAAATATCCCGTTCTGTAATGTTTCCTTCTTCTAGTTACAATGTAGGAGCATTAAATGATTCAATTTGAAAGTAAAATTTTCCCTTAAAAACAAGCCTGTATCCAGCCCTCATAATAGCTTTTAGAAAGGAGTGAAAAACTAAAAGTCAGTAATGGCTATTGTGTGTTATGCATTTGCAAGATTGAGACATACCGCATCAGCCACATAACCAACATCAAGATTTGCACTTCCATACAGAAACTAAATTTGTTGGTTATACAAAACCGCTCTTTAATTAAAACATGCAGGTTATTAGGATTAAAAAATGAATTATGTGGATTATTAGTTAAAATATTCAATATTGTGTCATATGTTCAAACATATCTTGAAAACCAAAGATGTCAAACTTGCCAGCAAGTGCACAGTTCCATGTTTTTACCTTTCTTAAATATTGGTACCACTTTGGTCATCCTTCATTGCTGTGGTATGGAGGATCTGAGTACTATGTTGGATCAATTAACTGCAGAAGAATGTGTCTGATAGTCTCATAAAAACTATTTAAGCTTCATTTTTTGACTAGTGACATTGAATTTTGTTATATTAAGTTATAGAATTATGGGGTTTTGTATCAGATGTTCAGATTTGTGTATACCTCTTTAATAATGAATATAGAACCTTGAGTCTTGTCTCCACCAGTAATAGCTGACATTGGTTAATTTAAGTATGTTAGTAATATTTCAGCATTTTGTTTGTCTGTCAGTGTTAAAGTGTACTTATTTTCCTTCTTTTACCATTCATGTATTTATACCCTTAGTTCTGCAGATCTGATATTGCATCTATTTTATTGTATTGTATAATCAATTGTATATTGTATTTGATAAACAATGCTCCTTAATTGAGTTAAAGGGGTTGTCCGAGAGTTCCGAAAAAAAAACTATAGGTGGCCGGGAGCGGGCGCCATGTAAACAGAGCAGAGCTGCATTCAGCTTCCGGCCGGCCGTGTACGCCTATCCGTCCCTATACACAGCATTGTGTATGGGGGCCGGAAGGTTGTCGGGTCCCGCCGTAAGCTGAATGCAGCGCTGCTCTGGCGGCCATGTTTGTTTACATGGCGACCGGACCAGAGCGACAGCAGCGCTGGATACCGGAGGGCACCGGAAGGTAAGTACATCTTTATTGTTTTAAGCAGCCCTCTCCCGGCTACCTATAGTTTTTTTTCAAAACTCGGACAACCCCTTTAATGCTGGTAAAACGATTGTACCACAGTCTCAGGACCATTAAACAACCCAAATGTTACAGACAATTAAATGGGATGGATGACACAAAAGTGTTCTTCCCATCAATCTCTAATGACCTTGCCATGACTTTGAATTGACCTTGACCAATCACTTGCCTGAATTCCTGGTGTCAACTACCATTGTCTATGTGCCAGGTTGGCCTGCTGCTATCTTACTGGGATCCCCACAAGAGGAAGCAGCCTTCCAATCTTTCCGTAGTGAAATCTAGATCCCTGTATAGGGGTGAAAACATGAAAACCGGAGAAGTCCACAGATAACACCCTTAGTGGAGGCCCAAAGTCACATCAGTAGGAAGCACAGTAGGTTCAGAACCTGATACTTGTTAAAATAGCGGACAGTGAACAATAGTAGAAGATATATTTGAACAATTTGCACTTATTCTCTGGACTATGCACCACATGTTGTAGAGAATGTAACCAATGGTAATTTACCGTAAATTTTTTTCTTTTTATTTTGCAACAAATTAGATCTGGGAATTGTAGTAACTATAGTCTGAGCACTGTACAACAATCAAATAGTATCATTTCTGTTACATAAATTACAGAGGACTCTGTTGCACTCTGATACGAATGTTAATAAATCTGTGCACTTTATTTTTGTATAGATTGGTTCTCCTCCCGGAATAGACAGTGGCTTCCATAGGAGATTTGGTGGCTGTGGGTTCGATGAATGGAGATATTTTCATTTTAGTGGCAGGATATCTCAATATATATAAAACAAATCTATTTTAGTTTTTTGAAGATAAAAAGTGAATGCAGAAGCGCTAAAGCGCTATGGAATTTGATGCTACATAAATAAAGATTATTATTATTATAACCTATTATTCAAATGATGTATAAAATACTGCACCTCCCATACCAGTAAGAGGTCGTCGATATGTTAGAAGAACAGATTGTTTGGTGTAAAGTGAAAAAGCTCCTCCCATGTGGCCTGCATAGATTGGCCAATGGAGGACATTAATCATATCCCAAAAGTTTGTGTGGTGCTGTATGATGTAAACCTAGCCCCTCTGCCATGCTGGATACAGCATGGTACAGGCGGATTCCGGATACATTCCACTTCTGGCCCTGCACTATTACTGACGACCGTTCATGGCAACAGCAAGAGCACGGGAATGCCCTGCGCTGGCCCACTCTGCCACCATCCATGCCTCCTTAAACCCCTCCATGCCCACTTGGTGTGAAGGTGTTGTAACGGGTGAAATAATCCCAATTCCTGGCAGTTCCACCAATGAGCCCCATGGCTGCTTCAGACTTTTGTCAAAAGGAAATAAGTTTATAAAAATGTAATGGCTGCAAGAAGGATTTCTTTAACACATATTATTATTTGACTATATATCAGGTAGAGAGTAAACATTACATAGCTTCAGATAACTTGGCATAGAAATGTCAAGGTTTTAAAGGTGGTATACAGGCCATTCTGTTGCCACTATTGGTGTTAAAGGTAGAGGGAATTAGTTTTTGTGTATATTTGGCAATGAATGATAATCCAATATTTTTTGCTAAAAGCGCCAAGAGATAAACCGTAATCTATGCCATTTTTTAGATGCAGTTAAAACAAGTCATTGTAATATTTTTTAAAAATTAGAGTTGAAAAAACAATGCTGCAGCTTTAGTTTAAATGTTGCATCAGCAGATAACAGGCTGGGTGTAATTGTAGCTCATCCCCACTTTAATGGATCTGAGCTCCAATATTTGACAGACCATACTGCTGCAGCCCTAATAGCACTACCAAGATAGAAACTAATATATAAGATGACTTTACAAATGGAAAATAGGAAGCGGAGTGGAAATGGAATCTGGCAATGTTCTTAGTTTTAATACGGAGCCCTATGGGTACTTTTACTGTGAAAAAGCAGCAGCAGAGAACGGACGCTGCACAAAGCAGTTGTATGCAGGGTCAACCTAGACTCAACTGTCTTAGGCAAACTATACAAAGGCAGACGTCCGTGCCATGTCTTCCACCTATCCTGACATCAGGTTTAAAGACACCCTTGTGAATGGATTCTGTTAGAAACAACAGAAGTGTCCTCCTCTGATGATAGAATACATCAGTGCCTCTATCTCTATGCACAAGAAGGAGACACTGCCTAGAGAGCCCCTAGGGATAGTGAGTAGCCCATACTATGGCAGGGAACCAGGGGGGCAGGTGGTGCTTGACTGTCTCATCTCTGATCCTAGGTGGGTGATCAAGTAATAGGGTGACTTCCATGCCTGGTAATTGCCCTATAGCTACGAACTACTTACAGTCTGCATTCTCTTTGTACGGTAACATCTTTATTTGCATTACCATGTACAAAACACGAGCAAAACTTGAAAATAAAAGGGGTAATCAGAAACAACATTTGGGTGCAATTTACAGGCAGCAACAGTTTTTTTTTCCAAAAGACAAACAATGTGGGTACAGCAATGTCCAGTCATGAGTGTGAGAGGTCTCCTTAGAGAGTCCATACATTCACATTTTTACAATATGACTGGGTGTACAAGTCTCCAAACTATTTTGGATTTCCCATTAAACAGCTGCATTCGGAACTTTTAACTGAGATGAACCAGTACAGACAGCAGGCAACTTGTACTGTGGGTGAAACTGAGTAGAAAGTGTATAAAGAAGTAAGGAGATATATAAGTGGATATATGTCTACACATGAATATAAGTTGTTTGATATAAAAATTAGTGCAGGCATACATCAAGGATCAATACATAATTTACACATTTATTTGCATAATTGGGAGTTGGAAATTATCAAGGAACAGTCAGTTTCTATGGATTTATCCCTGAAAATGGCAATCCTATGAAAATATCCAGTTTTACAGTAGACCACAGTTTAAGATGAACTTTTTTTCACATTGAACAAGATTTTAATAGAACTGAGCATCTCAATAAAAAAATCTAAAGAAAAATCTTCTGCTCCCTTTTCATGAAATCAAAGTCATTCCTGTGCACTGCCAGCCCCTGCTACACTTACAGTTTCCATAGAAACAACCTGTATACTTTTCTCTGCTCTCCAGTTGGGCATGTGGCTGCACATTCCTCTGTGTGAAGAACCACAGGGGATTGTGGGAGATGTCATCTTTTAGCAGAATGGGGGCAGCCATATTGAAGTGATGCAGCTGCAGCAGTGAGCTGTGAAGTAACAAGTGAAGGAAAAGAAAGTATACAGCCCTGGGTAGTGAGGTAATGGCGTGTAACTATAATAAATGCAAAAGAACTGGTCAGTACAAAAAAGTAAATATAGTGAGCGGAGAACCCCTTTAATATCTAACGGTGATATTAAATGTTGCAATTTTTGTACTCCTTTTTGCAGTCCTCAAGCGCCCATTGGTTGGCTCAACGCAGCATAACTTAGAGTGAGCTCCTGATAAAGTTTATAAATATAAGCTCATTGCAAGGCCCTGGCTATTTTCTTATTTGTGAGTCCTAGAGAATGGACTAGGAAACTCTCTCCTATGAGAGACCAGCAGCTTTATAAGCCAACATGGCAGAGCCTGCATCCGGAATGCTGCTCAAGCAGCAGCACCCTTCTTGGCTTATACTAGCCAGTCCCTAACCACTGGACCAGGGCTGAGGAGAGCCTCTAAACGCTGAATCCACAGCCAACCAATGCCACCACCTTGTGGAACCTTTACAGCCTTTTACCTGCTGCTTTGTTGAACTATGTGTCATCAAAGAGACTGAGTTCTTGTTCAAGATTTCAGTCTCCAAGTGTGATATTTTCCCTGCTGCCACTAACACCTGGGGCCTCCCCTTCACCATCTGACTGGGTATCTATTACCACACACACCGTGGGAGTGCCCCAGGGGGATCCCTTCATTACAACCAGTCTGCCCATTTTCCTCTAACCTCTGGCATCAACAAGGCATTTCCGCCCACAGAACTGCCGCTCACTGGATGTTTTTTCTTTTTCGGAGCATTCTCTGTAAACCCTAGAGATGGTTGTGCGTGAAAATCCCAGTAGATCAGCAGTTTCTGAAATACTCAGACCAGCCCTTCTGGCACCAACAACCATGCCACGTTCAAAGGCACTCAAATCACCTTTCTTCCCCATACTGATGCTCGGTTTGAACTGCAGGAGATTGTCTTGACCATGTCTACATGCCTAAATGCACTGAGTTGCCGCCATGTGATTGGCTGATTAGAAGTTAAGTGTTAACGAGCAGTTGGACAGGTGTACCTAATAAAGTGGCCGGTGAATGTATATTGTTTTTATGAATAGAAATGATCTATACAGTACCTCTATGTGAAATTGTGAAAACCTCATTTGCACACAGACTATGAGGAGTTGTTAAACATGAGGCAAATGCCATATCTAAAAGTGCAAAAATACTCAACAAATCCTCAATGTGGGAACTTAACCCCTTTCCCGACATGCGCCGTAATAGTACTGCATGGTGTGAAGGTACTTGCAGATTCAGCACCATGGGATTCCTCAGATTATGTGTGAGTGTTAACCGCTTACACGCTGCAGGGTAGGTGGCCATTCTGGTTGTGGTTTGGATTCCCCCCCCCCCACACTTGACTCACGGGGGGAGTATGATGCTGAAACTGAGTGCGACAAGTGCCCTGGGGCTGCCCAATGGCCACTCACATCGGGCCCTGCCTCTGGGCAGAATGCGAATGTAAGTCACTGAGCATTCACAGATGATAACTTGTTTAAGCCAACCTGTTAAAAATAAACAAATAAAATGGTAAATATAATATTTTTTTAAATAAAAATAATAAAGTTAAAGTCCCCAAAACACCAGCATTATATATACATGAATAATAATGTACAAAAAAATTGCAAATCACAAAAGACACATATTTAGGTATTGTCACATCTGTAACTATCTGCACAATAAATCAGAAACATTATTGGACCAGCTCAGTGAATCCTGTAAAATGTAAATTTTTCATCAAATCCGTTCACTAAAAATGTTCTTAAAAGTGATCAAAAAAATTACCAGCACCAAAATAATGTAGTTAAAAAGAGCAACTCGTCATGCAAACCAGCTCTCAACCAGCTCTGAAAACCCATCAGCTCTCAACCAGCTCTGAAAACTGCAAAAGAATTGCAGTACTAAAACAAATGTAATTTTCTCTGTTTAGTTTAAAATTCAATAAATATAAAGAAAACTATATAAATGAATCACTCTGGACACAGTTAACAAGAATTGATGAATTAATTTTACTACACACATTAAAGAATTAAAGGGGTATTCCTATGAAGACAAGATTCTTAAATATACAAAATAACACATTCTCTAACTCACTGTTATTTAAAAAAAAATAAACCTTTTACAGATATAATTACAACCAGTCCTGGTGTTTACAATTTGGGCTGTCCTTGGATCTGACCGTAAATTGTCTGTCTATGGTTTGACAATTCCATCAAGAAGGGGGAGGGCTGGGATGCAGACAGCACACTACAACCAGGAATGTCTTGCTTCAGCCGTGCTTCTAGCAGCATGGAGAGGACACAGCAGCAGCTGCTCTACAAACAAGGATCCCATGGGAAAAGGTGACATAGCAGTGCTATGGGTAAGGCAGCAGAGCTGAGTGTGTTATTGTGTATGATATAGATCTCATGACTCTGATCTGTCTCATCTCTCTTTTTCTATTTGTAGACTGTATTCTATGTGGATACTGGTAGACTGTACAGAAGCTAAATGAAAGTGTAGATGAACCCTGTACCCTGATAATGTAAGCACAGTGTCAACACACATCATCGCATAGCTCAGAGGAATCATGAAGTGTCAGCTTAGAAAGTCCCTGCCTACACTCTGGAATTTTATAACTGTGTAAAAATGATTAGAGGATTAAAAATATATAAAGGTGTATAGCTTTTAACCCCTTAGTGCTTTGTGGCGGATATATCCATCAAGAAGCACAGTGACTTAGTGCTCAGTGGTGGATATATCCGCCACTGAGCTGATGCCGGCTCGGCTCTGGATCGGAGCCGAACCGGCATCGGGAAACATGGGGTGCCGGCTGTAACTAATAGCCGGCACCCCAGTGTAACACCCGCGATTGGAGTGGGCTCCGATCGCAGGTGTGTAACCCGTTAAATGCCGCGGTCAGCGCGACCGCGGCATCTAACATGCCTCTGGGGGGTCTTTCCCCCACGATGGCCCCCCCCCCAGAACCGTTTTGGGGGGGCACTGATCGCTGCTATGGTATCTCTGGGGTCCGATCGGGACCCCAGAAATGCCTGCAAGAGCTGCCGGTAAGATGGCGTCTATGACGTCATCTTACTGGCACAGTTCAAGCCTATGCATGTGCATAGGCTGACACTGATGATTGCTTGTTCATGTCCCATGGTGGAAAAAGTAAAAAGTAAAATGTTATTCAATAAAAAATAAATTAATAAATTAATAAAAATGCCCACAAGCCCCATAACATATAAAGAGATATATAACCCCCAAAAAAGTCTAAATCATGACAAAAACCCCACATATATTGTATCATCTCGTCCGTAAAAAACCCGTAGAATAAAAGTAAATCATTATTGAACCCGTACAATGAACGCCATAAAAAAAATTGTTGAAAACCCACCAAAAATTATCATTTTTACCTATTCAATCTTACAAAAACTGCAATAAAAAGTGATAATAAAAACATATGTACTACAGAATGATACTGGTGCAAAGTACAACATGTCCTGCAAAAAACAATCCATCAACCAGCTCCGTAGCCAAAAAAAGTAAAAATGTTATGCCACTTGGAAGACGGCAATGCAAAACTGATAGATTTTTCCCCACATTACGGTTTTATTTGACAAATTTAGTAAAATGTAAGAAAATATATTCAAGTCTGGTATCCCCGTAATCGTATCGACCCATAGAATAAAGATAACATGATTATTAGGCTAAACGGTGAGCACAAAAAAAAATTACAGAATTGATGCTTTTCTACTCCTGCCCTCAAAAACGAGTTCCTAAATTTTCAACAATAGGTGATACAAACCCCAAAATGGCAACACTGGAAAAAGCATCTCATCCTGCAAAAGAAATGCCATCACATGGACCCAATAACAAAAAAGCAAAAATGTTATAGCCTACAAAAGGGGCCAATGAGGAAACTAAAATCCTGGCAGCTGCAGGGCGCTCCTTCCCTTCTGCGCCTCGCTGTGCACCCATAAAATAAGTAACGTCCACATGTGGGGGGTCGCTGTAGAACAAATTGTATGGTAGGTTTTCTATTTTTATCTTTTGGAAATGTGTAAATTTTAGGGCTAAATGAACGTATAACCGGCACAATTTGACCATTCTAAATTTCACCTCCATTTTGATTCAATTACTATGAAGATCTGCAGGGGTTAAAAATCTTCCTAAAAGCTGTTTCTGATAGTTTGAGGGGTGCAGATTTCAAAATGGGGGTTTTGATGCTAAATATGTAAAATTTCATTCAAAACAGTATTTATCCGCAAAAGAGTAAATTCTGAGAATACGGAAAATCGCTATTCGATTGTAAGCCGCGTGACATCAAAATATATTATCCAGACATTTCAAAAATTATGAAAATGTAAAGTAGACATATGGGAAATGTTATTCAGCAACTTATTTAGGTGGTAAATCTATCTACCTGAAAATGTAATGATTTTGATTCATAATTTTTTCTTTTTTTGGAAAATAAACACAAAACTTATCAGCCAACATTTACCACTAAAATTAAGTACAACATGTGGGGAAAAAACAATCTCAAAATCGTTTTGATAAGTAACAGTATTCAAAAGTTATAATCATATAAAGCCACGCAAGTCAGAATCCAAAAAATGGGGCTGAGCCTTAAGCTGTAAAATGGCTGCGTCCTTAAGGGGTTAAAAGAAAAACACCGCCACAGCTTTCCTTCATTGCCATGGCGTGTGCCCATACAGCAGTTTACCATGACGTATGGGATATTGGCATACCTGGGAGGCATTGGATATCAAACTTTGTGGAGCGTTTCGGTATTTTATCCGTTGTGAAAAAAAATGTGAATATTGTGTGTAGAATTCTAAGCCTCATAGCATTCTACAACAATGAGAGGACACTTAAAAACCAACATAAAGCAGACATTTTGTAAAAGTTAGTTATCAAGTTCTTTTGGTGTTAAGACTATGGGGGTCATTTACTAACGACCTGAATTGCTATTTTTTGTCGGGTTTCCTGAATATTACCGATTTGCGCCGTTTGTCCCTGAATCGATCGGATTGTGGGGCATCGCAGCCGGCATGCATGCAATGGAAATCGGGGTGCATGGTCGTCGGAAAAACCCGACGGATTCGGGAAAACGTGGAATTTTTTTAAAAATGTGTCGCTTGACACACGCTTACCTGCACCCAAGATAGGACAGTGACTTCAGCGCAGCAGCGACACCTGGTGGACATCGGGCGCACTACCTTAGCGAATCGCTAAGGATCGCGAAAAGGACTGGGTAAGTAAATGTGCCCCTATGTGTCAGAAAGTAGAGAATTTGAATTTTTAAAATCTCAAATTTTTCCAAATTTTCGCCAAATATCCAATTTTTTTAATAAGTAAACGCAAAACATATCACCTAAAATCTTTCAATGATCACAAAGGGGTATGTGTCATGAGAAAGCAGTCTCAAAAATCGCTTGCATATGTTAAAGCGTCCTATAGTGACACATGTGCGATTTGAAAAAAATCGGCCATGTCAGGAAAGTGCAAAATGGTCAGGTTGTTAAGGGGTTAACCGACAAAAGAGTACGTTTACATGAGGAAATGAGGAGTAAAATCTACATCAAATTCCTTAACAAAACCCTTTGGTGGTGGGTCGACAAACCAGTGTAGGGTAGACCTAGACAGTTCTCTGCTGTGGCAGATTAATCCCTTGGTTTGAGGCTGGATGATTAATCTGGTTTATATAAGACTGACGCGTTGTACTGACAGCACTGCTGTGTATCCAAAGCTATTCGCACTCTATTATATTTAATAAACTTTTTGATATTTATTTTTTATCTTCAGGCATGCTGAGGGGTGTTGAGCATGCCAAACTAACTTTTGGTTGGTCCAGTCACTGGTAGGATTAGGACTTATAATAAATTATGCCTCCTGTTCAATATTGTTATATCCAACATGTTGTAGAAGTTTTGGGAAAGTTTGATTCTGTAGTAGTTGAAAGAAAAAAAGATACAGTCAATCCAATAAAAGTAGTAATTCTTGGTTTGGGCCCTATAAAAATGGCGGTACCATATACCTACTGTTCCTCACATTTTTCATTCAATACTTAAACCTCACAAACTAGTATAGTAAGAAATCCCATGAATTATTTAATGTATTGAGCTGTTTAAAAGAGCGTTTATACTGATGATACATGGCGGGACGCATAAATATATGGAATTTACATTGTTGAATTACATTAAATAAATTAACTTGTGACCCAAAAGAACAGGGCCCTTTGTTAGGTTTACCAAAAACTACATGATAACGCACCAAAATATTTTATGTATGTATATTTAAATGGGTACATAAATATGAATAGCGATGCAAATATGTGTCACTGAGAATTATGGTTATACATCCGTATAGATGTAGGAGCCTACATATTTATAATATGATCTACTTAAGACTCCACTTGGCCAATGGGAGTCAGTTACGGTACAGGCAGTACCCGGGTTACATACAAGATAGGGTCTGTAGGTTTGTTCTTAAGTTGAATTTGTATGTAAGTCGGAACTGCATATTTTTTCATTGTAATCCCAGCCAGAACTTTTTTGGTCTCTGTGACAATTGGATGTTAAAAATGTTGGGTTGTCATAAGAATCAGTGTTAACAAAAAAGCTTCATTACAGACACCTGTGATAACTGTTATAGCTGTTTATTGTAGCCTAAGGCTAAAGTACAGTAAATTACCAACATCCAGAGGTCCGTTTGTAACTAGGGGTCATTTGTAAGTCGAGTGTTCTTAAGTAGGGGACCGCCTGTATATGTAAAATAGAAGGAGTCTGTCATGGTTCAGACTTGAATACCAAAAAAATACCAAAAACTAGACAAAAAGAGGGAAATCCATGCCAATAATGATCTTAAAAAACAGAAAAACTTTATTGATAGCAAATAAATTCTTTAAAATGTAATACAAAATTGAGGACTAAGTAGCTTAAATAAAGTTTCAAAAAAGGCAGAGAAAGGCAGAAAAAGAGGAGATTGTTTCTTGGTAGTGTACCAGCAACCGCAGAAAGGATCAGCCCTGGTAGAACTCATACTATTTGTCCATTAAGAAAATACATCAGAAAAACCTGCTACAGGCACTGTGACAAGAGGAGGCTATTAAAACAGCCGTGCGCTCCTTGTACCGCCGCTCTCTCTGCCTGTGGCAATGCGCTACAGAATACATCAACACATTGTATAAATATGAAAAGCGCATCTAAAGCCACAATGGTGCATTATGGTATTGCTCTCTGCTATTTAATGGGATAGGACAAATCCACAGAGAGCCTTAGCATTCTCTTTTCTGGGCCACAACATGACTGGATGAACAACTCTCCGTACTCTGATGGATTTACCATTATTAAACAGCTGCCTAGGGCACTTTCTATGGAGATGGACCAGTACTGACAGCATGCTACTTGCACTCTGGTTGCATCTCTGAGTGATAAGTGAAAAGTTAGCAGTTATGGGAGAGAATACCTGTCTGTATATTTTTCAGTATGTCAAAGCCATACATAAAATTATAGATATATCATTTTGACAGATAAAATCATAATGCATGGAAACACACTTCCAGGATGACTGCATGCAAAATGGATGATATATAGTCTACAATGAGGTATAATCCAGAGTTAAAGGAACAGTCACAGTATTTAATACATCTAGGTTTAGAAACCTTTGTTAACATATTCATAGTTTCTCATGTAAATTGTCACTAATAACCA
The DNA here is from genome assembly GCA_019512145.1 of Engystomops pustulosus. NCBI lineage: Eukaryota > Metazoa > Chordata > Amphibia > Anura > Leptodactylidae > Engystomops > Engystomops pustulosus. The sequence continues at coordinate 131,783 of WNYA01000217.1, read as the reverse complement.
CTGTCAGGTGTCCTGACATGATGTAAGTCTATTGTTAACCAGTTATGATCACCTCTCCCTGCAGTGACTTTAAGGACGCATATTGCCAGTGACATCGAGGCTGCTGCACAGGCGTTGGGTGTAGTCTCTCCTGTGCCTTTCTATATACCTCCCCTGCAGTTGCTCACAATTTGAAATAATTAATTAAGGTTCACTTAAAGAGAACCTGCCATGCAAATTAACCCACCCAAAATAAACACTTAATTAAAAAGCATCGCCCTGATCCCTAAATGGCTGTTTTACATGGCTGCAATGTTAAAAAATCAGTTTGAAAACTTATATGCAACTCACCTGATGTGACTCCAATGATAATATGTATAATGAGTAATATGGTCCTGCATATGCAAATATATCACTGTACTGCCCTGGCTCTCTGTTCCTGATTGACAAATCTCACTAGTACAAACATGCTGCTGGGATGGGACTAGTACTCCAATATTCAAATATATACAGACATATACAGTTTGCTTTATTTTCACCTTCAGGGGCAGTAGAAAGTTGTACACAATCCATTTCAGAGAGACAGACAGACAGTGGCTATGACTCAGCACTGCTACATTACAGGTGGGGGCTGATAGAGACCTGGCTATGTGAAGAGAAATCAACCTCATGTTGCCCTTAGGAATCGCCTTCAGAGAGTCACATGTCTCTCTCATTCAAGAAGGGGGCTGGGTTAGCAGTGTCAGCATCAGTGGGGTATACAGTTTGTATACTGTAGTTTCCTGCCTCCATGACTGGAACAAAGGACATCAATAAAAGTCTTTTTCTAGGAGAATGCTGGCATTATGTATAAAGACAGTGGTTTGTGGTGGTGGTGGTGGGGGGGGGGGGGTTCCCTGGTGACAAGTTCTCTTTACTATATTTACTATATCTTTGCAATTCATTATAAGAATATAGTAATTATGAACTATAGACATTTGTTTCTACAATACATACAGGCAGTCCCCGGGTTACGTACAAGATTCTGTAGGTTCTGTAGGTTTGTTCTTAAGTTGAATTTGTATGTAAGTCGGAACTGTATATTTTATAATGGTAGCCCAAGCCAATTTTTGGGGGGGGTCTGTGACAATGGAAATTTTAAAATGTTGAGTTGTCATAAGAACCAGGATTAACAATAAAGCTTTATTATAGATGATACCTTTGATAACTTTTATAGCTGTTTATTGTAGCCTAAGGCTAAAGTACAGCAAATTACCAACATCCAGAGGTCCTTTTGTAACTAGAGGTCATCTGTAAGTTGGGTGTTCTTAAGTAGGGGAATGCCTGTATAAACATAGGATAGAAAATGTATCAAAATAGAGGATTAATGAATACACACTTGTACCTAGAGAATGACAGCATGATTGACTTCTCACTCTGGAGTATTTAAAGGACACCTGTCATCAGGTCTGTGTCACTAGTCCTGTCACCACTACCTTTTGGAGCAGCTCACAAGGATTCATCACAGCCTTTAACTAGTCATTTCATACATTAGTCCTTGTAAAATCATCTTTTCTTTATTTTGTAAATGAGGCTGATCACATGGTCAGAGGCAGTGATGTCACCCCTGTTACCCCTCCCCTCTCCTCCCCCTGCTCATGTCTGTGTGCAATGTATAGTAAAGCATAGTTAGTGTGTGTGCTGCATCTGCTGACATGCTGCATCCTCCTAATATACAGGTGAGAGACACAGACATCAGCTACACATGAATCTGACATGTTCTGCTATAACATGGCTGCCTGGAGCTGTTGTATCTCTCCTATACACACACAGACTGCAGGGGGCGCCAGCACCAGGAGGCACATCATTATTCGGCCTCACACCATTATACAGGCTGTCAGTCATGCAGTGGGGGTGTGGCTGCACCTCCCACTCATGAACAAGATGGACAGCTTGAATATGCTAATGACTCATTGGACATCTCACAGGTCATTTGCATACAGCTTTAGGACCTCATTGCTTAGGTTTAGAGGCATATAAAGGGACAATGAAGGGATAGAGGCGATGCTCTCTAATGGCAGTTTCTGAAAATACATTTAGTTTAGGGGGGCTATTTTGCCTGGCGGGTTCTCTTTAAGTAAATTCCCCCTCCCTTGGGAAGGAGGTGGGTATCTGACCTGGCCCCTTGTTCAGTTTAAATTGTTGGTTAAGGTTTTGGTTAACATTCAAATCTAGGTCTAAGAAAAAAGTTGGACAGGATGTAGAAAAACTAAAGTCAGCTCCAGTTAGTTAAGAACTAGAAATTAAAAAAAAAAAAGAGCACCAAGAGTAAGCTGGGGAATTAATCAAAGCAGATCATTATGGATAGCAGAACGTTGGAAATCACTACTTTCATAATGGTAATATTGTGTTTCCCAGAGATGTATAGCAAATTTGATATCTCTGAATGTATGTATCAACTTGCTGTAGTCCAACGATGTAAAATGTAATGTGGTTGTTTTATTAAAATGTTTAATAAAAATTTATTTATGAAAAAAAAACCTTACAAAAAACTGTAAAAAAAAATTTAAAATAAATAATAAAAAAATAGAGGATTATTTTATTAGTAATGGTTTGGTTAAAACATGGCAGCTGTCATTTTCTGTATCTTGAGACAATTATTTTTACACTCAAAAGGTCGGAGTAAAGGTGGATTAAAATAAAGGAATACTCTTATAATACAGGCTAGGTCAGGGCATGGGGCTTTAATTTTCTGTGTTCAATTGCAGAAAGGTATAGACTGTAAAGCATGTAGTTTGTGCAACCAAGAAGAGATTTACACAAGACAATCGCAGTATTCCATTGACATGGTAATTTCTTCCCTATGAAGGACAGCTTCTAACTTTTTCATTGTATAACAGTAAAATGAAACATTTTTTTGGATTTTGATTCTGGTCCTGCAGCCAGAAACGGATTTTCTTACACAAATTGCTTCTCCTGAAATCATGACCCTTCTCAGTTCAGTGTCATTTTCATCAACCTCCCATTCATTTCATGCCAATTCCACTGCCTAATGAGTCCAGAGTCCTGTTAATTCTCTAACAGTAACAGTAATAGTGAACTGTTCAACTTAGCAATATCATGCTTAAGAAACCCCCGTAGAGATGCAATTTCATATTACTTATCCTACCGAGAAGGTATATAAATAGTAACTTGACTTCATTACCGTCTCCTTCCTTTCTCTGTCCAATTAACAGGTTTGTAAAAATTTGGAGCAAATACGTTTTTTAATAGCTTTCGTGTAAATCCAGGAATTATGTAGAACTCTATGTGCTGAATGGACTAATCTGCAGCTTCAGATTTGGGAAATAAAACAGCAGCTCTGAACCTTTGTACAAAGCAGATCTCCCTAGAAATCCAGTTAATCCTTACCACAACTAGAGAAAGCGATCAGATATCACAGGGGCTGAGGTGTGCTTTAGTTTTACATTTTCTTAATCCTGTTTCAGTGTAGCACATAGTGCTGCATTCCCTGTAGTAGCTGCTATATGCCATCACAGAAACTGACAAAATAATATTTTATATGAAGGCTAAAAAGTATATATACTGGATGGAAAGGCCAGGTTAAGAAATCCAGTGTTCAGTGTTTTAAATGGGAAAAATTACAATTTTAAAGGAAATCTACCATCAAAATCAAGCATGATACACCATGTACACTTACTCATAGATCCAGCCACTGTGGCTATGATGATGAAGGCTCACAAGACTTCCCTTTCCTCTACCTGCTGTAATCTAACACAGTGGGAGCAGGATGTGCTGAGGGAGCAGGAGGGAGGGGGAGACAGTATAACAGCCTAAGAAAACAGCATGGAGGAAGATATGCTAGAGCCCTTTTGACCCATTACATTAATTTTAAGAGTTGATTTTAGAAGGAAGGAGGCCATGGATAACACATAAGAAGATTACCACAATCACGCTGCCTGGATCTATGAGTAAGTGTCCCTGGTTTATCATGCATGATTTTGATGGTAGATTTCCTTTAAAATGAGACTTGCAAATATGAAAATTATCACAGAGGTTAAGTAGAACTGCAAATACTGTATAGATTAACACTTGCACACCCCATAAAATACTAAATAGAGGCACCTCACTGTAAACTTCGGTGTTTTGCTCTTTCTCCCGGCAGTGTATGGCTAGGCAACCATAACAACTAACAGCTTAGTTTTCCTGTTTCCCTTAGTTTCCCATCTCTTAATTTCCACCCATATTATTTACTATATGTGTCCTCTTAAATCTGCATCCCATTCCTCTTCTTCCTCTTTGTTTAACAAGATCTCCCTAGGTAAAGATATATATGGAACTGACAACAGACTGACAGGACTGTGTGGTATATTGCTTTTATCTTACAGTTTACTAAGTTAATTGAATTTATATAATTGTATCCTGCAGCATCATTGGATCATTTCACTACCACATGTAGAACCCTGTCCCCTAGTTCCTGCACTGCAGTTCTTCCACATATGTGCAGTGGATGGTGCTTTATAAATGTTGTCTCTTTACATAAGCCCTAATCTCCCTATTTTACGTAAAGTACATCTACCACCAGGATGAAGGATTGTAAACCAAGCACACTGACATACTGGTGTGTGCCCCCTCTGGCTGGATTTGCTCTTCTCTTTGCTTCTTATGTCCTCGTTTTTACCAAAATGAATTATGCAAATGAGTCTGAGGGGCTCTGGGCTCCATAGGTGTTAAAGGAGGCTTGAGCCCCTCAGGTTCATTTGCATAATTTTAAGACCTTTTTTTCTTAAAAACAAGGGCATAGGAAGCTTAAAGAAGAGGAGGTACATGCTAGTATGTTAGTGGGCTTGGTTTAAAATCCTTGATCCTGGTGGTAGATGTCCTTTAAAGGGCATCTACCACCAGGATCAAGGTGGTAGATGGTATTTCACTCTGATCAATGTCCTTTAAAGTGTTTTTCCAAAGTTCTATTGTCATTCCCTATCCACACGAGAATGGACCCCACCATTACAAGAATGGGTGTCTGGCATGCATCCTGCTGCTCCATCCAATACTATGGATGCACCTGAACTCCAGCACTGCCATTCACTTTATATAAGAGTTCTGAAGATAGATGGTGCAGTAGGACTCATGGCCTTTATTTTCAACCAGTAGTGTGTGTTGTAATAGTCTTAGGAGAGCTTATTCATATAAAATCAGTAAGAAGGCAACCGACAACCCTGACAGACTTACTGTTTGTTCCATTTCTATCAAGGCTCTTTCACATAGTCAGGTATGTTCTGCTACCTTTGCACATCTGTTGCATCTTGTCTCCATTGTGTCTCCGATTTGTTTCCGTTTTGTCTCTGTGTCCAAAAAAAGAAATGAAGGTTTAGCATTGCTTTGAAAACATAACACCTGGTTTTTCATCCTCATCAGTAAAAAAATGGATCTTTCATCAGTTTTCTTTGCGGACCCATAGACTTTTATTGCTTCCGTGATCCTCATCAGTGAAAAAAATAGGACACGTTTCATAATTTTTCCCACGGACAAATGATCAGTGAAAATACCCATAGAAAACAATGGCTCTGTGAGGCATTCATGGAAATCACTGAAGCATGGTTGTGAAAACTCGGTGTCACAACACAAACAATCTCATATTCATTTTACGTATTGTCCATGTTGGAGCTGAAAAACCTAATACAATACATAAATGGGATGATCCATACAAAGTATTCACTATTCAACTATTAAAAATATAATACAGGCAGTCCCAGGGTTATGTACAAGATAGGTTCCATAGCTGTGTTCATTACCTTCCAATTCTTACACTCAGATTTATGTTCTTAACAATACCCACATCGATTTAACATACGGTAACCTGATTTTGTTAGACCTTCTCACTATTGTACAAACAGAAAACTTAAGCTGGAATATTAGAATTTTAAAGTATAAACAGGATTTATGGTACAAAGCGGTAAAATCCATCACAACATGCTTTAGCTGAGACCTGTGGGTATTAGTGCGTCTCCGGAGCTTCAGCTCATGTTAGCATTAAATAAGGTTCTCTAATAAAGGGAACCAGCTGAGAACACAGGTGTTCAGATAATCAAACCACAAGCTGGCATCTCCGCATAGAGCGGCACAAGCCACACAAACACATACAACTCGCTATGGGCACAGAAAGTTTTGCTGTAAGTTAAGTTTTAGATAGATAGATATGAGATAGATAGATATGAGATAGATAGATAGATATGAGATAGATAGATAGATAGATAGATAGGAGATAGATAGGAGATAGATAGATAGATATGAGATAGATAGATAGATAGATAGATAGATAGATAGATAGATAGATAGATAGATAGATATGAGATAGATAGATAGATATGAGATAGATAGATAGATAGATATGAGATAGATAGATAGATAGATACATAGGAGATAGATAGATAGATAGATAGATAGATAGATATGAGATAGATAGATAGATATGATAGATATGAGATAGATAGATAGATATGATAGATATGAGATAGATAGATAGATAGATATGAGATAGATAGATAGATAGATATGAGATAGATAGATAGATAGATATGAGATAGATAGATATGAGATAGATAGATAGTTAGATATGAGATAGATAGATAGATAGATAGATAGATAGATAGATAGATAGATAGATATGAGATAGATAGATATGAGATAGATATGCAACATCCCCCACCGGGGCCTAGCCCTTGAGGTGAGGCCTGGTGACAGCCGGGGCCCGCGGTACCGGAGTGGCTGGCGGTTGCGGCCTAAGCACGCTATTGTCACGGTGCTTGGTACGGGGGAACCGGAGGGCTGTCCTACAGCCTGGCAGGTCTCCAGCAGGGTGGTGTTGGCAAGAAAAGATGAGGGAGCGGCTGCTATAGCGGATCTCCCTGGGGCAACCCCTTAATGTCCCGAGTGTGAGTCTCTGTGTGATGGACAGGGTGCCGGTGATGAAGGCAGCCGTATTAGCAGGGACCAGACGGAGACAGAAGTTGAAGAAAACAACTTACAGTTCTTTATTTGAACCGGCAGGAACCGCAGCAACATGCCTTTAACAGGTAGATGGAGTGCTGAGATGTGAGTTGGAGGGAGCCTCAGGAGATAGTTCACCAGCCTGGATGTAGAGGGCAGGCTGGGTGGCAGCTGTGTCCTGGTAGGAAGCTTCAGCTTGTCCTGTAGAGCTTCAGGTAACACCTTTAAAGGTAAGATGATACCCCTTTTCCTCACTACACTAACTCTAGTCTAATGCTCCACTCTTCAGAGGCAGGGGCTAGGCTCTTCCTGCTCTGGTATGGGCCAGACTAAGATTACTCACTCACTCACTCTAAGTCTACAAGATCTTCTCCTCTGGGAGAGACTTCTCTCACTAACTCCTTTCTCTTAGATCTCTAGAACATTCCTGGCCAGGGGGTTTTACTACCTCCCTTTGGTCAGGTGGTGGCTGCTCCTCCAATCACATCTCAGCTTACAGAGCACAGGATGTAACACAAATCATTGGACAACAGCATCTTGCATCATACAAAATACTTAACCTCTGCCTTGCCAGGCAGGATTCACCACTGCAATATCCCCTATGTCCTATCAGGACCATGTAGAGTGATGTGGGTACATGCAGGTGGGACGTATTCGCAAACACTACCTCGCCATTGCATCGGCGAGGGTGTTGCAGATAGATAGATAGATAGATAGATAGATACATCTCTCAGCACATCACACTTTCTTAATTTCTCACCATATGGTATTATTTAGCAAGTGAAGAGAAAATTAGATGTTTACACTTACAGAAAACAACTTCTCATGGAAGTTTACTCATTTTCTTAGAATTATCCACCTGTTCCTGCAGATGTACCAGGGAAATGTGCATATAAACAATCAGATGGTAACTCTCAAATTAGTCAGGATTCTCAGATGTTGTTTGTGCTTAGAGCTTATTATTAACTCCTATAGGGTAATGTCTGCACACAGATATAGAACTACTATTTTTATTGGCGATACCCAAATCAACCGTAAACTTTCTGAATTCAGTAGAAAATATCAAGCAGGGAAAAATGGTGGTGATCAACTTCTAAGCCTCCAGCAGTTGACTGGGGAAGGTGACTGCACCAGTAAATGCCACGTTGTTTAGTCCTAGCCTCATCTGGTGGGTTATCGTTGGTACAAAGAAACAACTTCTGTGTCCTCCAGCACCTTAGACATGAAGTCAACCTCTCGAAGTCTCTGTCTGTCCCCCCAGAGAACACAAGAATCAGGCAGCTAAAATCAAACTGTCCGATCCTTATCACCTCCAAGATCTGCTAGAGTTAGGAGACCTTGATATAAATGAGATAGTTGGTCAAGTCCAAAGATATTGGGGAGTTTGTTCTATATACATCTAATGTCATCGAGAAGGCAGGTGAACCTCTAGAAACCTCTGGCTGTGGTTTATCTCCAAGAGATCACGAAGATTTGGAGAACTGAAATTCAAGTACCCAATCCTTATATCCCTGACATCAGGAAGCCTTGTACAGATTAGATTGGTGGCCAAACACATCAAAATCGTTCTCATTAGGGTTCCACTCATAACCAAGAGGGAAGTAAACCTCTCAAAGCCCCCAGCCGAGGTCTATCTCCCAGAGGATACAAAGATCTGGCAGATGAAATCCAACTGGCCAATCCTTACCTCGCCAAGATCCAAGGAGACCAGAGATGAGCGAGTATACTTGTCCGAGCTTGATGCTCGTTCAAGTATTAGCGTACTCGAAACGGCTCGTTGCTAGGACGAGTATTTCCCCTGCTCGAGAACGAGCATTTACTTAAGAAAACACAGTGAAGAACAGTGAAGAATACAATGAAAACAGTGAACACAGGATCATATAAGTGAAGAACACAGTGAAGAACACATTGCAGATGTTCGCGTACATCTGCTAACTTATCCGAAGACACGCGTGCCGAACGGTGTTCTTCACATACTATTGTGAAGAACACCCCGTGGGGTTGTGGTGGGGGGCTGTATATAGTGATTACTGGGGGGGCTGTATATAGTTATTACTGGGGGGGGGGCTGTATAAAATGATTACTGGGGGGTTGTATATAGTGATTACTTGGGGCTTTATACAGTGATTGCTGGGGGCTTTATATAGGGATTACTGGGGGCTGTATATAGTTATTACTGTCTAAACTACATTCAATGGGGGCCCCCACCAGATTTTGCGCCCATGGGCCCCCACCAGATTATTACCACAGGATGTCTGTAGGACATGCAGTAACTCCCGGACATTTCATATACAAAAATGTTTTGTTTCTTTGTGCAATCACTACAGCAGAGGTGGTTGTATCCAAGGACACAGTCTTGTTTCTAATGGACTGTATTTCTACAATTATGAGAAATTATTTTTACACAGCTAAAACATTTTTAATAACATGTATTTGAAGAAATGTTTATATATGGCAGATTAATGAAACTGAATGTGAATGGCCAGACGTTAATACCATTTTAAGTTGAATTTGTATGTAAGTCAGAACTGTATATTTTATAATTGTAACCCCAGACAAAATGTCTTTGTCCCTGTGACAATTGGATTTTTGAACCCATAGTTACAGACAGACCCCTCTGACCTCTGGTGAAGCTGTAAGGTGCTAGATTGGTAATGGGGGGTACCCCCGAGGTACCAGTACAATAGAAACTCCCAAGTAGTGAACCCATTTTGGAAAGGGCACCCCTCAAAGAATGTATGTAGGCTTGTATGATCATTTTAACCCCCAACACGCTGGTCAAAATTGAATGCAAAGTAAATGGTGCAGAGTAAAAATTGTGTTTTTATCTCAAAAATGTCATTTTTGTGCCTCATATACTGTGCCCAACCCATGCCACTTTAGACAAACACCCCAAAAATCATTCTGGGGGTTGTCCTGAGTACGGCAATACCACACATGTGCCAATAATTTACATTGTTTTTGTTCAACCTCTGCCTCCGTCTGGTCCCTGCTACTACGGCTGTCACCATCACGGGCACCCTGTCCACCCCACAGAGACCCATACTCTAGACACCAAAGGGTTGCCCCAGGGAGATCCGCTATAGCAGCCTCTCCCTCATAATTTCTTGCCAACACCACCCTGCTGGAGACCTGCCAGGCTGTAGGACAGCCCTCCGGTTCCCCATACCAAGCACCGTGACATTAGCGTGCCTAGGCCGCAACCGCCAGCCACTCAGGTACTGCGGGCCCCGGCTGACTCCAGGCCCCGAGAAAAGGCTAGGCCCCGGTGGGGGATGTTGCACATGGTCACGCCTATGTCTGTGCAAAGTATATATGGTATATGTGTATTCTGAAGAATAACATGCGGTATGGGGCCAGCAGCGAGGGTTTAGGTATATGGGGTCCACTGGGGCCCACTGGGGTCTTGTTATGCGACTGGTGACCATGCTGTGGCCCCTACATATATCATATAAAGTAATGTATACTCAGGGGAGATTCTAGCCTTTAGGAAAAATTCAAATGCTGCCCCCCTTTCCCAGCAGCCTGCCCCACATCCCCGTCATATTTCTTCCCCTGAATTTACACATGAATTTTTTAAATTATTTTTTTTTAACTATTTTTCAGACCCCCTAGGTTACTTTAACCCTAGATTGTGCGATTGATCCTACCATATACTGCCATACTACATATATGGGGATTTTCCTCCTCATTCATTTCAACGTGCGAATCGCACATTGTAATGAATAGTTTAATACCAATGACGTCACGGGGAGCGACAATCTTCATCCAGATTTTCACCAAGCTTCAGTTGCACATCCGTTGGTTTTGTCTCTGTTGTATCTCCATTTGTATCTTCAGTTTTTTTTCTCAGTGACACATCTATTTTGTCTCCGGGTCCGCAAAAAACTGAAGGTTTAAAATTGGTCTGCAAACATCACACCTGGTTTTTCAGCCTCATCAGTGAAAAAAAAAGGATGTTACTTCCGTGATCCGCATCAGGAAAAAAAAATAGGACATGTTTCATAACTTTCTCCAAGGACAACAGATCAGTTAATATAAAAGCCAATGTGAAAACACCCATAGACATCTATGGCTTTGCGATGCATCCGTGGAGCTCACTGAACCACGGATGTGAAAAAAGGGGGTCGGATATGCATGGGCAAACTTTGGCACTTAAATGATCTAATATGGGCCTTGACCTTAAATAACCGATCTAACTGGGGGTCCACCTCTGGGGTGGGCACTTGTGGTGTCAGTGTATGCAAAAAAACTTAGGAGGCTCAAAAGCGCATCTGCTCATTGCCATGCGGAACATGGGGGTGGTGTGGTAAGCTTGTTGTGCTCAGTAGTCACTGCCTGATTGAAAGGCTTCTTTACTATTCCCCAATGAGAGTTTAATGCCCCAATACTTGTCATCTCTCTGCTTGCAGTCAGTGACAGGGGGTCCACCTGTAGGGTTGTGCATAATAAGGATGTGGGGTTTGGGGGTTTGGGCAATAGTTGTGCAAGCGTTAGAGATTTTTTTGTCTGAAATAATAAAATTCAGCGCTATCATCACAAAAAACTTAAAAAAGTACAACAGCTAGAGCCATTCGTGTCAAGAGTTAATTCACCAGGATGGCCCGTTAACGTCAGGGACCTGAGGGGGGGTATAATTACTGGGGTGGCCTCGTCCCAGTGGGGGCCAGTGGAAAAAGCCCAGACGCTTCTCCCGCAGAACGTCCCAGAAACTTTCTCCCTCAGAAGTTCCCAGGCACTTCCCTGCAGAAGTCCCAGGCACATTATCCGGAAAGAAGTCCAGGCACTTCTCCTGCAGAAAGTCCATGGAACCTAGGCGCCCTCTTGGGGGTCTTCCAGGTCAACTGGCAGATGAGCAGGAGGTTGAATGATAAGAAAAAGGGACCCTCATCCCCATAGTTGGACTCGGTTTTGTCAGAGGCAAAGCTGTGATATGCCTCCAACACTGTTGTCGATCTTCGAGACATTGCACACAAAAAAAAAAAACTGATCGATAGAGAAACAGTAAAGATAATGTGCACCAAACACCCACAGGATACTAACCGTTATGTAGCAGGCCACACAAAAACAAAAAAGATAAGGCACACCAATACACGGGACAAGCCCGCACAGGATGGCACACACAAAAAATAAGTGCACTTAAAACTACACGGACAAGCCGCACAGAGTAGCACACAAAAAAAAAAAAGATAAAGGGCACACAAACTAACGGACAAAGCCGACAGAGGCAACAAACAAAAAAATAAAGGGACACTAAACTAAACGGACAAGCCGCACAGATGACACAAAAAAAAAAAGATAATGCACACAAAAAATAACGTGCCTCAACACAGGACAAGGCCGCAAGATGGCACACAAAAAATAAATGTGCACGCGAAACTACACGGACAAGCCGAACAATAGCACAGAAAATAATGGCGCCTAAAACCTACGGGACAAGCGCCACAGATAAAACACACAAAAAAAATAATGTGCATAAACTACACGGAAAGCGCACAGATAGCACACAAAAAAAATTATGTGCAGCTAAAATACACGGACAAGCCGCACAAATAGCACACACAAAAAAAAAGACGAGCACACCAAACCACACGGACCAGCCGCACAGGATGGCACAACAAAAAATAATGCGCACCTAAACTACACGGACAAGCGCACAGATAGACACAAAAAAAAATTAATGTGAACTAACAATACACGGCAAGCCTTGCAGGGATAGACAAACAACAAAAAAGGAATGCACACCAAACTACACGGACCGCCGCACAGATGGCACACACAAAAATAATGACGCACTGCTAAACTACACGGACAAGCGCACAGATACACACAACAAAATAATGCGCACCTAAACCCCCGGACAAGACGCAACAGATAGCACACAAAAAAAAAGCTTAATGCACACAAAACACACGGACCAGCCGACACAGATGGACCACACCACAAAAAGTAGCTGCGGGTACACCACGGCGCTAAAAAAAACTATGTGCACCGCGCCAAAAAGGCGCTACCAAATGCACCTAGCTTCCCTAGGACAACTAACCTCCGGCTAAGCTACAAGCTTCTGTGCAGCCGCATATTCACACGCGCGCACTGAAAAGTCGGTCCGCGGTCCGGGCCGAAACAACGCTCACACAGCGCACTGAAAAGTGCGTTTGGGTTCAGAAGGGAAGACAGGGGAAAAACGGAAGAGACCACGTTGGGACACACAAGGCGATCAAAACAAGGGAACACACAGAACAGGAAATAAAACAGATAGGGGATGGGAATTGTAGGTAACAAAGGGATCAGATAAGGATAAGAACACTATTTTTAGTTTGTTAACAAGTGTACTTGGTGCACACAGTAACGCTCTCTCCTCTCTCCAGCGCATACCAAACCACTAAGTGCCGTGGAGGAGAAGAGGAAAGGGCTAAAACCACGTTTTTGCATTAAAATCGCCGTAATGGGCCAGTCAGGTTGCCGGACAATCACGGCGATCGAGCGGGCGGAGCCGATTTGATGAGGTCGGGTGACCGAGACAGGAACTCCTCCTGCCTACTGTCACCCAAATCTCAGCCCGCTGTCACCCGTCTCGCGCCGTGGTGCACCAATTCATACAAATAGATTCGCATGCGCAGCAGTAGCTGTAATTGCGCTTGAGGCTATCGTTCGGAAGCTGACAGCACGTCAGTACGGCGCGGGGCGACTAAGGGGTTTTAAAGGGCCAGAGCCTTTTAATTCTTCATTACATCCCGTTATGTGTATCAGGCATTTTTGCGGGATAAGGGAGATGAGCAAAATTTTAAAATACAACTAAGTACACATAGCTTATATTTTGACCCAGGTGCACACTGTATCTGAATTATGCTGAATTATGGAAATACCCCTTTAATACAGTCAAAGTACACAAACTTTCAGCATCTATTTCAACTGTGGGAGTGTAATTATGAGCCCCAAGTGTATTCTATATGCTGTACAACCTGCACGGGATGTTCGATACTGAGGTGAACTGTTGTGTAGTATGTAAAGTGATGGCACGAAATAGATTGTACCTTTTCTAGTAGCTGGAAGCCATATGGGAGGGCCGCAGCCTTCCCACCCATCCTTGAGTCCTGCACAATGTGCAGGCGGTGCTGTGCCAGGAGGAGGAAAAACACGCCAGCATGGACCAGGAGGAAGGGGGCCCACTTGTGAAACTAGGGGGCCCACGTCGTTGGTCTGTAAATTTTAGTGACAGCTCACGGTCTTGCTCCTCCGTGAATCAGGGGGCCATTTCCGCAGTGGCGCAGGGCTGAGGTGGCTCAGGCAGGGAGGAGGAACTGGTTTTACCGACGACTTGCAGCTGCTTGTGGGAAGAGCAGGAGAACATGTCTCTCCCTCCTGCAGGACTCTTACGTCCCCCTGCCGCCCCCCTCCTCCAGCCTCAGCTGAATGCTCTGCTCACAGACCACACCGCAGGCTGGTCAACCTGTTCTCGCTGTCAGCATCCCTTGGACATTTAATGAGAAGCCACCGAGTTTGTCCTGATGCTGCCTAAATAATAGATTTCTGGCGGGAACTTCCCTCTGTTCTATTTTATCTATCATCAGCTTAGTAATAAACAATATCTGTGTGTACAGAGGTCCACTGAGAAATGTGAGCACACAATTATAGAAGTTGTCTGTTCCCAGAATGTGCTGAGACAAATACATTTTTTTAGTATACTATTTCCCGCCCCTTTGATGATTCTTCTGTCGGTGATATTATGATTTGAGAGATATTAAACGGGAACGATCTGACATCCACTAAAGTGTGGCATGGGACTTATAGAGACTGAGTGGTCGTTAAGTTTTATGTTCAATCATGAAATGGTTAAATTAGGGGACCACGCTTACAAAAAGACAAGGGGCGTTGGGGGACCCTGCATAAAAATCCTATCAAGACCCTCCACCACACACCTAGTGCACCACCCTCGCGAGCAAGCAGAGGAGTGTGTTGCGAATACGCCACGATGTAGCTTGCACGCCTGTGTAGGGTCTAGTAGCCCACCGCAGTTACTCATTCACACAAATGAGTCCGGTAGGGACACAGAGGACATTTTGCGTGGTAGAACCCTGCTGGTAGGCAGAGGTAAGTTGTGTGATGGTGATGCATATGTGTCAGCCAACTCACAGGTTGTGTCTCTGTGAGTGAGGGACTTTGAAGGCTGAGATGTTAATTGGAGAGGCAGCCAACCCCCTGCCCCGGGGTAGAAGTAACGACGACACTGTCAGGAACTTCGCAGAAGAATGTCAGGTTCTTCGATAGAGAGTAGAGAGAGTCAGACCCCGCGGATCTGCCTGATAGCCCAGCTGGTAGCTTATCCGTTCCCGACTCCTGTCCGCCAGAATACCAAGCCAGGCGGACTACGCCTTCCCTGCGATTGAAGCGTGGATCTAGCTAATAGCTTGTGGTTTATAGCTAGGAAGGGGTATCGCTCTCCCTTTAGGGTGGAGACTGAAACGACAGGCCACGCTGAAGCACCAGTTCCAGGACACAGCTACATCCCCGCCGTGCCCCGCTGCATCCGGTTCGGCGTGGGTGAGAATCTCGTCCGTTGGCCCCTCACCTGCATCTCGCACTCCACTATTCTGTTAAAAGGCCCGGGGTTGTGCCGGCTTCCCTGGAACTGTGGCCATAAAAGAAAACTGTCAGTTGTTTTTGTTCACCCCTCGCCTCCGTACTGCGTTCACTGCTAGCTACCGGGGCGTCCACCCATCAACGGGCACCATGTCCAACCACACGCTAGAGAGCCCATACCACAAAGAAAACTTCCGCCCCCAAAGGGTGCACCGACAGGGAGATCCCGATATAGCAGCATCTCGACCTCCCAAAATTTCTTGCCAACACCACCTGTGGATGACCATGCCAGGCGTAGGACAGACCATCCGGTTCCCCATACCAAGACCACCTGGAATTAGCGTGGCACTAGGTCGCATACACGCCAGCCCACTCAGGTATTGCGTGGACCCGGCTGACTCCAATGGGCCCGCGAGGCGAAGAAAAGGCTAGGCCCCGGTGGAGGGGATGTTGCATAGGGTCAGCTATGTCTGTGCAAAGATATATATAGGTATAGGTGTATTCGAAGAATAAAAACATGCGGTGATGAGGCCAGAGCGAGGTGCGGTTTAGGTATATATCGGGGTCGAGTGGGGCCCACAGGGGATCTTGTACGCTGACTGGTGTGACCATGACTGGAACCCTACATATATCATAAAGTAATGTATATCAGGGAGATTCTAGCCTTTAGGCAAAAATTCAATGCTGCCCCCTTTCCCAGCGAGCTAGCCCACACACATCCCGTTATTTCTTCCACGTGAATTGTACACGAAAATTTTTTTTAATTATTATTTTTAGACTATTATTAGACAACCTACCCATTGGTTACTTTAACACCAGATGTGCGATTCGATTCACTACCATATGTCATGCCATCCAATAATGGGGTATTTCCTCCTCCATCATTTGTCAACGTAGCGTAATCGGAATTGACTAGAGCTAGTGTAATACCCAAATGACGTCACGGTGTGAGTCGCGGACCAATCTTCTCCAGTTTACTCAACATTGCACTGGCAGTGCACATCCGTGCGTTTTCTCTGATGTCATTCGTCCTTGTTTTCAGTTTTTTTCTCTAGGGACACATCTATTTCGTCTCCGGAGTCCGCAAAAAAAAACCGAAGGTTTAAACATATGTGCGCACCATCACACGTTTATGCAGCCTCATAGTGAAAAAAACACGGATGTTACTTCCAGTGATCAGCAATTTCATGAAAAAAAAATAGGACATGTTCATAACTTACAAGGGACAACCGAGTCAGTAATAATGTCTAAAGCCACAGTGTGAAAAACACCATAGACATTCTAGGGCAACGCCGATGTGGTACACGAGCCTCTTACATAGAGTTGTTTATCGAGACCTGTGACTGATGTGTCAATGTTCTATGTGGGTGAATTTATTGATTCTGTGTAAATCACCATAAAATAAAACAAATGAAATTACGAGAGCATGCACGTCCCTGGCTTATGATGTATAAGGTCAACATAAGCCTTATGTAATTCTACACAGCAGGGTGGCGGGATCGACGATGCTAACCGATAACACAGGTCACAATGACAATGCAGCTGAGAATGTTTGTTGGCTTGGTTTCAGGCACAAGTGTGACACGCCCATAGACTGCCCCCTGTAAATGCCAGACGCAGCCTTGTTCCTTCCTCTAACAGAACCCAAGAATAGTCAAGTGAGTCACTAGGCACACTAGTGGAGGTTGTAGCGTGCAGCTCAGATATTGGCAGAATAGCAATTTTTGTGGTGCCTCTGCAGACTTGCACTGCTCAGGTCAACCAGGTGAGGTAGGTGAGCACCTTACAGCCATCACCACATGATGCGGGGGAGGTGTAGCACCGAATAGCAGTGCAGCAGATTTGTCGCGATGCATTCAGCCAGAACGCTACAGCTTTGCGATGCATCCGTGGAGCTCACTGAACCACGGATGTGAAAAACAACGCCAATGTTAAAGAGCCCTTACATAGAGTTGTTTTCGAGACCTGTACTTGTATTGGTTCAAGTTGCACTTACGAGAGCATGCACGTCCCCTGGCTTATGAATGTTATTAATGTAACAAAGCCTTATGTAATTCTACAGCAGTTGGGGAAGTTAACAGCATAACACGGGTCACATGACAAGCTGAATTTTTGGCTTGGTTTCAGCACAATGTGTGACACTCCCCTACGACTGCCCCATAAATTGCAGACGCAGCCTTTTTTCCATTCCTCTAACAGAACCCGGAATTAGTCAGTGAGTCAACTATGGCAACTAGATGGGGTATCTGCTCTGCGGGCAGAATAAGCAATGATTTTGTGGTGGCTCTGCAGACTCTGCCTGCTCAGGATCACCAGGTGGGTGAACACCTACAGCTCAACACTGACAGCACAATAAGCAGTAATGTAGTATGCATTCATCCGAGCTAATGTGAACAATAAACTTTGCTCAGCAGTGATCTCTCTGCAAAATACAACATGACTGGTAATGCAACCTTTAGTAGCTGCCAATCTCCAAATCTATTGATTCCACTTGCAGAGCAAACAGTACTATATATGATGAGGTTAATTTTAAAATAATGTGCATTAGTTGAGAATATACACAATGAAATTCTAGCCTTTTTGCTGCCTGAGACCAAATTCACATGACACCCACCCTTCCCCCTGTAGCATAACCCTGATCCTTTGCTACATTTGGCTCACTGAATATGTACACAAATGTTTTAAAAGTGCCCACACCATGACGAGAAAACTTTACTAACAATTGATAACATCCCCACTGTACTGGTGGCATCTAGTAACTTATAGATGACAATCTGCTCAATCAGGAAGAGGACTTCATAAAGAGTTCTTCCAGCCATGGTTCATCACTGTTAAATTAGCCACCAGATGTCTTCAGCTCCATGCAGCACATCCCCCACACTGTGCCTGTAAAAATACTGTGCTCCTAAATAATATACAACTCTCACAACAAATAACCACACTGCCCCTCACTTATAAAACATTCACTTAATTATCCTATTTATTATCCACTGAGCAGCACCCCCATTTTATTATATATACTGTACCTCCGAGCACTGATTACATACAGAACCCCTTAATTAATCAATATAGAGCCCTTTCATGACTGGGTTCACATGATGCATTTGTATTGTGTTTTGAAACCCAGTGTAATTACATCAGGTGAAACTTATCAGCAAAAGCCTATCTATACGTTTTTTTATGTTGCGAAAACATGTTTTTTGCCTTTTAACATTACTAATAATGATTAACAATATAATCACAGGCTGCTAATTATAAAACTCATTTTGCCTGATGCATTTCAAAACATGCATCATATGAATGTGCAACATCCCCCACCGGGCCTAGCCTTTGAGGTGAGGCCTGGAGACAGCCTGGGCCCGCAGTACCTGAGTGGCTGGCGGTTGCGGCCTAAGCACGCTATTGTCACGGTGCTTGGTACGGGGGGACCGGAGGGCTGTCCTACAGCCTGGCAGGTCTCCAGCAGGGTGGTGTTGGCAAGAAATATGAGGTCGGGTAGGATGGTCTACTGACCGAAAATCGGGTGTCGCCTCTGGCTCAAAAATTGACGGTGATCGAAAAGCAAACACTACAACGATCAACGTATACGTAGTTGTATTAGAAAAAAAGAATTTAATTCACATTGTAACTGCAATGTGGAACACAACACATAGTGAAGCGCCTTGGACCAAACGCCAAGGCCAAAGGTAAATATAGGATGTAATAGAAGGAGTGTAGTACAAGACGACGGGATGTGCGACACTATACTGCATGAGGGTCCCAACAACGCACGAGAAAAGATGTCACGACAGTGTGCAGGCTGCTTCTATCCGCTTGATCATGTGATGGCAACCACGGTGCCCATGGCTTATTGTATCCCTAGGTAATGTGATGTCGACACAGAGGTGCAGTGACTCAGTTTATCCAATGGTCATAGTGATGCAACACAGGAATGGCCACAGCTCTATTAACCCACGGACCTGTGCGTCACACACAGGTTGCAGTCTCGTCTATCCGGTCATGTGATGGTCAGACATAGACAGCAATGCGCGCCTCATCTATCGCCCTGATCATGTGATGTCACACAGGTGCACTGGCTATATGTTATCCCTGGTAATGTGATGTCGCACAAGGCTGCCCATGACTCATTCTACCACTCCCTAATTCGTCCAGTGGACGCTCACACAAATAGGGCACCCCAGGCTCCTTAGTATCCACATCCAGGTCATGTGATCGAACACAGTGTGCACGCTCTGGTTGAATATTCCCCTCCGAGAGTTGCATGTGATGTTCACACAGGTAGAAGACGATCATTAATCCCTCGCGATGGTGATGGTACACCACACAGGTGTCATAATGGGCTGGTTATATTCCAGATCATGGGACGTTGTTACCACAGGTTGTCATGGACTTCATTACGAATCTGGTCACATGAGTCAACACATGGTGCAGGCTCATTGTAGATCCCGGCATGTTGTCGTCACACAGGTGCACAGGCGGCCCTACCTGACATATCCCTGGTCATGTGATGTCACACAGGTGCATGGCTGGTTATATCGCCAGTCAGGTGGTGTCACACAGGTGCACAGCTTGTTATATTCCAGGTCATGTGATGTCACACAGGTGCACGGCTCATTACATCCCTGGTCACATGATGTCACACAGGTGCACGGCTCATTAGATCCACTGGTCATGTGAATGTCGACACGAGGATGCACGGGCTCGCGTGATAGTCCCTGGTCATGTGATGTCACACAGGTGCATGGCTGGTTATATCTCCCATCATGTGGTGTTACACAGGTGCACAGCTTGTTATATTCCAGGTCATCTGATGTTACACAGGGGCATGGCTCATTACATCCCTGGTCACATGATGTCACACAGGTGCCCAGCTCATTATATCGCTGGTCATGTGATATCACACAGGTGCATGGCGTGTTATATCCCTGGTCATGTGATGTCACACAGGTGCATGGCGTGCTATATCCCTGGTCATGTGATGTCACACAGGTGCACAGCTGCTACTGTAGTTAGACTACAACTCTCAACACCACAATATTACTGAAGAGACATAGGTTAAAAAATACAATAGTAAATATTTGGCAGAACCAGGTCATCTGCAGACGGCTTGTTCTTATTGTCTATTATTGGGGCAAATTAAACCGTATGTAACATTTATGGAACGTTTCAGAAGTTTACTTTGTGTACACGGTGTGGATAACACTATTCCTGGTTATTCTATGCATTCTGCATTATCTACATGTTTCCCTCTTTCTGGACTTAATGCTCCCCCTCCCCTCTCCATAGACATCTCAGTAATCTTCTGTCCACCTTCCAAGCAAGATGAAATTATACAGGAATTTCAGAGTGAAACATATTTTAGCCAAAACCCCAACTCTGTCCTGATGAGGAGCAAAATCCTGGAACAGTGTTGTGTAGAAATGTGTGTGTGTATTTGTCTGATCTGCCTTGTTATAGCATCCATTGCACCGCAGTATCCTGTAGCCACCTCTAGGTGGCAGTGGAGAGACATCTTCATCTCTGTATTTGGGCTGGGTTACTAGTGATTCAGGATTAGCCGGCTCATTGCAGTGACCATACTGTATACTGTATACAGTCAGAAAGCAATGGGCTATTTTGTGACTTGGGTAACTCCCTTTATGACGTCCAATTAGACCTATAGACGGAGGTTATTTCTGTCATCCACCATTGTCCTGCTGTGGGTTTTTTATAATGCGATGATATTCTGGCTCCAGCCTAACCCCAAACAATTGATTTTTTATTACCTTTTGTAACGTTTTTTTGGGAGTGACCCCATTTTCTTATAAAATCTTCATAACCTGCTGAAAAGAGAAAAAAAAAAAAGTTGTAGCATGTAAGGAAAATGTTCTTGGGTTCGTTTCACACTGCGTTCTGTGATCTGGAGGAGAATATTAGTAGAAGCCGCAGATATATATACAACACGTAGAAGGAAACCATCACATTTAGGGTGGCGACACAGGTGGCGTTTTAAACCCGTTTTTAAGCAGTCCGTTAAAAAACGCAGGCATTTTTTTGAAAACGCATCTGTTTTTGACCGTTTTCCCCAATTATCTTAATTAGGATAATTGGAAAACTGACAAATACGGTCAAAAAACTGATGTTTTTAAAAGACTGCTTAAAAACGGCCTAAAAAACGGGTTCAAAACGCCACCCTTAGGCATCCTATGTTAAAAAAAACATTGGCTACCACCGCATGTAAAAGTATAGTTAACACAAAACAATGGCAACCTTAATATATGGCGATTATATGAGAGATGGATGTGAACAGGCTTTGTCTGTCTGCTGGCTTTTCCATATAATCCAGAACCTGAGTGCACGGGGTTAATATCCCGCAGAACTGGTAAACAACTTTATGAGGCGGAAGCAGTCGGAGCCTCAGACCCGGGAGGATTTTTATATATACACACACAGTATGTGGGAGAGACATTATAGAAATAGTAAGAGACACCTCATTCTGGTTACTACTGGCTCTACAATAGCTCCTGGTTACTACTGGCTCTACAATAGCTCCTGGTTACTACTGGCTCTACAATAGCTCCTGGGTTAATCTAGGAGGAGACTTCTAGGAAACAAAACCTCTCTGACAAAGTTATCCCCAGTCCAAAGACATAAACATCTACTTATCTGATCAATATTATCAAGAAAGTAAAACCGTTTTTTCCATTTTTCTTTATTCTACGACTAATTGTTAGAAATTCTGCTCTGTTATCTGGGGATAACAAGTACTTTCATAGTAGCAGCAACAGGACTGTAAAAATGGATTCAAATTCCAGGATTTATTTATCCTGCTGTGTTCTTAGCCAGGGCTGGATCATAGGGGGATGCCAGGGCCCCCACCACTTGGCCCTTAAAGGGGCCCCCCACCAAATGTGGGCGATTCAGGCGGTCGCATGACCACCCGAACAGTCCACAGTATATTGGGGTCTGGCTCTATGGTCCTGTACCCCCATAGACTTCAGTCTATGGCAAAGTGGGGCTCGGAGATGTACTAAGATGCCGGCGCTCTCCTGCTGGCGGCGCAGTGTGGTATCTTAGTACACCTCCGGTGGTATCCTGACACCACAAGGGAAGAAGATGAGGTTGGTGCTGTCGGAGAAACTGATAAAGGGGAGTACAATTTTATTTTTTTATCTAGGACTGTATATCGTTATTATGGGGGTGCATAGAGTTATTATGGGGAGGTTGTATATAGGTATAGGGGGACTGTATATAGTAATAATCAGGGGCTGTATATAGTTATTATAGGGGGCTGTATATAGTTATTATAGGGGGGTTGTATATAATTATAGGGGCCTGTATATAGTTATTATAGGGAAGCTGTATATAGTAATTATAGGGAGGCTGCATATAGCTATTATAGGGGGGGGTTGTATTTAGTTATTATAGGGAGGCTGTATATATTTGTTATAGGGGGCTGTATATAGTTATTATAGGGGGCTGTATATAGTTATAATAGGGAGCCTGTATAATAATCACAATCTTGCGGCAATACATACGTCCCCCCTATGCCGGCAATGGGTGCACGGAGCAATACGCTGATGCACACGTGCGGCTTTGTACCACTCCGTACACAGGGAAAAGATAGGTCACCCCTCATCCTCTCCACGGCGCCGGACTTATGTGGGCATACGTTCATGTGAATGCGCCCTTATTGTCAGGACAAAATAAACAACATCTAACATTTATGGAACGTTGCAGATGTTTACTTTGTGTACAAGGTGGATAACACCATTTCTGGTTATTCTATGCATTCTGCATTATCTACATGTTTACCCCTTTCCAGATGGGTTCCTTGCTCATGTGACTCAATGCTATGCCCCACGCATATCGCTACCTCGTGGTAGCTTCCTCAGGGGTAATCTGTTGGTGTGATGCAAGCTTCTTTTATGCTCCCACTCGTAGCATCAACTTCCTGTGTTGACCGGAAGTACTATGTGTGCCCATTAAATCAGTCCGTGTGGAAACAGTGATGCCTGCACAGTGCACATTTGACCGGAAGTACTGTGTGCGCCCGTTAAATCAGTCCGTGTGGAAACAGAGATGCCTGCACAGTGCACATTTGACTGGAAGTACTGTGTGCGCCCGTTAAATCAGTCCGTGTGGAAACAGTGATGCCTGCACAGTGCACATTTGACCGGAAGTACTGTGTGCGCCCGTTAAATCAGTCCGTGTGGAAACAGTGATGCCTGCACAGTGCACATTTGACCGGAAGTACTATGTGCGTCCGTTAAATCTGTCCATATGGAAACAATGATGCCTGCACAGTGCACATTTGACCGGAAGTACTATGTGCGCCCATTAAATCAGTCCATATGGAAACAGTGATGCCTGCACAGAAGTACTATGTGTGTCCGTTAAATCTGTCCATATGGAAACAATGATGCCTGCACAGTGCACATTTGACCGGAAGTACTATGTGCGCCCATTAAATCAGTCCATATGGAAACAGTGATGCCTGCACAGAAGTACTATGTGTGCCCGTTAAATCAGTCCATATGGAAACAGTGATGCCTGCACAGTGCACATTTGACCGGAAGTACTATGTGCACCCGTTAAATCTGTCCATATGGAAACAGTGATGCACTTTATAACTTTAATAAGCACCAACACTTTCATGTTTTACTGCTAAAACTCTTTACTCAATAATACATTTAATTTAGATATGAATTTTTCACACTATGGTCACCTATACAATTGGTCACCTATAATTCCCTGTATCTTGGTTCATGTATGCGCCCTTACTCTTATCTGTGACTGATACACTCACCGGCCACTTTATTAGGTACACCATGCTAGGAACGGGTTGGACCCCCTTTTGCCTTCAGAACTGCCTCAATTCTTCGTGGCATAGATCCAACAAGGTGCTGGAAGCTCCTCAGAGATTTTGGTCCATATTGACATGATGGCATCACACAGTTGCCGCAGATTTGTCGGCTGCACATCCATGATGCGAATCTCCCGTTCCACCACATCCCAAAGATGCTCTATTGCAGAGGTCCCCAACCGCCGGTCCGCGGACCAGGACCGGGCCGTTGGAGTTCATCAGCCGGTCCGCGCAGGGGTGGCACCGGCCAGCACTGAGCTCCCGCACCGGACAGGACCACGTTGCAGCCCTCCGTCCGGGACCTTGCTCCCTGACGCTGCCAGCAACTTGCGCCCACCCCCCGACGCCGCCGGCACCTTACAACGGCCCCCAGACCGTGCCGGCACCGAGCTCCCCCCCTGGGGGCTTTATATAGTGATTGCTGGGGGGTTGTATATAGGGATTACTGGGGGCTGTATATAGTGAATACTGGGAGCTGTATATAGCTATTACTGGAGAGGCTGAATAAAGCTCTACCCTGTCTAAACTACATTCAATGGGGGCGCCCACCAGATTTTGCGCCCATGGGCCCCCACCAGATCATTACCACAGGATGTCTGTGGGACATGCAGTAACTCCCGGACATTTCATATACAGAGGTGGTCGTATCCAAGGACACAGTCTTGTTTCTAAGAGACTGTATTACTACAATTATGAGAAATCATCTTTACACAGCTAAAACATTTTTAATAACATGTAATTGAAGAAATGTTTATATATGGCAGATTAATGAAACTGAATGTGAATGGCCAGACGTTAATACCATTTTAAGTTGAATTTGTATGTAAGTCAAAACTGTATATTTTATAATTGTAACCCCAGACAAAATGTTTTTGTCCCTGTGACAATTGTATTTTTGAACCCATAGTTACAGACAGACCCCTCTGACCTCTGGTGAAGCTGTAAGGTGTCTGTAATGAAGCTTTATGGATAATCCTTGGTCCCATTACAGCAAAAAATGTTAAACTCCAATTGTCACTGGGGCCAAAATTATTTTTGTCTGGATCTACAATTCTAAAATATACAGTTTCGACTTACATACAAATGCAACTTAAGAACAAACCTCCGGACCCTATCTTGTAACGTAACCCAGGGACTGCCTGTGGTTACATTCAGCTGCTTCACCAGAAGTCAAAGGGGGCAGTGCGGTCCGTCTGTAACTAGGGGTTGTCTGTAAATCGGGTGTCCGTAGAAAACCCGGTCTGTCCTGATGAGGAGCAAAACCCTGCAATATCCTGTAGACCTCTATAGGGGGCAGTGGAGAGACATTTTCTCCTCCAGTGATTAACCCTTTCACGCGCAGAATAATGTTTCTCCTGGCAGCTTTTGGGGCGGTTTTCAACCAAATTTGTCAATAGATTGTATTTAATTAACTCAGAGACAGTACACAAGGGGTAATACTAGAGGACCGCTCCGATAACAGTCTCTGATTTCTCTACTTGGTTATAGTGATAAAACCGTCTCGGGATTGTCCCTACGGGAAGAGAAGAGACTGCCCACAATTGTTCTGCTGCGAGTTTGTATAATGCAGTAATATTCTGGGTCCGGGCCAAGCCCTGGGATATGTGCGCCATGAATACACAAGTTTTTGGCTACACTGCTTGTAAGGGTGTAGTTTCTGCGCTATTTCATCACACACATAAAAAGTGCTGCTTTAACATATGGCAAAAATCAGGACACAGGACCCTGCACATAGTAAACTGCACATAGTACACTGGACCCTGCACATAGTACACTGGACCCTGCACACTGCACATAGTGCACTGGACCCTGCACACTGCACATAGTGCACTGGACCCTACACATAGTGCACTGGACCTAGTAAATGTGCCCCAGTATTTGTCTATGAACCACATCTAGTGATGATGGATCCGTCAGGTGTAAAGCAGAAGATGAGCAAGAAATATATAGCTCTCTATACATCACATTCAGTAAATGACTAGAAATCGTCCTGAAGTAACATTACCACTAGTAATAATCCAGTATTAACCAGAAGGAAACAACAACTTGTCATTCTCACCGATCTTCATTTGATTCCCATAATCCTTATTTTTCTTAGTGTAGCCCAGGGCCTCGAATTCAGGGATAGGAGTTTCGTCATCCATCTCCATGGTACTTAGTAAGATTCCCTAATGTCCTCACAGGGTAAGAATGTAACGTTCCCTCTCCATACACTCTGTAACTGAGACTGAAGCAGCAGTTTCTGTTTCTGCCACAAAGGGTGCAGCTACATCCGAGAGAATCAGAGGCATATTGTAGAGAAACGAAACTAAACAAGACGAAATATGATCGTAGCGAGCAAAGTGACATCTGCTACGTACTAACCCATATTATCAGGGGAATGCAGAATCTATAGAAAATCTATTCTGCTCTGAATGTATTATACAGATTATTCTGGGGATAACAAATA
Source organism: Engystomops pustulosus (assembly GCA_019512145.1). NCBI lineage: Eukaryota > Metazoa > Chordata > Amphibia > Anura > Leptodactylidae > Engystomops > Engystomops pustulosus. The sequence goes on along the minus strand of WNYA01000217.1, from coordinate 104,961 downwards.
CTTTCATAGTAGCAGCAACAGGACTGCGAAAATGGATTTATATCCCAGGATTGTAGATTTATTTATACTGCTGTGCCCTTAGCTCTCTGCAGTCACTGCTGTAGTTATCAACCTCCACAGCTTTTACTCAGAGCAGTGACTTGGCGCTGCTTCCATGGAAAGCTGTGTGTGAGGGACAATCTGAAGTGTAGGAGCTCTGAGGAAAGGGGTTGTCCCCGGGAGGAGTGCGGTGGCCTGCTGGAGAGCATGGACCACTTCCTGCTTCAGTGCCCCTTTAACACAGAGGTGTACAACCGGGTGGGCGCTTCCATCCATTGGCCCGGGTTGGCCGGTCTCTCCTATGCGGAGTGGGCCTATGGAGCATTCAGAGGCCTGGGTGGCCGGGACCGCTGCACGTTATTCCTAGTTAGTGTAGTGGTCAGGTACCACACGTGGAACGCACGGTGTTTAGTGTCGACGCAGCGTAAAATCCTCCCGGTGGATGAGGTGGTTAGGAACATTCTGGGTGACCTGGTGAAGGTGCGCTCTCTGGAGTATGAGAGGCTGGGCACGGGGAGGGCCTCTCCTTTGGAGGGGGTTCTCCTTTAGTGTCCCTTAGTCTGTCATCTCCGCTCCTGGTGTTGGGCTGATGCTGACACTGTAGATTTTTGTTTTGTGTTCTGGGCATGTTTATGGTCATTTATGTTTATTTGTGGGTGTGGCTTGTCTTATTGTTTATTGGTTTGGTTGAGGATGTGACAATCGGTTGGGTGGGGGTTGTGATATTTGGTGTTTATTCATTTCGGTGCATTTTAAGTTATTGTTTTTGCTAGGCGTGAATGGGGCTGGACCAGCAGGTAAGTTATTGTATATTATGTTTGGTTTGTGTTATGTATCATTATGTTTTTAACTTTTATATCAAATAAAAAAGATCTACAGAAACATTGGGGGCTTTTTATTACATGATACAGATCTTAAAGAGAAACCCCCATGGTCAGGTCTGAGGCTCAAGAACGATTAAAAATGAATTGGTAATAAGCAGACTACACTTATTTCCTTGCTCCTCTTCTTCCTCCCCTTTATTGCTAGTACTTTTTGTATATTTGTATCCTTTTTCTTCTTGCTTTTTGTCATTTTTGTATTGGGACCAATGATGGATTGATCGATAATGTGTATGCCAGAAATGGATATAAATCTTGTATACATAAAAAGAATATTCATTATTTGTGTAGGGAGCAGTGGGGCGTTGAGGATGTGCATTATCTGCGGCTTAACACACATAGGGGGTCATTTACCAAGGGCCCGATTCGAGTTTTCCCGACGTGTTATCCGAATATTTCCGATTTGCGCCGATTTTCCCTGAATTGCCCCGGGATTTTGACGCACGCGATCGGATTGTGGCGCATCGGCGCTGGCATGCACGCGACGGAAATCGGGGGGGGCGTGGCCTAACAAAAACCTGACGGATTTGGAAAAACCGCCGCATTTAAAAAAAAAAAAAAAAAGTGTTGCGGGACCCGCACTTACCTTCACTAGGTATAGGCCGGTGAACTTTAGTGCATTTCGGGGAACTTCAGCGCAGCAGCGCCACCTGGTGGACGTCGGAGGAACTACTTTAGTGAATCCCGGCCGGACCCGGATCCACTGCAGAGAACGCCCTGCTGGATCACAAATGGACCGGGTAAGTAAATCTGCCCCATAAATATCCCATTATATATATTAAAATATTCCCCAAGTATAATGGGTCCCATATATCTCTCTAGTATGTTTTAATTTACGTATCGATAGAAGGCCGTACTTACTGCGCAGTTGGCGGCTCAGTAGATTTGGCTGATAGTCAGGGGGCGGGTCACCGTTCCCAAGGTTAAAACGGGATGGGCAGTGCCAGACCGGCCCCCAATAACGTCGGAGCCGAAACCCTACCATGACTGCAGAAGCCTCTCATTTAAGAGCGGTGCGGACGCCAGGACATTTGAGCTTAAAAATGTGCATTTACTGCACGAAACAGCCGTCGCTCATCCCGCCTGCCTCCTGCTCCTATCCTGTGTTTTAAAGGAATACGATAAAGATTGAAGTTTTAAAAATCGGTAAATGGCACTTTTTTCTAAACATTTGGTATTAAGGAAACTATGCCCCCTCGACCAAGAGTTACTTTTAGACGTTACCCAATAAAAAAAAAACAAAAAAAAACAACACACACTTAGCCCCCAGCCGTCTGAAGCCTGCCAATAATTTGGCGTAAACGGATTTTGACGCACGCGATCGGATTGTGGCGCATCGGCGCTGGCATGCACGCGACAGAAATCAGGGGGCGTAGCCGAACGAAAACCTGACGGATTCGTAAAAGCCGCCGCATTTAAAAAAAAAAAAAAGTGTTGCGGGACTCGCGCTTACCTTCACCAGGTATAGGATGGTGAACTTCAGTGCATTCCGATGGTCTTCAGCGCAGCAGCGCCACCTGGTGAATCCCGGCCGGACCCAAATCCACCGCAGAAAACGCACCGCTGGATCGCGAATGGACCGGGTAAGTAATTCTGTTCCTGAATGTTTATTACCGATCACATGCATTTCTATTGAAACACATATGCGATAGTGACAAGTCCCACCCTGTTCCGCCTGGACTGTATTTTGAAACACGACCAAGACAGAACATGTGAACGCAAAGTTCTTGGAGAACAGAAGAAGTTGTCTTACTGGAAGAAGTGACCAACACAACCAGTCAGAAATCTGCAGCATTGTCACGTAGGGTCAGAGATGTCATATTTTATATCATATGCTTCACATACCCATTGGACTAATAATGGTAGACAGTCCCATGTAAGTTCCAAGCTTACAGTCAACACGAAAAAGGGGGACCTACAGAATTGGGAATTACATGGAACCCACCTCAATGGTTAGGATTTATCCAGCCATGTACGGCAGAACATGCTACTTTTTGCCCCTTTTGCACAAAAGGCAAAGCAGGTTCCGGCCAGTTCATGCAGCATTCACATGTAGGGTGCAACTAGCTGGAACATCGATATATAACTCTTAACAAAATTATTATTTAATAAGTGTCATGTACTTTTGACATTCAAATTGTTAGTGAATATTAATTTTGCTATGAATTATGGTCACAATCACTTCAGTGATGCAGCTGGCCGCATCCAGGCCGCTCTGCCTAGTTGCAGCCTTATAACTGCCATCTCAACTGCATCATTATCAGCAACGATGAAAGACATGAACAGAACAGGTTTCCCCTTGAATATCAAATTCACCTGTTCATTTCATGTCCTTCACTTCATAATAGCTCCCAATCATCCCAGATTCGGCGGGACAGTCCAGGTTTCTTGCTGCTGTCCTGCTGTCCTGAACAGTTGGAAGATTGTCCTGTCTGTCCCACCTCCTCCTTTACCAGTTCTCTGCTGCCTCCACAAGTCTCTTAAGGAGACATGTGGAGATGGCTCCTCCATTTGGTTGGTCCCACCCCCTCCTCTGAGTCAACACCAGGGCCCCCGAGAGTCAACCATATAACAACCCATATAACACTTTCCCTATTAGGTATTTCTGGAAATTTTGCTGTGTTATTTTCCAGAAAGATTTTGATATGTACAAATGAAACTGAAATTAAAGCATAGAGAATTATACTAAACTCCAACCAAACCATATATTTTCTGAGAGCAGAAACTTGCCCCATTTTTAAAGTTGCATTAAGTAGGCACTAGAGATGAGTAGGTTGTTTAAAATCCAGATTTGACGGGTTCGTAACAATTTGGATTTAATTATCCTCTGTGTTCTTAGCCAGGTCTGGATCATAGGGGATGCCAGGTGCCACCACCAATTGCCCTTAACGGGGCCCCCCACCAAAATGTGGGCGATTCAGGCGGTCGCACTGACCACCCGAACGCCCACAGTATATTGGGGTCTGGCTCTATGTCCGTCCCCCATAGACTTCAGTCTATGTGCAAGTGGGGCCTCGGAGATGTACTAGATGCCGCGCTCTCCTGCTGGCGGCGGCAGTGTGGTATCTTAGTACACCTCCGGTGGTATCTCTGAACACCACAAGGAAGAAGATGAGTTTGTGCTGTCGGAGACTGATATAATGGGAGGTACAATTTTATTTTTTATCTAGGCTGTATCTCGTTATTATGGGGGGCATAGATTTATTATGGGGAGGTGTATATAGGTATAGGGGGACTGTCTATAGTAATAATCAGGGCTGTATATAGTTAATTATAGGGGGCTGTAGATAGTTATTATAGGTGGTTGTATATAATTAGAGGGGCCTGTATTAGTATTATAGGGAAACTTGTTCTATTAATTATCGGGAGGCTGCATATAGCTATTATAGGGGGGGTTGTATTTATTATTATAGGGATGGCTGTATATATTTGTTATAGGGGGCTGTATTAGTTATTATAGGGTGCTGTATCTAGTTATAATAGGGAGCCTGTATATACTCACAATCTTGCGCAATACATACTTCCCCCCCTATGCCGGCAAGGGGTTCCCAGCAAGACGCTGACTGCCACGTGCGGCTTTTGTACCACTCCGTACCCAGGGAAAGATAGTCACCCCTCATCCCTCCACGGCGCCGGACTTATGTGGGCATACGTTCCGTGAATGCGCCTTATTGTCAGGACAAATAAAACAACATCTAACCAATTTATGGAAGTTGCAGCTGTTTTACTTGTGTACAAGGTGGATAACACATTTCTGGTTATTCTATGCATTCTGCATTATCTACATGTTTACCCTTTTCCAGATGGGTTCCTTGCCTCATGTGACTCAATGCTCCCCCTCCCTCTCCTAGACTTCTATCAAGTCTGACACTGGCGATCTTCTGTCCATCTTGTTTGCAGAAAAAATTCGACTTACTAATTGTATCATCAAACAGGCCGGAGTAATGGGGGGGGGCCCCCACCACTTTGCCCCTTAAAGGGGCCCCCCCGATGTGGGCAATTTGCATGGTCGCATTACCCGACTCGCCCACTTTGTTATTGGGGACCGGGCTGTGTTTTGCTGTACACGCAGTCAGCACGCATGGGGCATGCCCCGATTCAGCTTACGACAGAATCAGAGACAAGAGTTTTCCCTCGCTGCCATTAGATGGTCAGGGGAAACTCAAGATGGCGGCGCCGGCGCAATGTGTGATGTCACTGCGCTGGCTCAGAGTGTAACAGAAAGAACAGAGGCATGAAAAATAGATCAAGCAAATCATATCTTTATTAATAGAAAAATACACCACAAAACATGCTTAAAAACCCTTTAAAAATGTGAACGAAGTCCAAGGAATGCAGCCTCAGGAAAGTGCTATACACATGTAATGTTGCACTGTTCCCGACCCAGCTCCCCCTACGGGCCACCTATAGTATACAACAGTGTGGTTATGTACAGAAATAAATATATAAATGGTGAGCTAATCAATCTTTAGACAAGTCATACAAATGCAGGATAACAACAAAAGAGGGGTGGAAACACAATAATTGATTGACACACAATCAGGATCAGCACAGAACCATTTACAAATAAGAATGTTTCATACACCTAAATGCGCGCCATGAGAGCGGGGTGCTGTGGATAAATGCCCCCCCGCATATCGCTACCCGTCGTGGTAGCTTCCTCAGGGTAATCTGTGGTTGATGGCAAGCTTCTTCCTTTCTTCTTTTTTATGCTCCCACCTCCGGTAGTCCTCAACTTCCTGTGTTGACTCGGAAGGTACTATGTGTGGCCCATTAAATAATCAGTCGTGTGGAAACAGTGATGCCTCCACATTGCACATTTGACCGAAGTAACTGGGTGTGCACCCTGTTTATTAAATCAGTCCATCGTGGAAACAGTGATGCCCTGCCACAGTCCAACATTGACCGGAAGTACTATGTGCGGTCCTGTAAACTTGGGTCCATGTACATTTCTGGAAACCATTATGCCTACTTCACGATTGCCCCATTGTTTTGCTACCCTTTGGGCGAGGGAGTCCTTAGACGTGGTGCCGTACCGTCCTCTTATTTGTGGCCCCGTTAGCCTAACGGACTCCTCTATGGGTCTTCTTCTTCGAGTCTGAGGGGAGTTTCATTTCTAATTCTCATAGGGGTGGTGTTGGAAGGGGAGCGAGGGAAGGGGGCTGGAGGTAGGGAGGCTTGCCCCTCTTATTACACATCTCGTTAGAACGTTGGCGGGTCGCTCTGTGTCCCGTCTTTCTGTCTCCTTCCCCTCATTCCTCTTTGCTTTTCCTTTCCCGCGGTCCCGCCGCCACCTCGAGTGACCCTCTGTTCCCCCCCCTTCTTCTTTGCCAGTGCACATTTGACCGGAAGTAGTACAGGGCGGCCCATTAAATCAGTCCATATGGAAACCAGTGGATGCCTGCACAGATGTACTATGTGTGCCCGCTGTAAATCAGTCCTATGGACAGGGATGCCTGCACGTGCACATTTGACCGAGTACTATGTCACCCGTTAAACTGTCCATAGGAAACAGTGATGCACTTTATACCTTTAAATGCACCAACACTTTCATGTTTTACTGCTAAAACTCTTTACTCAATAATCATTTAATTTAGATATGAATTTTTTCACCACTATTTCACTAGACAATTGGTCACCTATAATTCCCTGTATCTTGGTTCATGTATGCCCCTTACTTTATCTGTGACTGATCAACTCAACCGGCCACTTATAGGTACAACATGCTAGGAACGGGTTTGGACCCCCCTTTTTGCCTTCAGAAATGCTGCCTCATTCTTCGTGGCATAGATCCAACAAGGTGCTGTGAAGCTCCCAGAGATTTTGGTCCATATTGACATGATGGCATCACACGTTGCCGCAGATTTGGTCGGCTGCACATCCATGATGCGAATCTCCCGTTCCACCACATCCCAAAGAGGCTCTATTGCAGAGGTCCCCAACCGCCGTCCGCGACCAGGACGCGGGCCGTTGGAGTTCTCAGCCGTCCGCGCAGGGGTGGCATCGGCCAGCACTGATCTCCCGACCGGACAGGACCACTTGCAGCCCCCGTCCTGGACCTTGCTCCCTGACCAGTGCCAGCAACTTGCGCCCACCCCCCGACCGCCGGCACCTACACTGCCCCACCATGTGCTCTGCCCGAGCTCCCCCCCCTCTCCAGTGCTCTCTGGCCTCCCTGCTCCCCCGCTCACGCTCCAGGTCTCCCCTGTCCGCTCCCCTCCGCTAACCGTCCCTCCCTGCTCCCTCGCTCTTCGCCCCCCGCTCCCGGCTCTCCGCTCCCTGCCCCTGCTCAAGCTCCACGCTCCCCTACCGCTCCCTCCGCCACCCCGCTCCCGGTTTTTGGCTCTTGACCTACCCGCTTCTGGCTCTCCCGCTCCTGTCGCCCCCTCTCTCCCCGTCTCACCTGGCTCCGCTAATTCCCCCCCCTCCAGCTCCTGGCTCCCCTGCTCCCCTTTCCCCCGCTTAAGCTCCAGGCTCCCTAGCCTCCCGGCCTCCACGACCTACCCCTCCCGGCTACCTCACCCGCCACCACCGCTGCAGGACAAGGGCACACGAAATTTCCAAGAACACAATAGGTAAGGGTTATATGTATATATATGTGTGAATATGTTTATATTTGGTAAATATTGTAATATGTGTGTATATATATGTGTGTGTGTGTATTTTGTGTTGTTTTGTATATGTGTTGTGTTATTATGTATGTGTATGTATTGTGTGTATTATGTATCTGTTGTATGTATGTGTATATGTTATATGCTGTATCACTGTTTGTTTATGTGTATATATGCCATGTATATGCAGCATTTGGTATATTTGGTGATATTTATCAGGGCTTCTAATTTTGTACTACATGGCAGTACTCGGTATGCACTTTTATACTACTTGGCGGTACGTTGTAATCTATTTTACAATACTTGGTGCATGCTGTGTGCATTTTATACTACCTGGTGGCACGCTGATGCATTTATACTACTGGCGGTATGCTGTTATCTTTTATACTACAGGTGATACGCTGTATGCATTTATAACTATGCGGTATGCCTTATCATTTTTAGTACTAGTGATACGCTGATGCCTTTTATACTACATGGCGTATTCTGTTATGCATTTATACTACATGGTGATCACTGTACGTTTTAATACTACTGGCGCTACGCTGTATGCATTTTATTCTACATGCGGGTTTCTGTATGCATTTTTTACTACATGCGGTATTATTGGTATGCATTTTACGCTACATGGTGATCGCGGCTGTAGCATTTTATACGATGGCGATACGCGTACGCATTTTATACTACATGTGCGATACGCTGTATGCATTTTATACTACATGCGATACACTGTATCCATTTTTAACTACATGGCGATACACTGTAATGCATTTTATCTACATGGCAAAATGCTGTATGCATTTTGCATTGCTTTATTTTTACACCAAACCAATATATGGACTGGTTCGGACACCCCTGATTCTTATATTGTAAGCTCACCCCCCTCCATAACCCACCCCATAGAACCAAACCCCCCCCCACCGGCCATGTGAAAACTGGTCTAGCTTAAAGCCTTCCCTGGTGTCAAAAAGGTTGGGACCTCTGCTCTATTGGATTGAGATCTGGTGACTGTGGAGCATTTTTCCAGTACCTCATTGTCATTTTTTCAAAACCAGTCTGAGATGATTTCCAGCTTTATGACATGGCGCATTATCTGCTAAGTAGCCTCAGATGTTACAGGGTACATTGTGGTCATAAGGGATGGACATGGTCAGCAACAATACTCAGGTAGCCTGTGGCGTTTGTACCAAGGGGCCAAAGAGTGCCAAGAAATATTCCCCACAGGCCATGAACACCACCACCACAGCCTGAACGTTGATACAAGGCAGGATGATCCATGCTTTCTGTTGTTTGACACCAAATTCTGACCCTATCATCCGAATGTCGCAGCAGAAATCGAGACTCATCAGACCAGGCACGTTTTTTCGAATTCTACTGTCCAATTTCGAGAGAGCTTGTGCAAATGTGCCTCAGTCCTCCTGTTCTTAGCTGAAGGAGTGGCACCCGGTGTGGCCTTCGTGCTGCTGTAGCCCATCTGCCTCAGGCGCGTTTCACACGTTGCGTTTGAATGGACGCCTGTTTTCATTGCGTTTGAAACGCATATACAACAGCTGAGGAGGGTGATTTGTCCTAATTACATCACTGTTAACATTTCCATTTTACAAAACGCATCATAAACGCGATGTTAACGCATGCGATGTAAACGGTAATTTAATTAGGCAAATCACCTCTCCTCAGCTGTTGTGATGCGTTTCAAACGCAAAGAAAACGCGACCAAAACGGCAACGTGTGAATGCCCTCAAAGTTCGACGTACTGTGCGTTCAGCGATGCTCTTCTGCCTACCTTGTTGTAAGCGGTGGCAATTTGAGTCACTGTTGCCTTTCTAGCACTCGAACCAGTCTGCCCATTCCCTTTGACCTGTGCGCAACACAGGCATTTTGCCCACAGAACTGCCGCTCACTGGATGTTTTTTCTTTTTCGGAGCATCTCTGTAACCCTAGGATGTGTGTGCGTTGAAAATCCCAGTAGATCACAGCTTTCGAAATACTCAGACCAGCCCTCGGGCACCAACCACATGCCACGTTCAAGAGGCCTCAATCACCTTTCTTCTTCCCCATCATGATGCTCTGTTTGATCTGCAGAGTTGTTCTTGACATTCTACATTGCCTAAATGCACGAGTGTTGCCGCCATGCGATTGCGCTGATTAGAAATTACGTGTTAATGGGCAGTTTGTACCGTGTTATCTAATAAAGTGGCCTTGAGTGTACATCTGTGGGTAACACATTCATTGCGGCATGAGCTAGGTACTATCATGTCACGCAATCCAAAGTGTTACTGTGCAGGCATCCACTGTTTCCATATGGTCTGATTTAATGGCGGCACATAGTACTTCTGTGAAGACATCAACGTTTCCCACAGGACTGATTTAACGCGCACACAGACTTCCGGTCAAATGTGCCTGTGCAGCATCACTGTTTCCACACCGACGATTTACGGGGCACACAGTACTTCCGTCAAATGTGCCCTGTGCAGGCATACTGTTTCCACATGGACTGATTTTAACGGCGCACACAGTACTTTCCGTCAAATTTGTCACTGTGCAGTCATCACTGTTTCCACACAGGACTTATTTAAAATTAAACGTTCGCACACATTACTTCCGGTCAATATTTCACTGTTGCATGTCCACATCCCCCACGGCCTACCTTGAGGGTCTGGTCACTTTACCCCTTTCCCGTCTTTTACCGGTTCTTTTTGGCGTGGGTTGGCAGCCTAAGCACGCTATTGTCAGGTGCTTGGTACGGGGAAACCGAGGGCTGTCCTACAGCCTGGCAGGTCTCCCAGGAGGTGGTGTTGGCAAGAAAGAGAGGGAGAGTCGCTACTATCGGATCTCCCTGGGGCAACCCCTAAATGTCCCGAGTGTGAGTCTCTTGGTGAGGACAGGGTGCCGGGTTGAAGGCAGCCGTATTACAGGGACCAGACGGAGACAGAAGTTGAAGAAAACAACTTCAGTTCTTTATTGAACCGGCAGGAACCGCAGCCAACGTGCCTTTAAACGTAGATGTGAGTGGCTGAGATGTGAGTTGGAGGAAGCCTCAGGATAGTTCACCAGCCTGGATGTAGAGGCAGGGGGAGGCAGCTTGTCCTGGTAGGAAGCTCAGCTTGTCCTGTAGGGCTTCGATATCACCTTTAAGGTAAATGATACCCCTTTTCCTCACTAACTACTCTAGTCTTTACTACCACTCTCAGAGGCAGGGGCAGGCTCTGTCCTGCTCTGGTATTTGGCTAGACTGAGATTACTCACTCACTCACTCTAATTCTACAAGATCTTCGCCTCTTCCATCTGGGAGAGACTTCTCTCACTAACTCTCATCCATAGAATCCTCCCTTAGAATCTCGAAACATTCCTGGCCAGGGGGTTTTATTAACTCCCTTTGGTCAGGTGGTGGCTGCTCCTCCAATCACATCTCAGCTACAGAGACAGGATGTAACACACATCATTGGACAACACATCTTGCATCATACAAAATACTTAACCTCTCCTTGCCAGGCAGGATTCACCACTGCATACCCCTATGTCCTATCAGACCATGTAGTGTGATGTGGTACATGCAGGTGGGACTATTCGCAAACACTCCACTCCCGCCATTGCATCGGCAGGTGTTGCACAGGCCATCACTGTTTCCACACGGACTGATTAACGGGGCCACAAGTATTCCAGTCAAATGTGCACTGTGCAGACATCTCTTTTTCCACCCGGACTGATTTACCGTCGCACACGTATTCTTCCGGTCAAATGTGCACTGTGCAGGCATCACTGTTTCCACACGGACTGATTTAACGGCGCACACAGTAACTTCCGGTCAACACAGAGTTGATGCTATGAGTGGAGGCATAAAAGAAGCTTGCATCACACCAACAGATTACCCTGAGAGCTACCACGATGGTAGCGATACGCGGGGGGCATCTACCCCAGCACCCCCTCTCATGCCTGACATTTAGGTAACAACTTTCTTATTTGTACATGGTTCTGTGCTGATCCTTGAATTGTGTGTCCATCCATTATTGTGTTTCACCCCTCTTTTTGTTGTTATCCTGCATTTGTATGGACTGTCTAAAGATTTGATTAGCTCACCATTATAAATATTTCTTTACATTGTTGTATGCTATATTGTTTGCCAGTAGGGGAGCTGGAGTTCCGGGAACAGTGCCACTTATCATGTTCTAGCACTTTCTGAGATTTCATTCATTGTGACTTGTTCACAATTTTTATAGGTTTTTAAGCATGTTTTGTGTATTTTTTTCTATTAATAAAGATATGATTTGCCTGATCTATTTTTCATGCCTCTGTTCTTTTGAGTGTAACGTCACTCAACTTCCTGTCGGCTGGGTGCCACCATCTTGGTACACCTCTGAGGGGCACCGCGAGGGAAGATGATGAGGTCGGCGCGCATCAAGAACGGAGGAAGGTGAAGTATAATTTCATTATTTTACCGGGACTGTATTATTTTATAGGGCAATTGTATATAGTATTATAGGATGTGTATATATATAGGGGAACTGTACATGGCTAGTTATTATAGGGGGTGTATATAGTTTATGAGGGGTATATATTATAGGGGGACTGTATATAGCTATTTAATATAGGGGGGATATATGTTATAATAGGGGGACTGCACAGCTAGTTATTAGAGGGGTGTATATATTAGGGTGTCTGTATATAGTTAGTTAGGCGGTGTAAATAGTTGATTATGGTTGTCTGTTTATAGTTAGTTCTTATAGGATGTGTATATTGTTATAATAGGGGCACTGTATATAGCTAGTTATTATGGGGGTATATAGTTATGACAGGGGGACTGTATATAGTTAGTTATTTTAGGGGATGTATATAGTTATTATGGGTGTCTGTATATAGTTATTAAAGGGGCTTGTATATAGTTGTTATATTGGAACTGTATATAGTTAATGATGTGGGATTGTATATAGGTAATGATGGGGACTGTATATATTTAATGCTGGGGGTGCATATAGTGATTGCTGGGGGAGCTGTATATAGTGATTACTGGGGAGCTGTATATAGTGATTACTGGGGAGCTTTATAGTGATTACTGTGGGGACTTAATAGTGTTACTGGGGGGTGGCTGTATATAGTTGATTACTGGGGGGAGCTATATAGTGATTACTGGGGGGGAGCTGTTAATAGTGATTACTGGGGGGGGAGCGTATATAGTGATTACGGGGGGGGGAGCTTATATAGAGTGACTGGGGGGAGCTGTATATAGTGAGGGGGGGGAGCTGTATATAGTGATTGGAGACTGGGGGGAGCTGTATATAGTGATTACTGGGGGGGAGCTGTATATAGTGATTACTGGGGGGAGCTGTATTATGGATTACTGGGAGCTGTATAGTGATTACTGGGGGGGGAGCTGTATATAGTGATTACTGGGGGGGGAGCTGTATATAGTGATTACTGGGGGGGGAGCTGTATATAGTGATTACTGGGGGGGGCTGTATATAGTGATTACTGGGGGGACCGTATATAGTGATTACTGGGGGGGAGCTGTAATATAGCGTTACTGGGGGGGGAGCTGTATATGTGATTACTGGGGGGGACTGTATATAGTGATTACTGTGGGGAGCTGTATATAGTGATTACTGGGGGGGGGAGCTGTATATAGTGATTACTGGGGGGGGGGGATGCTGTATATAGTGGGATTACTGGGGGGGGAGCTGTATATAGTGATTACTGGGGGGGGGATCTTATATAGTGATTACTGGGGGTGGCCTGTATATAGTGGATACGGGTGGGGCTGTTAGTGATTATACTGGGGTGGGGCTGTATAAGTATTAGGGGTTGGGGCTGTATAAAATGATTACTGTGGGGTGTGTATTAGTATTCTTGGGGCTTTATACAGTGATTGCTGGGGGCTTTATAGGGATTACTGGGGGCTGTATATAGTTATTACTGTCTAAACTACTTCAATGGGGGCCCCCACCAGATTTTGGGCCCAGGGGCCCCCACCAGATTATTACCACAGATGTCTTAGGACATGCATAACTCCCACTTTTCATATACCAAAATGTTTTTGTTCTCTTGTGCAATCACTACAGCAGAGGTGGTTGTATCCAAGGACACAGTCTTGTTTCATGGACTGTATTTCTACATTATGAGATTATTTTACACAGCTAAAACATTTTTATAACATGTATTTGAAGAAATGTTATATATGGCAGATTAATGAAACTGAATGTGAATGGCCAGACGTTAATACCATTTTAGTTAATTTAATGTAAGTCAGAACTGTATATTTTATAATTGTACCCCAGACAAATGTCTTTGTCCCTGTGACAATTGGATTTTTGAACCCATAGTTACAGACAGACCCCTCTGACCTCTGGTGAAGCTGTAAGGTGTCTGTAATGGAGCTTTATTGATAATCCTTGTCCCATTACAGCAAAAAATGTTAAACTCCAATTGCACTGGGGCCAATTATTTTTGTCTATCTACATCTAAAATACAGTTTCGACTTACATAACAATGCAACTAAGAACAAACCTCCGGACCCTATCTTTGTAACGTAACCCAGGGACTGCCTGTGGTTACATTCAGCTGCTCACCAGAAGTCAAAGGGGGCAGTGCGTCCGTCTGTAACTAGGGGTTGTCTTAATCGGGTGTCCGTAGAAACCCCGTCTGTCTTGATGAGGAGCAAAACCCTGCAATATCCTGTAGACTTCTATAGGGGGCAGTGGAGAGACATTTTCTCCTCCAGTGATTAACCCTTTCACGCGCAATAATAATGTTTCTCCTGGCAGCTTTTGGGGCGGTTTTCACCAATTTTTCAATAGATTTATTTAATTAACTCAGAGACAGATCACAAGGGGTAATACTAGAGGCACCGCTCCGATAACAGTCTCTGATTTCTCTACTTGGTTATAGTGATAAAACCGTCTCGGGATTGTCCCTACGGGAAGAGAAGAGACTGCCCACAATTGTTCTGCTGCGAGTTTGTATAATGCAGTAATATTCTGGGTCCGGGCCAAGCCCTGGGATATGTGCGCCATGAATACAAGTTTTTGGCTACACGCAGTAGGGGTGTAGTTTTCTGTGCTATTTCATCACACACCAAAAAGTGCTCTTTACATATGCAAAATCAGGACACAGGACCCTGCACATAGTAAACTGCACATAGTACACTGGACCCTGCACATAGTACACCCTGCACATAGTGCACTGGACCCTGCACATAGTAAACTGCACACAGTGCACTGGACCCTGCACACAGTGCACTGGACCCTGCACACAGTGCACTGGACCCTGCACACAGTGCACACTGCACTGTGCACTGGACCCTGCACCTAGTACACACTGCACATAGTACACACTGCACTGTGCTTAGTAAATGTGCCCCAGTATTTGTCTATGAACCACATCTAGTGATGATGGATCCGTCAGGTGTAAAGCAGAAGATGAGCAAGAAATATATAGCTCTCTATACATCACATTCAGTAAAATGACTAGAAATCGTCCTGAAGTAACATTACCACTAGTAATAATCCAGTATTAACCAGAAGGAAAAACAACTTGTCATTCTCACCGATCTTCATTTGATTCCCATAATCCTTATTTTTCTTAGTGTAGCCCAGGGCCTCGAATTCAGGATAGGAGTTTCGTCATCCATCCCATGGTACTTGTAGATTCCCAATGCCTCACAGGGAAGAATGTAAGTTCCCTCTCCATACACTCTGTAACTGAGACTGAAGCAGCAGTTTCTTTTCTGCACAAAGGGTGCAGCTACATCCGTAGAGAATCAGAGGCATATTGTAGAGAACGAAACTAAACAAGACGAAATATGATCGTAGCGAGCAAGTGACATCGCTACGTACTAACCCATATTATCAGGGGAATGCAGAATCTATAGAAAATCTATTCTGCTCTAATGTATTATACAGATTATTCTGGGGATAACAAATACTTTCATAGTAGCAGCAACGGACTGCAAATGGATTTATACCCAGGATTGAGATTATTTATACTGCTGTGCCCTTAGCTCTCTGCAGTCACTGCTGTAGTTATCAACCTCCACAGCTTTTACTCAGAGCAGACGGGAGTAAACTCATCTGAAAGGTAACAAGTGCCCAGTGTTTTGCATAGTTTACACGCAGAACACTGAGGGGGTCATTTACTAAGGGCCCGATTCGCGTTTTCCCGACGTGTTACCCGAATATTTCCGATTTGCGACGATTTTTCCCTGAATGCCCCGGGATTTTGACGCACGCGATCGGGATTGTGGCGCTCGGCGCTGGCATCACGCGACAGAAATCAGGGGCGTAGCCGAACGAACCTGACGGATTCGTAAAAGCCGCCGCATTTAAAAAAAAAAAAAGTGTTGCGGGACTCGCGCTTCCTTCACCAGGTAACTAGGATGGTGAACTTCAGTGCATTCCGATGGTCTTCAGCGCAGCAGCGCCACCTGGTGAATCCCGGCCGGAACCCAATCCACGCAGAAAACGCACCGCTGGATCGCGAATGGACCGGGTAAGTAATTCTGTTTCCGAATGTTTTTATCCGATCACATGCATTTCTATTGAAACACATATGCGATAGTGACAATCCACCCTGTTCCGCCTGGACTGTATTTTGAAACACGACCAACAGACATTTGAACGCAAAGTTCTTGAGAACAAAGAAGTTGTCTTACTGGAAGAAGTGACCAACACAACCATCAGAAATCTGCAGCATTGTCACGTAGGGTCAGAAGATGTCATATTTTATATCATATGCTTCACTACCCTTGGACTAATTGGTAGACATCCCATGTAGTTCCAATCTTACAGTCAACACGAAAAAGGGGGACCTACAAGAATTGGAATTACATGGAACCCACCCTCAATGTTAGGATTTATCCAGCCATGTCCGGCAGGAAATGCTACTTTTTGCCCCTTTGTCACAGGAAAAGGCAAAGGGTTCCGCCAGTTCATCAGCATTCACATGTAGGGTGCAACTAGCTGGAACATCGATATATAACTCATAACAAAATTATATTTAATAAGGTGCATGTCTTTTGACATTCAAATTGAATTATGGTCACAACCACTTCATTGATGCAGCTGGCCGCATCCAGGCCCGCTCTGACTATTGCACCCTTATAACGCATCTCAACTGCATCATTATCAGCAACGATGAAAGACATGAACAGAACAGGTTTTCCCCTTGAATATCAAATTCACCTGTTCATTTCATGTCCTTCACTTCATAATAGCTCCCAATCATCCCAGATTCGGCGGGACAGTCCAGGTTTTTTGCTGCTGTCCCACTGTCCTGGGCAGTTGGAAGATTGTCCTGGTCTGTCCCACCTCCTCCTTTACCAGTTCTCTGCTGCCTCAACAAGTCTGCTTCTCTTATGCAGACATGTGGAGATAGCTCCTCCGTTTGATTGTGTCACGAACCCGACTCGCCAGAGTCCACACACGGGGTTCGCTTACACCAGGAGACCACACAAATTAGCCCTAACTCCGCCCCACTCACACAAATGGCGTCCTACGCTAATTCCTACTCCCTAGCACACGGCAACCCACTCAGCTCATTCTCATGTCGGGGAAACCAAACGCATCCGGATCCTAGACACTACACACGCACAGCCCAGGGGGCGCACAACCACACTATGTACCCCTACCACTACGTGCCTATGGAATGCTCTACACAGGGCCACTCACACCTCGAAAGTCACCCGTTCCATCAACGCTGCCACCACTCGTAATTTGCTTACGAGAAGCCCACACCAGGACCGCACACATACACCCAGTACACACTCTTCTAGATGCAGTACAGTTCACCTGGGCCCACACGGTCTATAGCTACTATTCGCCTACAGACTGCCTATCGCTACTGCTAGTACAGACATTCACACGGTAATACGGCTTAGCGGTAATTCCCCTCTCCAGAGGTATGAAACGTATAGAGCAAAGAAAAACTTATTAAGACTATTTAATATGCAAAACAGCACAATGCTTAATGGTTACAAAAAGGGTAAAATAAGACATACATAACAGCAAACAGTAATAAAAAGGGATAAATAAAGGAAAAGACAGACCTCTTACAATTAGATTGGCATAAAGATCCGCGGTGGGGAAAACCGATAATTTTGGAAGTCCTGCAGCTGAAGGCATTCCCCATGGACAACAAGGATTCAATGCTGGCATGTTACTTTTAACTACACAATTGATCCGCCCCCTCGGTCATGTAGAGGGGTGTGCTACACCTTAATCAGATGGAAAATCAACAAATTTTTCCAAATATGTTATCTTTTCCCAGATTCCCTGATAAGAAGACATGCCCACCACATTTACCAGCATGAATTAACAAATCTAACATTACCAACACCCATTATTAATGTTGGCCAATTGTCTAATGGCGTTTTCTTGGCTTCCTTCCTTTTCAAATCCTTTGGGCTTGAAACCAGACTATAAGGGGATACTGGTCCGATCTGTTGACCAGAAATTAAAATATTTGCTTTATGACTAAGTTTTCTTTGAAGTATCATTTCTGTTCTTAAGGAGTCATTTTAAGACACATGAAAAACATGAGGCCCTTGAGACACCAAGTCTACCATTTACAGGAAACCAATTAACACTTCAAGGGACAGGAAACCAGTTACCAATCTTTTGATAAGGGGGGGAAAGAGAACAAAGGGAATCACAGAGGGGGTGGGATCTGTTGCCCTTAATTACGTTATCTTATAGGGCAAAGGTGACTCTCCTATCATAAGAAGGGAACTCCTAACCCATAATTTATGACAGGTTGGTTCCCCCCACTCCTTTGAATCAACACCAGAGCCCCGAGAGTCAACCATATAAAAACCCATATAACACTTTCCCTATTAGGTATTTCTGGAAATTTCGCTGTTATTTTCCAGAGAGATTTTGATATGTACAAATGAAACTGAAATTAATGCATAGAGAATTCTACTCAACTCCCAACAAACCATATATTTTCTGAAAGCAGAAACTTGCCCCATTTTCAAAATTGCATTAAGTAGGCACTAGAGATGAGTAGGTTGTTTAAAATCCAGATTTGACGGGTTCGTAACAATTTCATGTAAAAATGTGATTCGGTATCCGAACTTCGGTCTAAACCTTGACTAGAACACAGACCCCATTGAAGTCAATGGGGATATGGATTTTATCACCCAAAAATGGCAGTAAAATACACAAAGAACCAAAAATTGAAATGAATATAATGAAATGTACAGTATATAATGAAATGCTGTTAATGTGCTAGAAGACGGTATAGATAGTGATGATTGGATTTGACCAGCAATGTTCATGGGAAATGTTAAATTCTCCTTTTCAGGCAGTGTTAAGTTCAGTGTGTGTATTCCCAGAATGGATAGGCCAGATAAAGTTAAAGAAATGGTCAATCGGATCGTCCCCAGATTTCTGTTGCATGAAAGAAACCCCTGCTAAATATCTGTCACAGCGGCGCAAATTCCAAAAAACGTCAGAAAAACCAACGAAAGTGCATTACGCGGAGGCTTAGTAAATAAGCCCCTTTATGTCTTATTAACCCATCATGGGAACTTCATTGTGGAGTCCCCGCCAGACCAGAGAGAAATAGATATAAAAACACTTCTCCCTTTCTGTATTGGGGATGCAGCTCATAGTTTGGCCTTGTAATTACCAGAAGCGATCCATATGATTAACTTATTGCAGAACTGAATGAATATCGGTTACCAATGAATACAATTCTGCCATAGAAAATGCCATGCAAACATTTGATCCATGTATAGAAAAACCCAGAGCCATAAGCAAAGGGGGACATGACTTTGGTATGGGGGGGAATCTAGAACACTGGAATTTTTATGTATTTTTATTGAATTAATAGGTGTGGGTCTGCTTTGCGGGGACCAAATATGTGGTTTGTGGTGCAGGTCTATGTAATATCAAGTGTGGTATGTGAGAGTGTTGTGGCCCAGCAGTACCGTATTTTCCGGGCTATTAGGCGCACCGGACTATAAGGCGCATTAGTAATAAACGCCTTATATATGGAATAATTCCATATGTAAGGCACACCAGACTATAAGGCGCAGGGTCCGTGGGCGTGGCGGAGGTCCAGGGGCGTGGCAGGCAAGCGGAGCGGAGACAGACCCGGCAAGAGGTGAGCGGTCTCCGGGGAAGGGGGTCCGTTCAGGTGGAGGAGGGCAGCGGACCCTACTTACATAGGTCCCCGCTACCGGAGACAGCAGATCTCCAGCGGGAACTGCAGACCACACGGCGCCTGTTGTTCGTGCCACGTGGTCTGCAGTTCCCGCTGGAGATCTGCTGTCTCCGGTCTCCGGTAGCGGGGACCTATGTAAGTAGGGAACACTGCCCTCCTCCATACATAGGGCGCACCGGACTACAAGGTAATCCTAGGTTTTTATGTGCGCCTTATAGTCCGGAAAATACGGTATTTATATCACTTCCTGTCCTGGGTTTCTCTTCCTCTTTCTCTATGGAGAAACATGTCTGCTGCCTGAGGCAATATAATACTGGAGTTATATCACACTGTAGTCACCACATACACCTCACACATCGGGGCAGATTTACTTACCCGGTCCATTCGCGATCCAGCAGCGCGTTCTCTGCGCTGGATTCGGGTCCGGCCCGGGATTTATTAAGGTAGTTCCTCCGACGTCCACCAGGTGGCGCTGCTGCGCTGAAAAGCATCGGAACGCGCTGGGGCTGAGTGAAGGTAAGTGCAAGCTCCGCGACAGATTTTTTGTTTTAAATGTGGCGGTTTTTCCGAATCCGTCGGGTTTTCGTTCGGCCACGCCCCCCGATTTCCGTCACGTGCATGCCAGCGCGACAAAATCCCGGGGCAATTCAGGGGAAATCGGCGCACATCGGAAATATTCAGGTAACACGTCGGGAAAACGCGAATCGGGCCCTTAGTAAATGACCCCCATCATGTACTAATAAAGAATCAGCTTGTGGGGTACACCTGACTGTTTAAGGAAGGATCCCCTAGACTGGGGGCTGATGTTATTAGATGCAAGGGGTAAAAGTTGGTACTAATGCACTTTAATAGGGTTGGTGATCTGTGCCTTTAAGATGTGTTCTCACCTCCTCCCCTGTTGCTACTCCTAATGTCCTCCCTTTACAGGACCAGAGGGTTATATATGAATGATCACTCAAGGATATCCCTCTTTTAGCGACACTCAAGCTGTCCGTCTCCTGGGTCAGGATGGTGGCTGTGCGACTGTCCCTCTCCTGGGTCAGGCTAGTGTGCGCGCTGTCCCTTCTTACGCTGGGGTCAGGTTGGTGGGCTGTACCTCTATGGGGTTAAGGTGGTGTTGACGCGTCCTCTCTGGGGTCAGGTTGGTGTGTCGAGCTGTCCTCTCTGGGGTCAGGGTTGGTGTGCGTCTGTCCCCTCTCCTGGGGTCAGGTTGGTGTGCGCTGTACCCACTCAATGGGGTACAGGTGGTGTGGCTGTCCAAAATCCTTGGGGGTTAGGTTCGCTTGTGAAGCGTAAATCTCATGGGGTCAGGTATGGTGTGCGATGAATCTAATGGGGTCAGGTTGGTGGAGATTGTACACTATACTGGGGTCAGGTGGTGGTGAGATGTACCTTCCTGAGGGTAAGGTTGGTTGTGAGAGGTCAATACATAAAATGGGGTAAGGTTGGGTGGAGGTAAATATAATGGGTCAGGTTGGTGTGAGATGTAAATATATGGGGTAAGGTTGGCCTCTGTCTCCTTCACTCTTCGATTTTGCCTCCCCAATTCCTTTCACTTTTCGGTTGTGCGATGGTCAATCTCCTTGGGGTCAGGGTTGGTGTAGCAGATTCTTGTCCTTCACTGGGGGGTAAGGTTTGGGGTGCGCATGTTCACTATACTGGGGGATCAGGTTGGTGTGCGCTTGTTCTCTCCTCCCGGGCAGGGCTGCGTGTGGCTTGTCCCTTAGTCTTGGGGTCAGATGGTGTGCGATGTCTATACTGGGGGCAGGCTGGTGGGAGCTGTGATTGTCCATATCTTGGGGTCAGGTGGTGTGAGCGTCCACTAACTGGGGTAAGGATGGTGTGCGCTGTCCCTTCATGGGGTCAGGCGCTGGTGTGAGATGTAAATTCATGGGGTACAGGCTGGGGGCGATGTAAATTCTGGGGTCAGGTGGTGGGCGCTGCAAGATGGGGTAAGGTGGATGTGAGCTGTCAAATGGGGTAAGGTGGTAGTGGGGTCCTCCTGGGGTAGGTTTGGGTGGCGCGCGTCCTCCCCTGGGGTCAGGTGGGGAGCTTCATCTGGTGTCAGGATGGGGTGCGAGTACAATATAGGGGTAAGGTGGGTCTGTCTCTGGGTTTCAGGTGGCTTTGTTCTTCTTTCCTTGGCCCTTAGTAAATGACCCCCATCATGTACTAATAAAGAATCAGCTTGTGGGGTACACCTGACTGTTTAAGGAAGGTACCCCTAGACTGGGGGCTGATGTTATTAGATGCAAAGGGGTAAAAGTTTGGATACGATTGCACTTTAATAGGGTTGGTGATCTGTGCCTTTAAGATGTGTTCTCACTCCTCCCCTGTTGCTTACCTCATAATGTCCTCCCCTCCTACAGGACCAGAGGGTATATATATGACTGATCACTCAAGGATATCTCCCTCTTTTAGGCGACACTCAAGCTGTCCCTCTCCTGGGGTCAGGCTGGTGTGCGCTGTCCCTCTCCTGGGGTCAGGCTGGTGTGCGCTGTCCCTCTCCTGGGGTCAGGCTGGTGTGCGCTGTCCCTCTCCTGGGGTCAGGTTGGTGTGCGCTGTCCCTCTCCTGGGGTCAGGCTAGTATGCGCTGCAGGACTGGGCTGTGTCCAGGGCTCAGGCCCCTGTGTATCTATGGAGGCCCCATCCAGACACTGAAGGTGAGGAATCATCTCCTGCCAGTGTCTGCTCCATCCCCAGGCAGGAGGCCATGTAGTCTCCCAGCTCCTGCCTCAGCCCCAGACCCTCCCCCACCCCCAGGCCTCTCATGAGGTGAGGAGACCCTGCAGTAGCTCTGCTTCTCCTCATGTAACCACATACATGGAGCTGGAGGCAGAGACACAGTAGTAGTAACTCTGCTCTGGTCTCTGCTCCTTCACTGACCACATGTGCAGCTCCATGTCCCTGCTCAGTCTGCAGCTCCATGCTCTTCTATCATCTCTCCCTGCACTACCACTCCCATCATCTCTCCCTGCACTACCACTCCCATCATCTCTCCCTGCAGTTCCCACAGTAATAATGGGAGCTCATACTGGTTGTGCTCAGTCCTCAGAGGACGCCCCTGCACCTTCTCAGGTGGTTTCTGGGGGTCAGTACAGTCCCCCATAGTCAGGGGGCTGCTGGGATTAACCCCTCACATGCTGCAGCTGTAGAGGCTCTCACTGCAGTTTTCTCCTTAGCAGGAAGCTTCTCTAATTAACCCCGCATCTGCTGTATCTGTAGAAGATGTCACTACAGCCCTCCCCAGTCAGGGAGCTGCTGCAATTAACCCCTCATGTGCTGTGTCAGCCTCTTCTGTCGCTCCCCTGTAGCCAGGGGCTGTGGTCACTTCAGTATTACCCCATGTTGTTTCCCATGGTCACAGATCTCATACCCATAATCCCCTTCCCCCGCCCGGGAGTTACGCTGGCGCTCCCGCCGCGGCTCTGCGGAGTTTAATTCAACCTGGCGCAGGCGGCGGCCAGGTTGTCCAGTTCGTCAAGGCGGCACTCCCCATCATCTCCGGTGGGTCCCGAGCGCTAAGACGATGACTGGTACATGAAGCTGTGGACGGCATATGCGGGACCGCAGTGGGTCATTCCAGGATCGTGGCTTGGTTCCTCCAGTGACTTCAGTTCCAGCTTCATTTCCTGTGGATCGTCCATCTATTCCTGCACCAACTGCTGAGCTACAATATGGAGGTGCTGCGGGAGTGGGAGCGATTCCATGGTGAGACAGAATAGTCCCCTCTCTAATGACCTTATTACACGGGTTTCCTCTGCTATGGTAGATATTAGCGCGGCTCCGGCACCTGTGCACGCAGGTGACCATAAGGACTCTGTATAATGTACTGTCAGCCCGCATGGAGCCCATATAGATATGAAGATTGGGGAGAGGATATGGGCCAATGCTTACATTGATATCTGGCCCTTGTGTCAGAACTGCTTACAGCAGATAAGGAACAAGTCATTCTATCAACACGGACCCAAGTCCCTAACATGAAGGAGCTGAGATTATCAATAAATACCCCAAGGCTTTCTCTGTTTTGAGATGTGATGGGTGAAAATGTGTTATTTTGGGATGTTCACATATCGGGAGGCAATTTATTCTTCATGCAAGACACAGGTGGCTTTCTGCTGGTGATATGACACCATGTTCAGGTTCCGGTTATGACCCGGAGCTGATGGTTCTGCAATGAGGGACGCTGCCTCTGTAGGTATAAGCTCTAATGCCTCTCCTGTGGGGGGCGCACATGTGCGTATTGTATGTCTCTGTCCCATTTCCAATTATCCTTCTAAGATAGCACCTGCAGATGAAATGATGGCAGTGAGTGCGCTAGACATGGGGTTGAGATGATCCTTCTAAGGCGTTAACTGTGTTCAATTTTTAGGTTTTGTTTCCTTATTTCATGTGTGTTTATTAGTGTGGGTTGTATTTCAGGACAGTTGCAATAAGACATCCCAGTGTCCTTTGGACAATATATAGAAATAAGTTTCCCGGGGAGGGATGGTGGCCCCTTTTAGGTGCCCCTGCCCTTTAGCCTCCACTCCCCATTTCTTGACATGCACATTTCTCCTTTGGATAGTTCCAAAGAAGGAACCAGCGCAGTACTGTCTCATTTACCCCTATCCTTCTCCAGGAGTCGGTCTATGCCGGGATGTTTTCTGAGGAAGCTCAGATATATTATGTTTCTTATATGCGTGTTGTGTTTCCTCACCAGTAGGCGGCCGGGGGGCCCAATGGCCTGGTTGGTTATTGATTTGGCTTTGTGTTTCTTGTTTGTGCCCCCAGATTGAGCAGCTATGTGGACGGTGAGTATTATTGTGATACTTGTCTTCCCACCATTGCTTCATTTCCTTTATATGATTACTATGCTGATCGGTGTTGTGTAGCGCCATCTTGTGGTGTGGTACTTTTGCGGATCTTGGGGGACATGTACGGAGATAATTTTATACATGGAGAAGTAAAGTTATTGCAGTGGGAAACATTTTAGTTCTTTCCTGGACGGGGCTGTCTAATATGTCACCTTTTTTATCGCTCTGTTACTATTTGGATGATTTGTCTGTAGATCCCGTAATTTTGCTGTTTGTGCCCCTTTGTTTACATTTTCCTGCATAGTTTTGATATCCCTATGGATAAGGCTTGAGGCCAGTGCTCGCTCCTCAGCCATTTGCCGCAGGATACACTATTATTATTGCTTTGTACACGTCTTTTGTGCGTTTTCTCTCTTTGGCTTTGTGGTTGTTGCTCGCAGGGTTACATCGCTGGGGGAGTTTTTCTCTCTTTGGCTTTGTGGTTGTTGCTCGCAGGGTTACACCGCTGGGGGAGTTTTTCTCTCTTTGGCTTTGTGGTTGTTGCTCGCAGGGTTACACCGCTGGGGGAGTTTTTCTCTCTTTGGCTTTGTGGTTGTTGCTCGCAGGGTTACACCGCTGGGGGAGTTTTTCTCTCTTTGGCTTTGTGGTTGTTGCTCGCAGGGTTACACCGCTGGGGGAGTTTTTCTCACAGCATTTGTGCTTGTTTTATAATATCAGAACATCTCATCCATATTATCACCAGTCTTTATGTTCACCTTACAATTTAGTGATGATTTTGTTGCCATACAATGCTATTACATGCTGATGGCCAGAGCTGGGTCTCCGGTGGTTTTGGTTGGAATTTGGGGATGTGTGCTGGAGAGCCTTGGGCACCACAGTGATCTGACTCTGGCCTGGACCAGAACCTGACTTTTCTGGATCTCTTCCCATTTGTGGTTGCATTGATTTGTGGGGCTACTGTTTCCAATATGAGAAGCGATTTCTGTGCTGATAACTTAGGGTTGTAGTTTGTTATTGACTTGTTGTAATCTTATTCATCCCTTCCAGGTCTTTCCCTGTTGTGTAACTTGCTTCTATTTTGCTGTTTGGAGTTGAACATCACCTAATGGGCCCGACATGTACTGAGTGCTTTATACTTTGGCTGCAATTTGTCCAGTTTGAGTCTCCAGGTATTTTCACCAGTGGCATCCAATATCGGCTATGGAAGATCCGGGGTCCACCCGGTGGCCATTTTCTTCACAACTTGTCATGTGACCTGGTTAGGTGCTACCCAGCAGTTTTCTCCTTAGAATACAAGACCTTTGCCTTTAGCCTAACCCCTAGTTTTGTGACCATCTGTATCAGGGATCTTGTCTCTCATTCAGCTACCCTCCCACCCTCTGTTTATTAAGGGATAATTCACTTAGGACCAAGTGTTTGTATATTGATACAATACTATTATAGGCGTAATGGTTGCCCGATAATCATCAGGTACAGCTGTACAGGTCTCTAGGGGCTATCTCTGGCCCGGTTACAGTGTCTCAGGTGATTTTATCTTTATCTCGGTTTGGGTCCCAATTTTTAGTTCATGAAAGTGCCTCCTCCCCTCACTTTCCCATATTTAATTTCAGGTGATATTTTAAATATGTTGGGGTTCTTAGTTGGACCCAAGAAGATGTGAATCCTGGGTGTGAATTTCCCCACTGTGGGACTAATAAAGGATTACCTATCTTTTCTTATCTTATGAGGGCACCCATTCCTTTCAGATTGGGGCAGCAGCTGAGGGGTTTAGAGCCTCCCAGGTGTGGAGGTTATGAGGTTTGGGAGGACTACATGCTTTGATCACTGCCTGATTTATTGTGGGATTGCTTTTTTACCCTCTTATTGTTTCAGTTTCTCCGGTTAATGTTTGCACCATGACAACATTCTGTGTCATTTGTACATATTTCAGGTCTCCCTGGAAGGCAACTAGTTTTTGGGGTTTTCAACAGGCGGATGTATTTTGGAGGTCTATTCAGGGCTTAAAATGGATTCAGGTCCTCCCAGAGGCTGTATTATTGACCTTAATGAGACAGGCCTTGGCAGTGTGCAATCTTCTTCCGGAAATTGTGAAAAAAAAAAAAGGTTTGAAGAAAGTTCCCTGAGTTATCTGGCAAGGTTCTAGGAATTCTACTGCTTTGGAGTGGGCCGGGTATTTGGTTAACTCCGGCATGGTCCATTTCATGCACTATAAGTGTGGTGATCTAGTACGGCACAGGGAGATAGTGGGAACGATGCAGATGTAATGTGTCCAAACAGTGTTACCTTAAAGAGATGGGCCTGAATATATTCCTCTGGGGCTTTTCTGATAGTATTGAGTTGACACTTCTTCTTGTTGGGTGGGGGCGCAAATCCGTGTAGGGGTACACGGATCTGCTGGTGGCGGAATGGTGGAAGATTTGAGATGGTGATTGCTCGGTTGGCCGACTTGGCAGCTGGGAGTCCAGCTGGCATACAGCTTCCAGAGCTCAAAAATGTGTGATTCTATTCCAAGTGCCTGATTTTGGATATTACGGGTTAATATATAAAATAAATAAAGCTGTGACCTAATTTTCCACCCAGCAAGAAGTGTCTGTCATATTTTGGAAGTTACAGTTATACTGATATTTGTGTTATGGGTAAACAATTAAAGTGCCCTTACAGGTGGTTTACCTAAGGTGTTCTGTTGCATGCCCTCCAGTCTGGCCTTCCTGGATCAGGGGACAAAACAGAAAGTAAAGTCTCCTGCAAAATGGAAGTGACATACAATGGGGCACATTTACTTACCCGGTCCAGTCGCGATCCCGCGGCGCGTTGTCTGACGCTGATTCGGGTCTGCCAGGATTCACTAAGGTCGTGCGCCCGATATCCATTAGGTGTCGCTGCTGCGCCGAGTTCCGCCGGAGTTCACCTTCTTCGTTCCGGTGCATGTAGGTGCTGATCTTGCGACACAAATTCTTTTTTAAACTCCGTGGTTGTCCGACGGCCACAACCCCCGATTTCTGTAGCTTGAAAGCCGGCACCGATGCGCCAAAATCCGATCGCCAGTGCCAAAAACCCTGGGGCAATTCGGCTCAAACGGAAATTGTCTGGAAATCTGACGAAAGTGAGCGATTCGGACCCTTAGTAAATGAGCCCCAATGTTCAATGAGGACAGTGATCCCCCAGAACTTCCAATGAGGTCCATTCATTCCTTGTTGGGTGGGGGCACAGATCCGTGTAGGGGTACACGGATCTGCTGGTTGCGGAATGGTGGAAGATTTGAGATGCTGATTGCTCGGTTGGCCGACTTGGCAGCTGGGAGTCCAGCTGGCATACAGCTTCCAGAGCTCAAAAATGTGTGATTCTATTCCAAGTGCCTGATTTTGGATATTACGGGTTAATATATAAAATAAATAAAGCTGTGACCTAATTTTCCACCCAGCAAGAAGTGTCTGTCATATTTTGGAAGTTACGGTTTACTGATATTTGTGTTATGGTTAAACAATTAAAGTGCCCTTACAGGTGGTTTACCTAAGGTGTTCTGTTGCATGCCCTCCAGTCTCTACATCAGGTATAGAAGGATTTTTACCTCAGAAATCATAATTAACACAGGAGTTTATGTAATAATCTCCTCATGAATATAAGCCCAGTTATCTTATATATGGCAGACATGACTGTATATCAGCTTATTACCTCATATACTGCGGATATGGCTGCTTAATGTTACTGGGAGAAATCATTTATAATATTATGTGGACATGCTGCAGGGGTGACCTGCTCCCAGTTACCTCACATAGTGCAGACATGGCTGCGGAGGTATCTGCTTCACACAGGGATTGCTATGGGATGCTTATTACCTCACACACTGTAGATATGGATGTTTTTCTATTGCATGGGAGCTTTCTGCTGCTCATATGTGCTCTTACAGCACTACTGCCTGTAACACTACATAATTATCAGAGGGGTCCAGGTGCACCCAATGGCGCTGGAAAGAAAGCAATTCACTCACTAAGGCCGGCGCCACACGTAGCGCTTTGTCTGCACTTGCAAACGCAGACAAAGTCGCGCCCACCGGGGCGGGCCTCGGCCCGATCGCATCGCCGTTTCTATGGAAACGCCTGCGATCGGGAACGAGCCGCCGGTGTTTCGCGTTAAATTAACAC
>WNYA01000217.1:0-76143 GCA_019512145.1 Engystomops pustulosus | reverse complement strand
TTTTCTCTCTTTGGCTTTGTGGTTGGTGCTCGCAGGGTTACACCGCTGGGGGAGGTTTTCTCTCTTTGGCTTTGTGGTTGTTGCTCGCAGGGTTACACCGCTGGGGGAGTTTTTCTCTCTTTGGCTTCGTGGTTGTTGCTCGCAGGGTTACACCGCTGGGGGAGTTTTTCTCTCTTTGTGGTTGTTGCTCGCAGGGTTACACCGCTGGGGGAGTTTTTGTCTTACAGCATTTGTGCTTGTTTTATAATATCAGAACATCTCATCCATATTATCACCAGTCTTTATGTTCACCTTACAATTTAGTGATGATTTTGTTTCTATACAATGCTATTACATGCTGATGGCCAGAGCCGGGTCTCCTGTGGTTTTGGTTGGAATTTGGGGATGTGTGCTGGAGAACCTTGGGCACCACAGTGATCTGTCTCTGGCCTGGACCAGAACCTGACTTTTCTGGATCTCTTCCCATTTGTGGTTGCAGTGATTTGTGGGGCCACTGTTTCCAATATGAGAAGCGATTTCTGTGCTGATCACTTAGGGAATCTTCTTCCGGAAATTGTGAAAAAAAAAAAAGGTTTGAAGAAAGTTCCCTGAGTTATCTGGCAAGGTTCTAGGAATTCTCGATGCGATCGGGCTGAGGCCCGCCCCGGTGGGCGCGACTTTGTCTGTGTTTGCAAGCACAGATAAAGCGTTACGTGTGGCGCCGGCCTAAGATTGAGGGTGCTGTCACACGTCGCGTTTACTGCATGCGTTTAAAAACGCATTGCTACAGCTGAAGGGAAATTTGCCTAATTAAACAGCTGTTAACACCTGCGTTTACAAAACGCATGCGTTAACCGCGATATTAACGCATGCGTTAACAATGCGTTAACAATTGCGTTTTGTAGCTTTATATAGGTTAAACCATTGTATAAACATTTCTTATTTTTTTATAATATTTTTTGTATTTTAGTATTATTTTTTTTAAAACATAGTTTGTACAGATAAATTTAAATCACAACAAACATAAAGTGCAACAAACCCCTCCGACCTGTATGCCGGCCAGCCAATGGGCATGTAGGCCAAATAACCCAACTAACCGCCAGCTGTGACAAGTGTAACACCGAAAATTACCTTAAACAAGGGAGGGCGGGTGGGAAACACGATCCAGAAAGAGGGTGAGTGACGTCTGCAGCTCTTATTTATACTATGCCCACTTCCTGTACCACCCACGACACAGGCCCACCCCTAGTCACGTAGCCCCCACCACCAGCCCCGCCCCTAGTCACGTAGCCCCCACCTCCCTGGCATACGCAGGAAATTAGAAAGGAAAACCACCTCAGTCAAAGAGGGCCTATTCCCGTAATCATTACCCCGCTACCTAAGACCCCTTTGTGCAGTCATTAGCCCAACGGCTATACGCCTCCGGGCTTGCAAAACCAGAGGGTGCGTTCACACGTTGCAGTTAAAACTGCATCACAATCAGCTCTGATGTGGTTTTAGGTGCAGTTTTGTCAACTTCACAGGTGAAAGACATGAACTGAACAAGTGAATTTGATTTTGAAGGAGAAAGCTGTTCCACAAATTTCATTCACCTGTTGATTGATGTCTTTCACTTGTTAAAATAAGTAATAGCACCTAAAACCACCCCAAAATTAATTGCGATGCAGATCTTTTGCCACCTTGGTAGTGTCTCCTGGAAGATGATTAAATCAGGGTTATGTGACTTGAGATAATTAACCCCTTAACGCTCTGCGCCGTAGCTCTACGGCGCAGAGGTACAGGGAATGTGTGAAGAGGGCTCAGGCTAGGGCTGAGTCCTCTTCATACAAGGGTGGGGGTTGTTGCATATTGCTGCAAACCCCCACCGCTAATAACCGCGGTCGGTGCTTGCACCGATCGCGGCTATTAACCCTTTCATTGCCGCCGGCAAAGTCGCCGGTGGCATTTAAAAGCGCGGGGCACAGGCGCCGCCATCTTTATTGCGATCACCGCGCTCCCGAACGTCTTCGGGGGGCGGCGATCGGTTGCCATGTTAACCTCGGGTCTTCGTTTGACACAAAGCTACATGGCTTCTGCAGATTCGTTACAATGAGCCAGTGGCTCATTGTAATGAATGAGCTGCAAAAATGCCATAAATTGCAATACAGAAGTATTGCAGTATATGATAGGAACGATCTGACCATCTAGGGTTAATGTACCCTAGATGGTCTAAGAAATAGCGGGAAAAAAAAGAAAAAAAAAGTTTAAAAACTGAAAAAAACTTAACATAAAATATAAAATTCCAAAACCACCCCCCCCTTTCGCTAGAACTGATTAAAACATAATACAACCCCCCCCCCCCCACACAACATGTAAAAATCACAGACACATTAGTATCGCCGCGTCCCAAAATGCCCCGATCTGTCAAAATATAAAAACGGTTACGGCCGGCAGTGACCTCCGAGACGGGAAATGGCGCCCAACTGTCCGAATGCGACTTTTACACCTTTTATATCACATAAAAATGGAATAAAATGATCAAAATGTTCGCACAGACCTCAAAATGGTAACAATGTAACGATGGCTCTTTTTGCAAAAATGACCCCTCACACATCTCCGTGCGCCAAAGTATGAAAAAGTAATTAGCGTCGAAGATGGCAAAAAATTTTTTCTTTTTTGTACACATTTCGTTAATTTTTGAAAATGATTAAACACCAATAAAACCTATAGAAATTTGGTATCACCGCGATACGCACCGAACCAAAGAATAAAGTAGGCATGTTATTTGGAGCGAAGAGTGAAAGTCGTAAAAACTGAGCCCACAAGAACGTGATGCACGTGTGTGTTTTTTTTTTTTTAATTTTTTCCACATTTGGAATTTTTTTTCAGCTTCGCAGTACACGGCATGTTAAAATAAATAACATTATGGGAAAGTAAAATTTGCCCTCACACAGGTCTGTACACGTAAAAATGAAAAAGTTAGGGATTTTTGAAGGTGGAGAGCGAGAAATGAGTGAAAAAAACCCTGCGTCCTTAAGGGGTTAAACACTAAAATCCTGGCACAAAACTCCCTCTTTGACTAACTACAATCAGATTTCTGACCCAATCCTTTTACCGAGACTGCCCTGACCAAAGACTCTAATGATCTACTGGCTGCCAAGACAAAACATTACTCTGCTCAATTCGTCCTTGATCTGCCCCCTGCCTTTGACACTGTTGATCACTCTCTCCCGCTGCAAACATTGGGGGTCATTTACTAAGGGCCCGATTCCGGAATGTCCGACGAGGATTCGGAGCTGCCGAGATTCACTAAGATCGTGCGCCCAATTTCCTGCATGTGTCGCTTCCCCCGCTGAGGTCCGATTCACCACAATCTGATTGGGTGTGCCCAAAAAACCTTGGAAAAAAATTGCGAAACCTGATGCAAATGTTTACCCCGCTACCTAACCCCTTTGTGCGCTACATTAGCCCCAACGGCGTAACGCCTCCGGGCTTGCAAAACCAGAGGCGTGCGTTCACAACGTTGCAGTTAATTATAAACTGCATCACAATCAGCTCTGATGTGGTTTTTAGGTGCAGTTTTGTCAAACTTCACATGATGAAAGACATGAAACTGAACAGTGGAATTTGATTTTGACGGAGAAAGCTGTTCCACAAATTTCATTCACCTGTGATTGATAGTCTTTCACTTGTTAAATAAGTAATAGCACCTAAAACCACCCCAAAATAATGCGCATGGCAGACCTTTTGCCACCTTGGTAGTGTCTCCTGGAAGATGATTAAATCAGGGTTATGTGACTTGAGATAATTAACCCCTTAACGCTCTGCGCCGTAGCTCTACGGCGCAGAGGTACAGGGAATGTGTGAAAGGGCTCAGGCTAGGGCTGAGTCCTCTTCATACAAGGTGGGGGTTGTTGCATATTGCTGCAAACCCCCCACCGCTATAACCGCGGTCGGTGCTTGCACCGATCGCGGCTATTAACCCTTTCATTGCCGCCGGCAAAGTCGCCGGTGGAATTATAAAAAAGCGCGGGGCAACAGGCGCCGCCCCATCTTTATTGCGATCACCCGCGCTCCCGCACGCGTCTTGGGGGAGCGGACCTCTCTGGTGCCATGGAACTCGGGTCTTCGTTTGACACAAGCTACATGGCTTCTGCAGATTCGTTACAATGAGCCAGTGGCTCATTGTAATGAATGAGCTGCAAAAATGGCCATAAATTGCATAACAGAAGTATTGCAGTATATGATAGGAACGTCTGACCATCTAGGGTAATGTACTCCTAGATGGTCTAAGAAATAGAGGGAAAAAAAAAAAAAAGAAAAAAAAGTTAAAAATGAAAAAAACTTAATAAAATATAAAATTCAAAACCACCCCCCCCTTTCGCTAGAACTGATATAAAACATAATACAACAGTAAAAATCACAGACACATTAGGTTCGCCGCGTCCCAAAATGCCCGATCTGTCAAAATATAAAAGGTTACGGCCGGCCAGTGACCTCCGAGACGGGAAATGGGCGCCCAACTGTCCGCAATGCGACTTTTACACCTTTTTATATCACATAAAAAATGGAATAAAATGATCAAAATGTCGCACAGACCTCAAAATGGTAACAATGTAACGATGGCTCATTTTGCAAAAAATGACCCCCACACATCTCCGTGCGCCAAAGTATGAAAAAGTAATTAGCTCAGAAGATGGCAAAAAAATTTTTTCTTTTTTGTACACATTCGTTAATTTTTGAAATGTATTAAAACCATAAAACCTATAGAAATTTGGTATCACCGCGATCGCTACCGAACCAAAGAATAAAGTAGGCATGTTTGTTGGAGCGAAGAGTGAAAGTCGTAAAAAACTGAGCCCACAAGAACGTGATGCACGTGTGTGTTTTTTTTTTTTTAATTTTTCCACATTTGGAATTTTTTTCAGCTGCGCAGTACACGGCATGTTAAATAAATAACATATATGGGAAAGTAAAATTTGTTACGCACAAAATAGCCTCACACAGGTCTGTACACGTAAAAATGAAAAGATTAGGATTTGAAGGTGGAGAGCGAGAATGAGCGAAAAAAACCCTGCGTCCTAAGGGGGTTAAACACTACAACCTGGCCACAAAACCTCACAAAACATTTGAGGCAAAGTGCCAGGATTGCTGTATATAGAGATTCTGCCAGTTCAGCGTGTCTTCTGGAAGTCATTTTTAATTGCAGTTAATAAAATAGTTGTGTTTCGGCTCCACACCTTCATCGGGTTTCAAGCGAATAAAAAGATTGCTGAACAGCATTGGAAGAAAATCTCTCTCCATAGAATTCCTCCTGTCATACAAGCGGTGTCTTTTACCTGCAATTTGCATGAATCTGATTTGCTACCTTTAATTCCCATCTATGTCCTCCGGCACCCCCAACATCTCTCATTACAGATGAGGATTTTGCCTGACAACACTATAAACAAAATAGACAAAACGGGGAAAGTTTCAAGATGCAATCCCCGCAATCCTTCCTACCTTTCCTCTAACTCCCTCTTTGTAGTTCGTCAATAGATTCTGACCAATCCTTTTACCGAGACTGCCCTGACCAAAAAGACTCTAATGATCTATGGCTTGCCAAGACTAAACAGACTCGTCAATTCGTCTTGATCTTCCCCTGCCTTGACAAATGTTGGTCACTCTCTCTGCTGCAGACATTGGGGGTCATTTACTAAGGGCCCCGATTCGGAAGTTCCGACGAGGATTCGGAGCTGCGAGATCTTAAGACGTGAGCGCCCAATTTCCTGCATGTGTCGCTTCCCCCGCTGAGGTCCGATTCGCCACAATCCGATTGGGAGTGCCCAAAAAACCTTGGAAAAAAATTGCGAAACCTGATGCAAATGTGTCCAACTGACCCTTAGTAAATGTGCCCCATTATCTTTCTTCCATCTAACACAACCTTCCCACCAAACCTGACCGTCACAATTCATGGCTACACACCCCGGTCCCTAAGGAGTCATCTTTGCCTTATCCTATAAGCCTTACATCCAGGCCCTTATTACAATCTTCTGATTCCATCTCAGGAACATCTCACACATCAGATGCTTCCTCAAACCAGTGTCTACAAAATTGCTAGTCCAAGCCCTCATCATCTTCTGTTTGGACCACTGCAACATTCTTTTTTTGTGGTCTTCCAGCTAAGACTGGAGGGTAAGAGCAGCGAACATATAATAAAATAATAAAAAGGCACTTTAAATTACCAACACGTCCTTAACTCTTATAAATAACAATACCCGTACAAGGATGTCACCGCCTATAAATAATGAGAACAGACTTCCTGTTGGGTGGTGAAAGGCCGCAGCTCTTTTATAAAGTGAATAACAATCTTAACCAAACATAAGGCACATTTTTTCCGGAGTGTCTCTGCCTGAAGCGGACTGCCCAGACGGACTCCGATCCACCACTACAGACTTCCAGGCGGTGTCAAGTTCTTTCATTTCCACCAGCTGCCACTTGAAGAACACTGAAAGATAAGAGAACAGCAACAGCTCACGAACCACAACAGATATGGCGGGGAGGGCGGGGCTGCTTCCAGGTGTGGGCAAAGGGGCCCGGGTAAGCAGGGAGGGTGAATTATAAAGGTTAGGGAGGAGGGAGATACATATACACCCCTTAAAGTGTAATAACCCCTTTGTAAACTTTTAATGTAAACCTACACGGTCTGTATGGTAGAGGATGGACACCAGCACACAGGGCTCCCCGGAGGCTGAGGGATTCGACTAGGGGGGAGTAGGACAGCTCCAGAGGACCCACAATCCTGGGCAGCAGGTCAATGGGTTATCTGTAGTGAGGGTAGGATGCCGGAAAGCTCTCACTCCGTGTGTCTTAATCCAGCTGATTAGAAGAATTGTGAAAGTTGGAGGAGGCCATAGATAACAAACAGGGGAGCAACAACAGCGGAAGCAGCCATAGCAGCTACTATGGGACCTGGCATCCGACCTGAAACACTAGAATATGCAGTATTATGTATATTATGCGGCACATTGTACATATACACTCACCGGCCACTTTATTAGGTACACTTTTCCAACTGCTCGTTAACACTTAATTTCTAATCAGCCAATCACATGGCGGCAACTCAGTGCATTTAGGCATGTAGACATGGTCAAGACAATCTCCTGCAGTTCAAACCGAGCATCAGTATGGGGAAGAAAGGTGATTTGATGCCTTTGAACGTGGCATGGTTGTTGGTGCCAGAAGGGCTGGTCTGAGCTTGCAGAACTGCTGATCTACTGGGATTTTCACGCACAACCATCTCAAGGGTTTACAGAGAATGGTCCGAAAAAGAAAAAACATCCAGTGAGCGGCAGTTCTGTGGGCGGAAATGCCTTGTTGATGCCAGAGGTCAGAGGAGAATGGGCAGACTGGTTCGAGCTGATAGAAAGGCAACAGTGACTCAAATCGCCACCCGTTACAACCAAGGTAGGCAGAAGAGCATCTCTGAACGCACAGTACGTCGAACTTTGAGGCAGATGGGCTACAGCAGCAGAAGACCACACCGGGTGCCACTCCTTTCAGCTAAGAACAGGAAACTAAGGCTACAATTTGCACAAGCTCATTGAAATTGGACAGTAGAAGATTGGAAAAACGTTGCCTGGTCTGATGAGTCTCGATTTCTGCTGCGACATTCGGATGGTAGGGTCAGAATTTGGCGTCAACAACATGAAAGCATGGATCCATCCTGCCTTGTATCAACGGTTCAGGCTGGTGGTGGTGGTGTCATGGTGTGGGGAATATTTTCTTGGCACTCTTTGGGCCCCTTGGTACAACGCCACAGCCTACCTGAGTATTGTTGCTGACCATGTCCATCCCTTTATGAGCACAATGTACCCTGTAACATCTGATGGCTACTTTCAGCAGGATAATGCGCCATGTCATAAAGCTGGAATCATCTCAGACTGGTTTCTTGAACATGACAATGAGGTCACTGGACACAAATGGCCTCCACAGTCACCAGATCTCAATCCAATAGAGCATCTTTGGGATGTGGTGGAACGGGAGATTCGCATCATGGATGTGCAGCCGACAAATCTGCGGCAACTGTGTGATGCCATCATGTCAATATGGAGCAAAATCTCTGAGGAGCTTCCAGCACCTTGTTGTATCTATGCCACGAAGAATTGAGGCAGTTCTGAAGGCAAAAGGGGGTCCAACCCGTTACTAGCATGGTGTACCTAATAAAGTGGCTGGTGAGTGTATAACACTGCACATCTTCCAAAGTACACTGCACTTTGGAAGAAATGTGGGGTTAGAGGGAGGGGACAGCAGGACAGCAGGACTAGGATCTCTCATCTCTAATTCCTGCCGTGTACTTCCCTTATTCAGGAGCTACTGGGACAAAAACTGGATAAATGTCTTTAAGGGTATAAATGTGTAAGTATACAATTATGTATATTTTCTGAGGGGTTAGGGGGGCCCCATATACAATCCTGCTTTGGGGCACTGCCTCTCCCAGTTACGCCCCTGATTTCAAATATAAGAAGATACTTCAGTCCTGTGAGTAATGTCCTTGGTTTATCGTGATAGATTTTAATTGTGTATTTCCTTTAAAACAAATTATACGTTATCTAAGGGGGATGTTTCGTAAGAAAATATCAAGAATCGGCCACGTA
Source organism: Engystomops pustulosus (assembly GCA_019512145.1). Lineage (NCBI taxonomy): Eukaryota > Metazoa > Chordata > Amphibia > Anura > Leptodactylidae > Engystomops > Engystomops pustulosus. The sequence continues at coordinate 67,549 of WNYA01000217.1, read as the reverse complement.
AAAGTCTAAGATAAAGGATGAGGACTCAACAGGAACAGAACGACAAGTCCTACAGTATAAGAGTCCATAAAGAAAGATTCAAAGTTTGTTGGGCTAAAACCTTCTGCGAATTGGAATGTTAAACAAAAGGCAATGGTCCCGATTTATTAAAGCCCCTGCGTCCGTTTTTCTGTCGGACTTTGCTCGTTCTTTTCAGTGCTTTGCACTGGGATTTAAGAAGTGTCTATGACACATATTTGTCATGGCTTCACTATACTGTACTGCAGGGGGCGCTCCGGTGCTCCATCGGACCGTGCGCCAGATTTATTATGCAAAGTCCGACAGAAAAGTGTCGCACCCCCCATGTTAAAGGGGCACCAAAAAAGTTTGGTGCACTCCTACATCTCACTTCCTACATCTGGTACTAGAAGCTTCTTGGGGAATGGAGGACGTGTCCCTTCTGCTGATCTCAATCTGCGGTTTCAGGACTTTAGGAGCACCCACAAGGGTCCTGAAATGATATGATATGAGGATATCATGGATGAAGGTGCTTCTCCGTTTAAAATTTGGTGGGTCGTCATGGGCCCCCTCGAAGGCTCGGGCCCTGGGCTACCGCCCAATACGCTCATATTATGATCCACTGCTGTCCACACTGTTGCAGGATCTGAAATGCGGTTTCCTCCGCTTGGCTAAGCCTCATCACTGGTGGAAGGGAAGGGGCAGCCCTTAGCGCAGGCCACAAACAACTTTAGCTCCTCTCAAGGACTTTATGTACTTTTATCTTTTTGAAAGTGTAATAAAATTCTTGAAAGGAGCTAAAATCATGTGTGACCTGCACTAAGGGCTGCCCCTTTTCTCCCACCAGTGATTCGGCTTACCCAGGATACTGCAGAGGAAACTGCATTTCAGATCCTGCAACAGTGTGAACAGCGCCCTATTGAGGTGAATGGATGGAAGTCAAAGGAAGCCGATTCCACAGCTCTTTTTAGAAACTATTTCTCGATAACTGATAAGGGCTTTGCCTTTTATTTGACATTTCAATTCGCAGAAGGTTGTAGCACGACAGCCTTTGAATATTTTATGTTGTTCTGTTTTGCCCGGGGATATCGGCGTGTCACCTGCCTCGGGTATTTGCTTTCACAACAGAACAGAACCTGTACCAGACTATTATATCAACAATGTCCTCATGTGATGAAGGGGTTGGGTGAGATTCAGACTCCTCCAAACACCAGGAAAATGTCCAGTTTGGGGCCCAGACTTTGGCATGAACCAGAACCCCATTGAAATCAATGGGGACTTGAATTTCGCCATTAAAAAATGGGTGTATAATGTGGTGAGTAAGGGGTAAAAGGCTGAAAAATATGGGGAATTACAGGGCAGTTTTTCACACAAAAGGGCTAGGGAAAGTCCTTAAAATCATTTTATAAAAAAATAAAACAAAGAAATAATAATAAAATATTTTTGTAAAAAAATAAAATGCTATTGAGGTTAAAGGTCGTTGAGGATAAAGGGGTTTTCCCAGGAAAGAAAATTCTCATATTTCAATCCCCTAGTGATGTTGACTCACTAAAGATCATTTTAACCCCTTACTTTACAATGTTACTCGATCTAATTGTTGTTTTAGCTCCTATCACTCCTTAGGCTGCTCAGTGCAAAATTCCAGGGTGTGGGCGGAGACTCTCTAAGCAGACACAATGGGGCAGATTTACTTACCCGGCCCATTCGCGATCCAGCGGCGCCTTCTCTGCGGTGGATTCGGGTCCGGCCGGGATTCACTAAGGTAGTTCCTCCGCCGTCCACCAGGTGGCGCTGCTGCGCTGAAAAGCATCCGGATGCCCTGAAATTCACCGACCCGGACCAAGTGAAGGTAAGCGCGTCCCAAGCGACACATTTTCCGTTTTTAAATGCGGCGGTTTTTCCGAATACGTTGGGTTTTCGTTTGGCCACGCCCCCCGATTTCCGTCACGCGCATGCCAGTGCCGATGCGCCACAATCCGATCGCCTGCGCCAAAATCCCGTGGAAATCGGCGCAAATCGAAATATTCGGGTAACACGTCGGGAAAACGCGAATCGGGCCCTTAGTAAATGACCCCCAATATAATCCATCTAGTGCTGTGGGGTGACAATGTGGTTAGATTATCAGGGTACAGGTGTATATACACTTTCATCTGGCTTCTGACGTTGTACTAACACACTGACACATAGATGATGAGATGCATGAAATGCCTATTACACAGAGGCATGACAGATAGAGGCTAACAGACCCTTACATTGTGTGCTCTGCTACATCTTTCTTCTCACAGATGTGTCTGCCTTCCCCTTCTCCCGGATCACTTATCTGCTTGTAGTTTGTAATTTGCACCTCCTCTCTCTCTTCAGATGTCACGGCAGGAAGTGATCAGTGAGAGTCTCTAAGCTCCGTGCAGGGGGCGGGGCTACAGGCTCAGAGCAGAAAGACCCAGAAATCTTATCTCCTCACTGTCACACCCAAGATGGCGGCTACCCGACCCTAAGTCAGAAATTACAGGGTCGGGTCTAGGCGCAACTGAAATTGTGTACAGCAGGACTAATAGAGACAGGTTGGAATTCTGTGAAATGCTGGATTTTTGTTAATAACAGGGATTTAGAGAATGTGTTATATTGTTATCCTGAATACATATAAGAAACTTGTCTTTGTAGTAATGTGACAGCACAATAGTCGCCGGGCAGGACAGCACCTGCAAAGCACAGAGGGCGAGCTCTGGCCATGTGTACAATTTTTCCACCCAGAAATTGAACAGGGAGTAACAGTCTACGAGTCACAGTGTGTCTTTTGGTATTACCTGCCGTATCCGTTGGTGGTGGAGGTTGAGGAGAATTGAACTTGGCGTTCCACTTTGTGGCTCACTCTCCCTCCCCAAATGTTCCTGTTGCGTTGATGACTTCCTCCTCCTTATTGTGCTGCCACTGAGCCCTCAATGTCGAACGGGAACTCCGCCATTAGTGCCTCCACCAAACTTGTACTCCCTCATTTTAGTTGTACGCTCTACTAGTAGAATTGACCCGGTCAAGAACTATGACCTATCCACTCAGTGTGGGAGATCAAATTATGTCATGTGACTGTGTGCACCTGAAACCTCAATAACAATAATAAGAATGAGACAAAGAGACGGTTATCTAGTTCCCAGACACTCGCAGTCAACAAGAGAGCCTGGTTCCTAGTGCTTCTTATAATAAGTATATTATAGCATAAGCCTATCGTGGCTTCACACGTCACAGCACAGCAGATAATATCCAATCGCAACAGTTTAAACGTTTCTAGGGCGCTGTCCTTTGGGAAGTCCCTGTACACTCGATATAAGGCGCACTATCAATAAACGCCTGCTTAAAACGTCTAAGGTCATATATAAGGTGCACGGAGTATATAAGGTGCACGTGATTATAAGGATGAATGACGGCAGGTGGCAGACCTGTGCACAGTTCAAGGCAGCTGTTGTCAGTCAGTATGGTTTTATATAAGGCGCACCGGACTATAAGGCGCACCTTTGATTTTTGAGAAAATCAAAGGATTTTTAGTCCGAAAAATACAGTACTTGAAAGAAAGACCTCAAGGACTTGTTAGTACGGCTGGTTGCACCTACGGAGACCACGTAGTGATACACAAATTACATAAGGGACTCTTACATAACATAAGTTGTCCTGTTTTAAGTGGAGACCTGGTTTTTGGCCTAACTGTGGGAACTTGGGTATAGGGTGTTATAATAATCTATTCAATATTTCTCTGTAAATCCTTCTGTTATACATTGTTGCAATTTCCTCAGGTCCACTTCCTGTTGTTACTTAGTAAACAGTTTGCTGAGAGAATTGAATTGCTGTTTATCTGTTTGGCATGTGTCCTCGCTGAACCTGTGGGCCCAGCCCTCGGTTCGTACATAAACAGTGGTGATGCCGAGCTCCTCCTATGGGTGGAGGGTGCAGGGCCACATCTTCTAAGTCGTTCGTATTTTGTTAAGAAGACATAAGGCCACCTATTGACTGAGGAATAGACACAACACAGTCTGTGAGATGAGGCTTTTGTATAGACGTGAGAACACAAAGGCAAGAAGAGAAGAGTGAGGGAGGAGACATATGTGTAGGGTAGAAACAAATTTTGAGTAAATCAGTAGTGCAAGTGGATACATGAAACTTTAAATCTCTCCAGTTTAGCCCAATGTGGTGGAATCCAGAGCCAACAATTTCTACACCTGTCTACACCTGCAGGACCAGAGCTAAGCCAAAATAATGAAATGTAAAAAACACCAAAAGACACACACATACTTAATGCATAAGAATTCAGCAGCTAATAGGCACCAATCCAATAAACTTTAGGTTTTTTTTTTTGTTTTCTTATCCATCTCCAGAACTACTCAGAACAGGACCTCCGCTTTTTGTGGTCAGCAGGGGGTCACAGTAGTTGGCTCCTCTCCACGCCCCTCCACATACGCATTGGGGCCCTTCACGCCCCTCCACCACCCATGCCATAAGGGGGGAAATATTGCAATCTTCTGGTGGAGAGCATGAGCCGACTGCCCAAAATGCAAAAGAAAGCAGGTCCTATGGCGGTGGAGCCGAGTTCACCTGTGACACAGGATGCAAACAATTGTGCACAGTAGGATCACAATATTGGGGTTTTCTGACACTCTCAACTTTTACTATTTTTGGTGCAAGTTTTTAGCGCCACTTGTGAATCCAACTGTCTTCTGGCGCTTCTATTTGTTGACTAGTTTTTGGCGCAATTTGTGGCGCAAAAAGAAAGCAGCTAAAAGCAAGTCTAGGGAGTTCTAAACCTTTTAGTCTATGCGCCAATTAATTAACCCCTTGCACCACAAACTTACATCCCACTGAAAAATACAACACGGTTCCAGCACCACCCTGCGCCTTCATTAATAAACGCCCCTGTATTAGCAGTGTCTGATGTGTACTGGATTTGTGGGGATAGAAGAGTCAGGTCAAGAGGCTGGGAAGGTGAGTGTACTGTGATTAAAAAACAGTTCTAAGGTCTAAGATAACAACATATATATATATATATAGATACAGCAGGAGTAACAGATGAGTTCAAGGCCCACAATCAGATATGGGCAGGTCTAGAGTCCATATTCCCAGAGAGCTATGAGCAAACATGTTGATTGGTTTAAATGTTTTTATTGTAATCAACAGAGATTTGTGAATTATATCCGAGATGCTTTCCAGAACCGCTTGACTTTGGACATGATCCTTGCTGAGAAGGGAGGAGTCTGTAAGATGGCGGGAGGGGCTTCTTGCATGTACATCCCAGATGACATCGCTCCCTATGGATCCATTACACACACCCTTGAAGGACTGTCCAGGGAAATCAAAGAAACTCTGGAGTGGACACTTTGGGGGTCATTTACTAAGGGCCCGATTCGCGTTTTCCCGACGTGTTACCCGAATATTTCGATTTGCGTCGATTTTGCCTGTATTGCCCCGGGATTTTGGCGCACACGATCGGATTTTGGCGCATCGGCGCTGGCATGCACGCGACAGAAATCGGGGGGCGTGGCCGAACGAAAACCCGACGGATTCAGAAAAACCGCCGCATTTAAAAAACAGAAAGTGTCGCGGAGCTTGCACTTACCTTCACCAGGAATAGGCCGGTGTACTTGAGTGCGTTCCGATGCTTTCAGCGCAGCAGCGCCACCTGGTGGATGTCGGAGGAACTACTTAATGAATCCCGGTCGGACCCGAATCCCCGCAGAGAATGCGCCGCGGATCGGAACGGACCGGGTAAGTAAATCTGCCCCTTTGTCCTTCACTTGTGGTTAGGGAAATGGAAAGGTATACTCCTCCAAGTGGCGTTTGTTAGGATTTCTGGTTCTAATGCTCCTGGTGACGGCCTGCGCTATCCTGTTTAAAAAGATGTTGGGGCACATTTACTTACCCGGTCCTGACGCGATCCAGCGGTGCATTCTCCATCGATATTTTTTCCAAATCCGTCGGATTTTCCGATGGCCACGCCCCCGATTTCCATCGCATGCATGCCGGCGCCGAAGTGCTGACCGCGTGGCCCAAAATTCCAGGGCAATTCAGGGAAAAACGGCGCAAATCATTATTATTCTGGAAACCCGACGAAAAATAGCGATTCGGCCCCTTAGTAAGTGACCCCCGTTGACTTGTTCCGTGGATGATCTAGCCACCACAATGCCCCTTCTGTATGATAATATAGAGACACTAGAGCACCGCTGGAGGACAATGAGAGGGAGGAAAACGTGAATCTGTGTATTAGATGTAAGGACGGAAAGGGGCAACCCACTTAGAATCCCCAGACCAAAGATAACTGAAGATTAGGGTAAGGAACAGCGTTTAGGTCTTCACGTTTAGAGAGCCAGGAGCTGTCGGGGATGGGATTAACCCATGAACAGACAACCAACACCGCTAGGCAGCAACTTAGAAGTATTTAGCCTCCACCCTCCCATCTCCCTAGAAGATGTTCTCGGTCAGTTTCGAGGGGGGAAATGAGAAAGTCATGGGAATATTGATAAAATACCAGGAACCTTGGTGTAGCTTATATGCTTGGCTTACTTTAACTGGTAGAAAACATATTTCTTATTTCTTTGTTCCTCATTTTTATTTTTGTCTGTGTTCGAGGGACGTTGGCCAAATTGCTACAGTTGACAAGATGTGAGGATGCCGATAACCACATATTCCACCCTGGTCTGTAGAACATTGAAGATGCTACGCACTAAGAATTATTCTGCGCATGACGAGAGGAGAATGGCCCCCCGCCATAGAGTAAACGTTTCTAGGGCGCTGTCCTTTGGGAAGTCCCTGTACACTCGATGGCGGGGGGCCATTCTCCTCTCGTCATGCGCAGAATAATTCTTAGTGCGTAGCATCTTCAATGTTCTACAGACCAGGGTGGAAGTATGTGGTTATCGGCATCCTGACGTCTTGTCAACTGTAGCAATTTGGCCAACGTCCCTCGAACACAAGACAAAAATAAAAATGAGGAACAAAGAAATAAGAAATATGTTTTCTACCAGTTAAAGTAAGCCAAGCATATAAGCTACACCAGAGGTTCCTGGTAAGTTTATCAATATTCCCATGACTTTCTCATTTCCCCCCTCGAAACTGACCGAGAACATCTTCTAGGGAGATGGGAGGGGTAGAGGCTAAAATACTTCTAAGTTGCTGCCTAGCGATGTTGGTTGTCTGTTCATGGGTTAATCCCATCCCCGACAGCTCCTGGCTCTCTGAACACGAAGACCTAAAGACTTGTTCCGTATCCCTAATCTTGAGTTATCTTGGGTTTGGGGATTCTAAGTGGGTTGCCCCTTTCGTCCTTACATCTAATACACAGATTCACGTTTTCCCTCTCATTGTCCTCCAAGGGGTGCTCTAGTGTCTCTATATAATCATACAGAAGGGGCATTGTGGGGGCTAGATCATCCACGGAACAAGTCAACGGGGGTCACTTACTAAGGGGCCGAATCGCTATTTTTCATCGGGTTTCCAGAATAATAATGATTTGCGCCGTTTTTCCCTGAATTGCCCTGGAATTTTGGGCCACGCGATCAGCGCTTCGGCGCCGGCATGCATGCGATGGAAATTGGGGGTGTGGCCATCAGAAAATCCGACGGATTCGGAAAAAATATCGATGGAGAATGCACCGCTGGATCGCGACAGGACCGGTTAAGTAAATGTGCCCCAACATCTTTTTTAAACAGGATAGCGCAGGCCGTCACCAGGAGCATTAGAACCAGAAATCCTAACAAAGCCACTTGGAGGAGTATACCTTTCCATTTCCCTAACCACAAAGTGAAGGACAAAGGGGCAGATTTACTTACCCGGTCCGTTCGCGATCCAGCGGCGCATTCTCTTCGGTGGATTCGGGTCCGGCCGGGATTCATTAAGGTAGTTCCTCCGACGTCCACCAGGTGGCGCTGCTGCGCTGAAGAGCATCGGAACGCACTCAAGTACACCGGCCTATTCCTGGTGAAGGTAAGTGCAAGCTCCGCGACACTTTCTGTTTTTTAAATGCGGCGGTTTTTCTGAATCCGTCGGGTTTTCGTTCGGCCACGCCCCCCGATTTCCGTCGCGTGCATGCCAGCGCCGATGTGCCAAAATCCGATCGTGTGCGCCAAAATCCCGGGGCAATACAGGCAAAATCGACGCAAATCAGAAATATTCGGGTAACACGTCGGGAAAACGCGAATCGGCCCTTAGTAAATGACCCCCAAAGTGTCCACTCAAGAGTTTCTTTTGAGTTCCCTGGACAGTCCTTCAAGGGTGTGTGTAATGGATCCATAGGGGGCGATGTCATCTGGGATGTACATGCAACAAGCCCCTCCCGCCATCTTACAGACTCCTCCCTTCTCAGCAAGGATCATGTCCAAAGTCAAGCGGTTCTGGAAAGCATCTTGGATATAATTCACAAATCTCTGTTGATTACAATAAAAACAGTTAAACCAATCAACATCTTTGCTCATAGCTATCAGGGGAATAATGGACTCTAGACCTGCCCATATCTGATTGTGGGCCTTGTACTCATCTGTTACTCCTGCTGTATCTATATATATATGTTGTTATCTTAGACCTTAGAACTGTTTTTTTATCACGGTACACTCACCTTTCCAGCTTCTTGACCTGACTCTTCTATCTCCACAAATCCAGTACACATCAGACACTGCTAATACAGGGCTACCTGTAGGGGCATTTATTAATGAAGGCGCAGAGTGGTGCTGGAACCTTGTTGTATTTTTCAGTTTGTGGTGCAAGGGATTAATTAATTGGCGCATGGACTAAAAGGTTTAGAACTCCCTAGACTTGCTTTTAGCTTCTTTCTTTTTGTGCCACAAATTGCGCCAAAAACTAGTCAACAAATAGAAGCGCCAGAAGACAGTTGGATTCACAACTGGCACTAGAAACTTGCACCAAAAATAGTCAAAGTCGAGAGTGTCGGAAAACCCCAATTTTGTGATCCACTACTTTGGACAATTGTTTGCATCCTGTGTCACAGGTGAACTCGGCTCACGCTCCATAGGACCTGCTTTCTTTTGCATTTTGGGCAGTCGGCTCATGCTCTCCACCAGAGATTGCAATTATTTCCCCCTTTATGCAACCTTTATGGCACGGGTGTGTGGAGGGGCGTGAAGGGCCCCAATGCGTATGTGGAGGGGCGTGGAGAGGAGCCAACTACTGTCACCCCCTGCTGACCACAAAAAGCGGAGGTCCTGTTCTGAGTAGTTCTGGAGAGTGGATAAGAAAAACAAAAAAAAACCTAAAGTTTATTGGATTGGTGCCTATTATGCTGCTGAATTCTTATGCATTAAGTATTGTGTGTCTTTTGGGTGTTTTACATTTCATTATTTTGGCTTAGTCTGGTCCTGCAGGTGTAGACAGGTGTAGAAATTGTTGGCTCTGGATTCCACCGCGTTGGGCTAAACTGGAGAGGTTTAAAGTTTCATGTATCCACTTACACTACTGATTTACTCAAAATTTGTTTCTACCCTACACATATGTCTCCTCCACTCTTCTCTTCTCTTCTTGCCTTTGTGTTCTCACGTCTATACAAAAGTCATCATCTCACAGACTGTGTTGTGTCTATTCCTCAGTCAATAGGTGGCCTTATGTCTTCTTAACAGGAAATACAGTATCACTTAGAAGATGTGGCCCTGCACCCTCCACCCATAGGAGGAGCTCGGCATCACCACTGTTTATGTACGAGCCGAGGGCTGGGCCCACGGGTTCAGCGAGGACACGATGCCAAACAGATAAACAGCAATTCAAATTCTCAGCAAACTGTTTACTAAGTAACAACAGGAAGTGAGACCTGAGGAAATTGCAACAATGTATAACAGAAAGGATTTACAGAGAAATATTGAATAGATTATTATAACAACACTATACCCCAAGTTCCCACAGTTAGGCCAAAAACCAGGTCTCCACTTAAAACAGGACAACTTATGTTATGTAAGAGTCCCTTATGTAATTTGTGTATCACTACGTGGTCTCCGTAGGTGCAACCAGCCGTACTAACAAGTCCTTGAGGTCTTTCTTTCAAGTACTGTATTTTTCGGACTAAAAATCCTTTGATTTTCTCAAAAATCAAAGGTGCGCCTTATAGTCCGGTGCGCCTTATATATGAACCATACTGACTGACAACAGCTGCCTTGAACTGTGCACAGGTCTGCCACCTGCCGGTCATTCATCCTTATAATCACGTGCACCTTATACTCCGGTGCACCTTATATATGAACCTAGACGTTTTAGCAGGCGTTTATTGATAGTGCGCCTTATACTCCGGTGCGCCTTATAGTCCGAAGAATACTGTAGTCTTTCTGCCTAGAAGACTTCTCCTGCCATCAGCTAAGACCTCCATCCAGCACATAGCACCTGCCCTGCACCCGCTATCCTTCTAACTGACTCTCCTTCACTAAGGCTCATTTACTAAGGGTCCGCGGACCGCGCTATCGTCAGATATTTATTATACCCTAAGATTGTGCCCCCTTTACACATATAGAGGAAAGCTTTTTCTTCATTCAGAAATCCTACTACTAGTTTTCTCCAATCACATACTAGGCGGGAAACTCAATCCATCCTATCAGTATCTCTACAGCTGACACACCTTCTCATTCATTCATTACACTCCACCAAAGACATCCATTATTTTAATCCAATCCTATGCTAGGCGGGACATTCGATTAGTCCAATCAGCTTGTCTTATCGAAGCTTGTCTAAAAGAAGAATCAGGGGCTACGGTCAGATTAACTTTTTAATGTTTTAACTTGTGGACCTTGGCTGTTTGTAGCTCCCATAGAAAATAGAGCACATTGCTAAAATTTTATCATAGTTTTATATTTGTTTTTTCAGCAAAACAACTCAGTTCAGGGATCAAACAAGATATGTTCCTGCATCAGTGTAGCTGCAGCATTCTCAAGGTATGTTTGTTTCATAAAGCATAAAAGCAAATGGTAGATTTCCTTTAAAGGAAACCTACCACGTGAAATTCACCTTGTAAGCTTCAAATACCGAGCATCAGCTCAGGGTGAACTGGTGCCGGAGCATATTTTCATTATTCTCCTAAACTGCTGTATTGCGGTTTAAACACTTTTGTAATCTTTATATGTGAAGCCGCTTCGCCGCACCGTGGTACACGCTCGGCGCACCATGCGCCGAGTAATAAACATTACTAAAGTGTTTAAACCGCAATACAGCGGTTTAGGAGAATAATGAAAATATGCTCCGGTATTTGAAGCTTACAAGTTGAATTTCACATGGTAGGTTTCCTTTAAGGAGGACAGAGGGATGAGGAGTAGGGTCATGTAAGTGGAGAAAGAGGCATTTAGAGTCTCTAATAACATCAGTCTGACGACAGCCCCCCCCCCCCCCCATTTCTGTTGCACGGAACCCTGAAAACATCGGAAAGTCCGGCGAAAGTGCAGCCGCAGACCCTTACTAAATATGCCCCAATATATCCACATGAACACAACTGCAATGTCATGGCTTATGCCCGTTCTACACTTGCGAGTGTGATGCGATTCGGGCCGGGAGATCCCGGCTGCACGTGTTGCGAGTGTGATGTCATCATTTACTATTAGTGCACCATTTGGTTATAGTTTAGACCGGCTTCATGAATTATTTTAGATGTTTATCCTGTTTTGTATACCACATCATCTTGTATCAGATGTTCACCTCATTGTGAAATAAAAGGACACCTGCACTGAGATACTAACTTGGGGCATATCATGGAGATACAATCATGACAACAGAATAAAAATTCTAACAATGAGCTTTTTATTCTTTCTTTTATTCTTATTACACAGTGGGGCACATTTACTAAGGGTCCGCGGAGAGCATTTCCGTCGAATTTCCTGACTATTTCCAGCACACGCGATCGGAATTTGGCGCCGACTTTCATGCAACACAAATCTGGAAGCATGGCCGTCGGACATCCCGACTGATTCGGACTGAGTACGAGATTTAAAATTCAAATTGTGTCACAAAGCGGGATGGTCTTGCTGCGGCAGGATACCACCAGGTCGATCCACAGGTGCGACCAGCCCGCGGTGGCAGCCGAGGTCGAGACACCTTTGCAGGAGACAATCTCGTGGTAAAGTTCAGACAGGAACGGACTGGAACACACAGGAGCAGGAAGGCAGGAACATACAGGAGCACGGGAACAGGAAGGCAGGAACACACAGGAGCACGGGAACAGGAAGGCAGGAACACACAGGAGCACGGGAGCTGGAAGGCAGGAACACACAGGAGCACGGGAGCAGGAAGGCAGGAACGCAGGAACACAAAGGAGCAAGGGAACAGGAAGGCAGGAACACACAGGAGCATGGGAGCAGGAAGGCAGGAACACACAGGAGCACGGGAGCAGGAAGGCAGGAACACACAGGAGCACGGGAGCAGGAAGGCAGGAACACACAGGAGCACAGGAACAGGAACACTGGAACAGGAATGCAGGAACACAGAGGAGCACGGGAACAGGAACGCAGGAACACGGGAGCAGGAATGAACAGGAATATCGCAGGGAGAGTTTCACAATGGCGTAAGCTTAAAGATCCGGCAGAGTGTGCAGGAAGAGGCAGGCTTATATGCATTTTCAGAAAATGGCCAGTGCCCAATTAACGGCGTCCTTGCACTTTAAATCTAGAGAAGCTAGCGTGCGCACGCCCAAGGAGTCGGGAAAGCGTACGCACAGCGGAGGAAGAAGATAGAGGAGCCGGGACGGGTAAGGCACGTGGGCATGCGCTAGCGTGGGTAGAGGGGTATGGGTGAACCGATATGGGTCGCGGGACCACTCGTGACATGGGCCCCTATCTATCATGGCTAAATCCTTGTCATTTTCTATTGTATGCCAATTATCTCTCATGGCTTTTTTGACGATATCTGCCATAGGGGAAAAGTCAAAAGTAAAAGAGAATTTTTCCTTTTCTTTTATCATGTCCCTATTTCTCAATCATTCTTTCTGGCTTTTTAACCTCATTTTTTCATTTGCCCGATCTATTACTTCCTCAGGGTAATCCCTTCTCAGGAGTCTCTCTTTCAGTTCCCCTGCTTGTCTCTCAAACTCGATCGGATTGTGGTGCATCGGCGCCGGCATTCGCGCGACGGAAATTGGGGGGCGTGGCCAAACGAAAACCCGACGTATTCGGAAAAACCGCCGCATTTAAAAACGGAAAATGTGTCGCGAAGCTTGCGCTTACCTTCACTCAGCCGGCCTCGGTGAATTCCAGACACCTGGTGGACGGCGGAGGAACTACCTTAATAAATCCCGGCCGGACCCGAATCCAGCGCAGAGAACGCGCCGCTGGATCGCGAATGGGCCGGGTAAGTAACTCTGCCCCCTTATTCTTAAGATTTGCCCGTAAAGAATAGCTTCTTTACATGTCTTGGGTGATAACTTTTATAATGAAGCAAGGCATTAGTGGCTGTACAGAAGTACAGATTTCACTATCCTTTATCTCTATCAAGACATCCAAACCTTCAAGTCTATTACTGGTTATGGCGCACGTAAATGCCATGTTCACCTTATTAGTATGATTTAAGTACTCAACCATCTCCATGAATGTTTCTTCTGTACCGTACCATATAATCATTAGAAAGATAAAGAGGTGGTTGTAAATCCCGCAGTTAAGGGGGGAACGTCCTAATGATGGATAGCAGATACTATAAGGCAGAAGTACAGAGGTTGTTTGGGGATGAAAGAACATATAAGAGGCTATCTAAAGACCCCACACAGAAGTACTTGGAACAACATAGGACTTTCCTAAGATAACAAGTTGAGAAAGGGATTTTATTAAAAAAAATGGCGGAGAAATTGTTACCCTCTTTTCCCAAAAAAAACAGAATGGTATTTCTTGCAGAAGGTACATAAAAATCTGGATAAGCCGCCGGGTCAGCTTATTGTGGCAGCCATGGGCTCTGTCACTATACGTGGACTGGCTGCTTAGACCGGTATTAAAAGACATCCCCTCCTATTTAAAAGATACTAATGATTTTTTAGTATTAATGAACTATTTAATGAACAGGTGTGGCAAAGAGACTTTCTTTTGGCCTCAATCGATGTAGAGAGCCTCTATACACGTAAACCCCACAGAGAAGGAATAGTGGCAGTAAGGGAGGTTGTATCCAAAGCAGGAAAAGACGATGATTATATCAATTTTATCTGTGAAGCATTACTGTACATCCTGTCTCATAATGCTTTCTTTTTGATGGGGTCTGGTACATGCAAAGGGACGGAACAGCCATGGGCACACCCGTCTCCTTCACATACGCAAATATTTTCCTGGTGGTGTTTGAGGATGTGTACCTTTACAGTGATAGTAACCCCTATGTAAAATACATCCAGATGTATAGAAGATCCGTGGACGATGTTTAATCTCTCTATTGCTTGCTGTTCATTCTTGGTCATATTATGGCCCTCTTTTTTATAAATAAGTGCCACAACTTCCTTTGTTCCTTCCTGTTTTCAATATAGATCTATTGTTCTCCCCTGAAGGGCTCTATACTTCCTGGTGGTCTAGCCAAAAACAGAATGCATTCTTGCTCAACCTCAGAAAGTTCACGGTACCAAAAAAGCCAAGTGGGCCAATCTCTACTGGGGTCTCGGCCTCTTTCACACATTTTACTTTTTTTTTCCTTTCTCCCTTTGTGTGTGATATTTTTTAAGATTCATCTTTCTTAAACCTTTAAACAGATCTATTTCAAATTCTACTTTATTAAATTGTTTAGTATAACAGAGACTCAGTCCTTTTTGTAATGACGTGAAACAGTCCTTGCCCAAGACATTGACTAGGATTTCTTCTTTTTTCATTGTCTCCATGTCACTTGTTTTCTCTTCTGTTACTTGTTATTCCTGGCTTTCCAGGAAGAGAAACGCCTCCAACAAGAAACGAAACTTACAACCATGTCCCCTCCCAGCACATGTCCCCTCCCAGCACCAGCACATGTCCCCTCCCAGCACATGTCCCCTCCCAGCACATGTCCCCTCCCAGCACATGTCCCCTCCCAGCACATAAAACACACCGTACTGCATTACAAGTCACTTGCTCTACAATCGTTTGGCAAGACAAGTTGCATTTTACAAAAATTGTGACTTACCAGCAAAATTTAATGGTACAAGCATAATGTGTGACCTCCCCACTTTCTACTGTACTGCACCTCCCTCTCACACAGAACTGTATAACATAGTATTGAAGAAGAAGAAATAAAGGGACAACATGTTGTTCTAGACATAACTAAATATTTTTGGGATGTGGAATGCATCATCTGTGTTTGAATGCTTTCATATAAGAGTGATTTGAAAAACAGGCATGTTCCCAAAAAAAATTGGGGCTCATCTACTAAGGGCCACGCTGCTCACTTTCGTCGGACAAGCAATAGAGTTATTTAAGCACTACAGTTTTTACTTAGAGCAGAGGGTCCGGAACGTGGGAAAGCTTAGTGTAGTAGAGTGAGCAAGTGTACACTAGTGGTTGCTGACTGGAGATATCATTTTTGGGGATAGTAGGTAGTTGATGCTCTTAGGAAGCTCAAGAGCAAAGCTGTTGAAGTCCACCAGATGAAAAAGCTTTCTTTCAATGTCTTTTATGTTAAGGATGCAACTGGACCAATGGAAGTGGAAGCAAAGATTTCCTGGAGGAACAGCAGTTTGAGATCATGGAAAAAGTTTGGTATATGTGTGAGGGCCAAAGTAATGATTATGTGTCCATAATAATTATATGCTTTATGATTGTATACATGTGCCCTTTGCCCTATATTTTTGTACATTGTCTGTTGAGAAATACAGAGCTTTTCCCTTACATCAGTTTTAACCAGACATGCAACTATCAGCGAAACTCAAGTCTTGTGATGGAAAGCAGAAGATGGAAGAGCAGATGTTTGTTAAGAATAGCATCAGCATCCAGACTAGTGGTCAATTTACTGTAGACAACGGTGACTGGAAATTCCCCTGGCATAGCAACCAAGGCCTAGTTTTGGAAGACCAATCAGCAAGAGCCGGGGGCCAGACATATATGCTTAGCTATAACCAATTATAATGATTTTAATGTATGTAACCACACCTTTTTCTATGGGTATAAGAGGCTATGTAATCAGGAAATAAACACAGTTCATTTCTCTTTTCTGTTCGGCAAGTCAAGAGCATGAACCTAAGATAAGACAGAATTTCAGTCTTCTGTCTTTTCTTATCCAAATGTGCACGCATGCTCAACTAATTTGGAGTGTCTGAGAGAAGAGTGTAAGGCGGAATTGACCCGACCCTGACATATGTAGGAAGGAAGAAAAATGTAACTTGTAGACCAAAAATTTTATCTGCTTACAAGCGATGAATGGGTCCTACAAACCTTAAAACAGAACAGCCAAATTTGTCTCTCTGGAAGAAGTGACCCACACATCCAGTCAGCACATCCAGTCAGCACTGGTTTCGACTTACGTGGAGAGTCCGGCGACGCAGAGGTGGTCCGCGGTTCCAGCAGGAAGAGGAGTCGGAGGATGTCGGTGGCGTCATCAGAAGACGATGGAGCGGCCGGTATGCGGAGTCCGAGGGCGGCAGGAGGTTCGAGGTCCACCGGCGGTGGAAGGCGCAAGATGGCGGCGGCGCGCGGAGGACACAAGATGGCGGGCGGACCTGGAGGTGGGCGGAGCAACGCTGGCCGGAAGTCCGGAACCGGAAGTCGGGGGTCGACGGGAGCCGAGAGGAGGAGCCAGCCCAGACGCGACGCTCACCTCGGACCAGCTGGAGTGTGAGCCGTGCGCCAGGCAGGGCGGCAACAGCTAGCGGCAGCGAGAGAGCGGAGGCTGGGGAGGAGGATGCCCCCAGCAGCCCAGGCAGCGATGGGAGCGGCGGGGAGGAGGCCGCGGTCGGGGGCCTGGATGCGGCCGGGGCCTAATGCGTGGTGGCAGCGGGGGGGGGGGGGGGGGGGTCCCCCCTTCACCCAGGATGCACAGAGGGGCGCTGCAGCTGCATGGGGCAGCGGATGGGGGCCTGGATGTGGCCGTGGCCTCACGTGCGGTGGCAGCGGGTGGGGGGGGTCGGTTCCACCCTTCACCCAGGATGGGCAGAGTGGAGCAGCAGCCGCATGGTGCAGCGGATGGGGGCCTGAATCCTCCATCCAGGGGTAGCCGCAATGTTAGCTGGGTCGGTGGGGCTAGTGATAGGGCTGCTGTGGGGATGCAGCACTTTATGGGGCCTCCTGGCAGCAGCATGGGTGAGGGGGGGGTGCAAGGCGCACAGTGGTTAGGCGATGCTGTTTGTGTTCGCTGTGTTTCGTCTGTCTTTTTTCCTTACCAGATGCAGAGTGGCGCTGAGGCGGCCATGCTGGACACAGTGCGTTGTGCGCTAGGACTGGCCGCGACAGGAGGGGAACCCGTAGTGACGCCTGCAGCAGGATCAGCGGTTACGGTGCCGGTATTGGCTCCAGGAGGGATGTCAGCGGTGGGAGCAGTGCCCGTGGGCCAGGGGCTCGTTACAGGTCCCGGCGAAGCCGGGCCGGCGCCAGGAGGCAGCGGCGTCGCAATTACAGGTGGGGCCACAGCTACACACACACAGCTTCATACAAACACACATAACACTCCAGTGATAATAGCCACAAATACTTCTGATGCAGGGGCTGTTTCTAGCGTAGGGCCTCTTCAGGAGTTTATGCAGGGGATGCAGCGTTTGATGTCAGTCTTTGAGAAGGCTATGGGGTCACAGCGTGGGGGGCCAGTATCGGCCTGTGGTGCTGGGGCGGTAGGGCCATCTAATGTAGGGGTGACCATGACGACGAATGCAGTAGTGGCAGTGACGCCCACAGTGACGGAGGTAGTTAGCGCAGGGGCAGGTGGAGATTCGGTGGGGTCAGCTAGTGCTGGGTCAGTGACGGGAAACGGGCTAGAGAGCGCAGTGGTGGCAGTGAGTGGGGCGAAAGGTCCGGCGAGCAAGCCAGATGATGCGCCTAAATTGTTGCCAGTTTCGGACGCGGCGTTGGGCAACTTGTACATTTGTTTTGATGGGCCTCTGGGGGGTCATTTAAAACAAGAAGTGAAGGATAAAATATGGAAAAGGGATAATCTAGACATTTTTACGTTGTTGCCTTTAGAGTGCTTTAGTGTTGAGCGTTGGGAAAAGGGGAAGGAACATCGTAAGGAGGAGGATGAAGAGAGGCGCCGCTACCGGCTGATTCCTCGTAATTTTGGGAATTGGCTGCATGCTTTTTCTATTTTAGGTAGTGTCATTGGGGAAAAGCATCCTGAATGGTGCTCGAGGTTGTTTTGTCATCAGGAAACTATATGGGAGGCGTACAATACATATGGGGGGATAGCATGGCTTAGATATGACGAGCAGTTTCGTCAAAGAATGGCTGTGCGATCTTCCCTAGAATGGGGGCATAGGGATATTGGGCTGTGGATGAGGTTAATGACAGCGCCGAAGCCGGCGCCGAAGAGTTCTTACTTTGGTGGGGTGGCGGTGGCTGGGTCACCCTTTCAACCGGGGCCCGACGGAGCCAAGGCTGGAACCCCGTCGGGCAGCGGGAGAAAAGGAGTCTGTTGGAGGTATAATGAGGGTAACTCTACTTGGGGATCATCTTGTACCTTCAAGCACGAGTGCTCTGGATGCGGGGGTCTCAACCACCCCTTGTCACGTTGCTTCAGGAGGAAAGGACAGGGACAGCGGACGGGGGATAGTGCTCACAAAGGGGGTGAGGCTCGGCGTAATGATGCCGTGGCTCGAGAGATATCCAAATAAAGAAAAGGCTTGTTTGTTAATTCAGGGCTTTCAGGATGGGTTTAAGATTCCATTTAAGGAAGGGGAGCCAGCATTTTTTGCAAGGAATCTGAAATCTGCGGAGGAATCCCCAGGGGTGGTTCGGGAAAAGTTGCAGAAGGAGGTTAAGTTGGGTCGTATGTTAGGCCCCTTTGTTAATCCACCGGTTGGGAATTTACGGGTTTCACCACTGGGTGTAGTTCCTAAAAAGGAGGAAGGGAAGTATCGCCTGAATCATCATTTGTTTTACCCGCGGGGGGGGGGGTTCGGTGAATGATGCTATAGATCCAGCTATGAGTTTGGTTTGTTATACTTCATTTGATGAGGCTGTGAGTTTGGTGAGGGCGGCTAGAGGTGGAGCTTTGATGGCGAAAGCAGACATTGAGGCTGCATTTCGTTTGCTACCTGTACATCCTGAATCAATGCATTTGTTGGGGTGTTATTTTGAAGGGGGTTACTATGTGGATGGCTGTCTGCCGATGGGGTGTTCTATCTCGTGTGCCTATTTTGAGGCGTTTAGTACATTTTTAGAATGGGTGGTTAGGGAACTGTCTGGTGGTGCTGGGGTCATTCACTATTTAGACGATTTTTTGTGTGTAGGCCCGGCAGGGAGTTATCGGTGTCAAGTTTTGTTGTCCACGCTGTCTGAGACATTTGATAGCTTTGGGATGCCTTTGGCGGTAGATAAGACCGAAGGTCCAGCCACGAAATTGTGTTTTTTGGGTATAGAGTTGGATTCGATTACTATGGAGTGTCGTTTGCCAGAGCAGAAGTTGGGGGAGTTGCGCTCTAGTGAGGCGTTAGTGAAGTCGAAGTTGACATTGCGGCAGGTGCAGTCCTTGCTAGGGAGATTAAACTCTGCCTGTCGAATTATGCCCATGGGGCGGGTTTTTTGTCGGAGATTGGCGCAGGCGACGGCTGGTGTTAAGCGGCCGGAACACTTCATTCGGCTGAAAAAAGAGCACAGAGCGGATTTGCGGGTTTGGGACGAGTTTTTGGTTGCCTACAATGGGAGGACATTGTGGCTGGCGGAGCCTGTTTCTAATGCGGAGCTTCAATTATTTACGGATGCTGCAGGTGCCATAGGTTACGGGGCGTTTTTTCAAGGGGAATGGAGTGTGGGGTCTTGGCCTGAGTGGTGGCACGACCAGAGGCTGACGGCTAATTTGTGTCTGCTGGAGTTATTTCCGATTGTGGTGTCCTTGGAATTGTGGGGTAGCCAGTTAGCAAACAGAAGCGTTGTTTTCCATTGTGACAACATGTCAGTGGTTAATGTTATTAACAAACAGACGTCGAGCTCTCCCCCGGTCATTGTGTTGTTGCGGCATCTGGTGTTGCTGTGCCTTCGTTTGAATGTGTATTTTCGGTCGGTACATGTTCCAGGTGTAGATAATGAAGTGGCGGATGCTTTGTCTCGATTGCAGCTGGTCAGGTTCCGGGAGTTGGTTCCGGGGGCGGCGTTGCGGTCGATGCAGTGTCCGGAGCATTTGTGGGAGATGATGCGTTGAAATTATTCCCATGGGTTCAGTTGTCCTTAGCCCCTTCGACTTGGGATTCCTACAAGAAGGTATGGCGTGATTGGTTTATATTGCTTGATGAGTGGTGTGCAGTCGGGGGGTCATCTAGTCGAGAGTCTGTCTTGTTTTTTTTTTTGATGCGACTTTTTGAAAGGAGGGCTTCTGTGGCCGTGGTTCAGAGGACGTTGGCGGCGTTGGCCTTTCTGTTCAAATTAACAGGTGGGGAGGATTCGACTCAGGGATTTTTAATGAAGCAAGCAGTGAAGGGATACAAGAAGGGTCATTATAGGGAGGACTGTAGGAGACCTGTATCTTTTGATCTTTTGAAGGATTTGGTAGGAAAAGTTCGGGAAGTTTGCGTGTCAGAGTACGAGGGCTGTTTGTTTACATTGGCATACTCTTGGGCATTTTTTGGGGCTTTCAGGATAAGTGAGTTGGTGAGCGGAAGCTGCTCTCACAGCGGGGGTATTCAGTTGCGGAATGTGCAATGTGTGGATGGTGAGGTGAGGATTGTGTTGCTGGACACTAAAACGGATCGCTCTGGTCAGGGTTTTTTGGTGCGTTTACGGCGGGTGCCTGGCTTTGTGGGTTGCCCGGTGGAGTGCTTTGAGTCCTTTTTGTCAGTCCGTCCAGCAACAGGGGATGCGTTATTGGTTCACCAGAATGGGAAGGCCTTGTCTAGATTTCAGTTTATTGCAGTTTTTAGAAAGTGTTTGATCACATTCTTTTCGCATTGGAGCTGCGACTGAGGCAGCCAGGTGGGGTTTGTCGGATGCCGATATTAAAAAAATTGGGCGATGGGAGTCTAGGAGGTTTCGTTCTTATGTTAGGCTTTATAGATTAGAGAAATGAAGGTGGGAGTGGTGTGTGTTTTGGCTGTTACGCTTGTTTATTTTTTGATAGGTTTTAAAAGATGTGTCATCTGGATTTTCGGACACTCTTTTATTCATTGGGCGGAAAAGAGGGCTCAGCTACGTTTGGGTGGTAGGTTTCTTGGGCTCGACGGAAATTTGGTAAGTGTGCGTTGCCTTGGTTACAGGGGGCTTAAGTGGGAGGCGGTGCGTGCGAAGTTGCGAATGGCAATTGAAAGATGGGGTGCTCCGGATGTCTTGTTGATTCATGCCGGGGGCAATGACATCGGGAGTTTCCCTATGCGTCAATTGATTAAGGCGATGAAGAGGGATGTGTTGTGGTTTATGAGTGAATATCCGGATGTGTTGTTGATTTGGTCTGAGATGGTGAGAAGGGAGCAATGGAGGAACGCAGTTTCAGTGGCGGCACTGAATCGGACTAGAGTGAAGATCAATAAGTGTTTTGGTAAATTCATCCGTTTGAATGGAGGTTTGATGGTGCGACATGGATTGTTGGAGGCTGATCGCAGCTACACGGGTAAGGATGGTGTGCATTTGACGGATCTTGGGTTGGATGTTTTTAACTACGGTTTGTCTGAGGTTGTCGGTTTTGGTTGGAGGGTGTGGCGGTGCACGGGGTCTTGAGGAGTCAAGACGCCGCGCTGTTTTGGGTGCTTGGCAACAGATAATTTTTATTAGGTAAATTGATGGCATCATTTGTTCTAAAGTCCGGGAGTTTGGAAAAATTGAATTACAGTCTCCTTGAGAGTGTGACCTCAGGAGCTGGATTCTTTTGATATTTGCCACATTCTGCCCTCGCCACTTGCCAGGTTGGTGTGCGGCTTGTGGATTGGTAGGTGTGGTTGTTTACACGCTGAGCGTGAGTTCTGAGCAATGATATTTTACATAACGGTTACCCCGGACTAAGTTGGTTGTCATAATGGACAAGCATTTTCTGTTCTGTTGTCAAGTACTCGGCCACTAAAATTTGACGTTTAATGTATTCAACATATTTTGTAATTTGTTAATATATGTTTAATAAAGTTTATATTTTACAGATTTTCAAAGAATAAATAAAGCTGTGACCAGCACTTTTCCAACAATAAAATGTGTGTGTGTTATTTAGTTGGTTAAGGAGGGTTCCTTTTTCTGCTCTGTGAGCCGTTCCTATGACAGCCCTATCCTGGTCATGGTAAATTTGAAACTGTTCAAGCTTCCTTTTTTTTTAAATGGCTTGAGGTTGCAAAAAGTAGCAATTTAAATTTAGTACTAATAACCACCCATTTTATGCTGATGCCAATTGGCCCAGAGCATGGAAATATTCCTTCTTGATCCTCTAATATGGCATAACTGGACCATGTACCAACAAGAAAAGATGTGATATTATTGCTCTCCAAAAAGGCATCCAGGCCTCTCTTGAACATGTTCAAATTATCAGCCATAACAACCTCCTGCGGGAGAGAGTTCCATAATCTCACTGCTCTTACAGTAAAGAATCCCTGTCTATAGAGATCATAGAACCTCCTCTCCTCTAGGTGTAGAGGATGCCCCCTGTCAATGGTGATGGTAGAACCTCCTCTCCTCTAGGTGTAGAGGATGCCCCCTGTCAATGGTGATGGTAAAACCCCCTCTCCTCTAGGTGTAGAGGATACCTCCTGTCTATAGAGATGGTAGAACCTCCTCTCCTCTAGGTGTAGAGGATGCCCCCTGTCTATGGTGATGGTAGAACCTCCTCTCCTCTAGGTGTAGAGGATGCACCCTGTCTATGGTGATGGTAGAGCCTCCTCTCCTCTAGGTGTAGAGGATGCCCCCTGTCTATGGTGATGGTAGAACTGCCTCTCCTCTAGGTGTAGAGGATGCCCCCTGTCTATGGTAATGGTAGAACCTCTTCTCTTCTAGGTGTAGAGGATGCCCCCTGTCTATGGTGATGGTAGAACCTCCTCTCCTCTAGCTGTAGAAGATGCCCCCTGTCTGTGGTGATGGTAGAACCTCCTCTCCTCTATTCGTAGAGGATGCCCCCTGTCTATGGCGATGGTAGAAGTGTCTCTCCTCTAGGTGTAGAGGATGGCCCCCGTCTATGGTGATGGTAGAACCTCCTCTCCTCTAGGTGTAGAGGATGCCCCTGTCTATGGTGATGGTTATACCTCCTCTACCCTATGAGTAGAAGATGCGTCCTGTCTATGGTGATGGTAGAACCTTTTCTCTAGGTGTAGAGGACGCCCTATGTCTATATCAACCGTAGGTGATGGATGCCCCCTGTCTGCAGTGATGGTAGAAACTCTTCTCCTCTAGGTGTAGAGGATGCCCCCTCTCTATGGTGATGGTAGAACCACCTCTACTCTAGGTGTGAGAATGCCCCTTGTCTATGCTTGATAATGGCTCTGTGGATGAGCTGAAACGTTGCACCTTATTTGCAATGGGTGAATAAAGATCACCTTTACACTTACCAGAGTGCTGCCTCATTGCATTTTTTGGATATCTTCTCTTCTCTAGGTGTAGAGGATGCCCCTGTCTATATCAACCGCTGTTGATAGTTTCCCGCTGTCTATAGTGATGGTAGAACCTCTTCTCTTCTAGCTGTAGAGGATGTCCCCTGTCTATGGTGATGGTAGAACTGCCTCTCCTCTAGGTGTAGAGGATGCTCCCTGTCTGTGTTGATGGTAGAATCTCCTCTCCTCTAGGTGTAGAGGATGCCCTCTGTCTGTGGTGATGGTAGATCCTCCTCTCTTCTAGGCGTAGAAGATGCCCCGTGTATATGGTGATGGTAGAACCACCTCTCCTCTAGGTGTAGAAGATGCCCCCTGCCTATGGTGATGGTAGAGCCGCGTCTCCTCTAGGTGTAGAGAATGCCCCCTGTCTATGGTGATGGTGGGACCCCCTCTCCTCTAGGTGTAGAGGATTCCCCCTGTCTATGGTGATGGTAGAACCTCCTGTCCTCTAGGTGTAGGGGATGCCCCCTGTCTATGTTGATGGTAGAACCTCCTCTCCTCTAGGTGTAGAGGATGCCCCCTGTCTATGTTGATGGTAGAACCTCCTCTCCTCTAGGTGTAGAGGATGCCCCCTGTCTATGGTGATGGTAGAACCTCCTCTCCTCTAGGTGTAGAAGATGCCCCTGTCTATGGTGATGGTAGAACCTCCTCTCCTCTAGGTGTAGAGGATGACCCCTGTCTATGGTGATGGTAGAACCTCCTCTCCTCTAGGTGTAGAGGTGCCTCCTGTCATGGTGATGGTAGAACCTCCTCACCTTAGGTAGAGGATTCCTCCTGTCTATGGTGATGGGTAGACCA
Source organism: Engystomops pustulosus (assembly GCA_019512145.1). Lineage (NCBI taxonomy): Eukaryota > Metazoa > Chordata > Amphibia > Anura > Leptodactylidae > Engystomops > Engystomops pustulosus. The sequence continues at coordinate 43,182 of WNYA01000217.1, read as the reverse complement.
CCTCTCCTCTAGGTGTAAGGATGCCTCCTGTCTATGGCTAGGTAGAATGCCTCTCCTCTAGTGTAGAGGATGCCTCCTGTCTATGGTGATGGTAGAACCTCCTCTCCTCTAGGTGTAGAGGATGCCCCTGTCTATGGTGATGGTAGAACCGCCTCTCCTCTAGGTGTAAAGGATGCCCACTGTCTATGGTATGTAGAACCTCCTCTCCTCTAGGTGTAGGGGATGCCCCTGTCTATGGTGACGGTAGAACCTCCTCTCCTCTAGTTGTAGAGGATGCCCACGTCTATGTGATGGTAGAACACCTCTCCTCTAGGTGTAGAGATGCCCCCTTCTATGGGAAGGTAGAACCTCCCTCCTCTAGGTGTAGAGGATGCCCTCCTGTCTATGGCTAGGTAGAAATGCCTCTCCTCTAGGTAAGAGGATTCCCTGTCATGGTGATGGTAGAACCTCCTCTCCTCTAGGTGTAGAGATGCCCCTGTCTTGGTGATGGTAGACTCCTCTCCTCTAGGTGTAGAGGTGCCCCTGTCTATAGTGTTGGTAGAACCTCCTCTCCTCTGGGTGTAGATGCCTCCATGTCTAGGTGATGGTAGAACCTCCTCACCTCTGGGTGTAGAGGATGCCCCTGTCTATGGTGATGGTAGATCCTCCTCTCCTCAGGTTAGAGGCTCCACTGTCTATGGTGATGGTAGACCTCCTCCCTCTGGTGTAGAGATGCCCCTGTCTATGGTGATGTGGAGCCTCCTCTCTCTAGGTGTAGGATGTCCCACTGTCTATGGTGAGGTAGAACCTCCTCTCCTCTATGTTAGGATGCCCACTGTCTATGGTGACGGTAGTAACCTCCTCTCCTCTAGTTGTAGAGGATGCCCACTGTCTATGGTGATGGTAGAACACCTCTCCCTCTAGGTGTAGAGGATGCCCCTGTCTATGGTAAGGTAGAACCTCCTCTCCTCTAGGTGTAGAGGATCCTCCTGTCTATGGTAGAAATGCCTCTCCTCTAGGTGTAGAGGATGTCCCTGTCTATGGTGATGGTAGAACCTCCTCTCCTCTAGGTGTAGAAGTGCCTCCTGTCTATGGTGATGGTAGAACCTCCTCTCCTCTAGGTGTAGAGGATGCCCCTGTCTATGTGTTGGTAGAACCTCCTCTCCTCTGGGTGTAAGGATGCCTCCGTCTATGGTGATGGTAGACCCTCCTCTCCTCTGGTGTAGAGGATGCCCCTGTCTATAGTGATGGTAGAACCTCCTCTCCTCTGGGTAGAGGACGCCCCCGTCTATGGTGATGGTAGAACCCCCTCTACTCTGGTGTAGAGGATGCCCTGTCTATAGTGATGGTAGAACACCTCCTCTCCTCTAGGGTGAGAGGATGCCCCCTGTCTATGGTGATGGTAGAACCTCCTCTCCTCTAGGTGTAGAGAATGCCCCATGTTCCTGGTCACAGGCCTAGGTATAAAAAGATCTTTGGAGAGATCCTTGTACTGCCCGTTCAGGTATTTGTACATTGTAATGATCTGAATAATCCCAAATTTGTAATCTGTCATTGTATTCTAGCCCCCCATTCCCCTAATAATCTTGGCTGCCCATGGCAACATTACAGTTCAGCTTGATTTTACCAGTGCTATGAATATTTTAAAGGGGAGCTGTGATTGGTTGCCATGGGCAACTAGAAATATTCTGACTTTCAGACAGCTTGTTAATCTGTCCCAATATTTTATGTGTGGTCTGACCAGGCAGGGGCGGACTGGGAATTTAAAATGCCCTGAAAACCTGTAAAAGCGGCCCATTTTATGGGCGGAGTCAGAACTCTGGTGGAGTTATAACCAACAATTGTTGGTACATATAGAATAACTCAATACAAAATAAACTACTAAAATACTTCTCCCATATACAAGCTAACTTCTATAATCCGTCGCCCTACAGATATAAATACTATAACTGCCCCTATGTAAAGAATATAACTACTTATATCCCAATACATAAACTATTACTGCCCCCTATGTACAATCCTATCTGCCTAGTACAAGAATATAACTACTATAATACTGCCCCCTATGTACAGGAATATACTACTATAATACGCCCCCTATGTACAGAAATATAACTACTATAATACTGCCCCTATGTAAGAATTAACACTATATGAAGCCTCCTATGTACAAGAATACACTATAATACTGCCCCTATGTACAAGATATAACTACTATAATACTGCCCCTATGTACAAGGATAACCTACTTAATACTGCCCCCTATGTACAAGAATATAACTACTATAATACTGCCCCTCTATACTCCCTATGTACAAGAATATAACTACTATAAACTGCCCCCTATGTACCAATATAACTACTATAAACTCCCCCTATGTACAAGAAGTAATATAACACTATAATACTGCCCCCTATGTCCGAATATAACTACTATAATACTGCCCCCTATGACAAGAATAACTACTATAATACTGCCTCCTATGTACAAGATATAACTACTAAATACTGCCCCCTTGTACAAGAATAACTACTATAATACTGCCTCCTAGTACAGAATATAACTAATATAATACTGCCTCCTATGTACAAGAATATAACTACTATAATACTCTGCTCCTCCTAGTACAGAATATCACTACTATAATACTGCTCCTATGTACAAGAATATAACTACTATAATACTGCCTCCTATGTACAAGAATATAACTACTATAATACTGCTCCCTATGTAACAATATATAACTACTATAATCTGCCCTATGTACAGGAAATAACTACTTAATACTACTGCCCCTATGTCCAGGAATATAACTACTATAATACTGCCCCCTATGTACAGGAATATAACTACTATAATACTGCCCCCTATGACAGGATATAACTACTATAATACTGCCCCCTATGTACAGGATAAACTACTATAATACTGCCCCCCTATGTACAAAATATAACTACTATAATACTGCCCCCTATGTACAAGATAACTACATAATAATACCCCCTATGTACACAAGAATAATAATACTATAATACTGCCCCTATGTACAAGACATTAACTACTAAATACAACTGCTCCCTATGTACAAGAATATAACATATAATACTGCCCCCTATGTACAAGAATATAAACTACAACATAATACTGCCCCCTATGTAGCAGACTTAACTACTATATACTCACCTATGTACAAGATATAACTCTATAATACTGCCCCATATGTACCAAAGATAACTACTATATACGCCCCTATGTACAAGAATTATAACTACTATACTACTGCCCCCTATGTACAGAATAACTACTAATAACCCTACCCCCCTATGTACAGGAATATAATAACTACTATAAATCTGCCCCTATGTATAGGAATATAACTACTATAATCTGCCCCCTATGTACAGGAAATATACTTACAATACTGCCCCCTATGTACAGAATATAACTACTATAATACTGCCCCTATGTCAAGAAATGACTACTATAATACTGGACCCCATTACAGGAATATAACTACTAATACTGCCCCCTATGTACAAGAATATTAACTACTATTAATCTGCCCCTATGTACAGGAATATAATACTATAATACTGCCCCCTATGTACAGAGATTACTACTCATAATACTGCCCCTATGTACAGGAATATAGACTATATAATACCCCATGCCCCTATTACAAGAATATAAACTACTATACTGCCCCCTATGTACAAGAATATAACTACTATAATACTGCCCCTGATGTACAAGAATATAACCTACTATAATAACTGCCCCTATGTACAAGAATATAACTACTATAATACTGCCCCCTATGTACAAGAATATACTATATAATACTGCCCCCTATGTACAACGATATACTCTATAATACTGCCCCTATGTACAGGAATATAACTACTATAATACCGCCCTATGTACAAGAATATACTACTATAATACTGCCCCTAGTACAAGAATATAACTACTATAATACCACCCCTATGTACAAGAAATATAACTCTATAATACTACATATATACACAGAAGCGAACATGAAAAAATCAGTATTTATCATATACAGCTAAGAAAAACATGAGATCCTCACCTATTGCATCACATGACATCAGGTGTCGTGTCCTCAGATTTTACTTGTTCCTCTTCTCCATTAGTTCCACCCATCTCCTTGTCTCTTCCTCCAGGTACACAGCTTTCCTGCAGAGTTTACCACACAGACGTCTTATTTCTGCACTTTCCCATTGTCCCTTAACTGTCCCTTCTTCTGCTACCCCCTATACTGTGCCCAAATACTGTAATAGAGCCCCTGAAATATTAGTACCACACAAATAGTGCCCCATAATGTAACACACTGTAGTGGTAATGACCCCAGCCCCGCCCAGACATGCAGTAAATACACCAGTCCCGCCCGGACATGCAATTAATAGCCCAGCCGCCCCAGACATGCAATTAATAGCCCCAGCCCGCCCGGACATACATTAATAGCCCCCCCGCCCGAATATACAATTAATACGCCCCAGCTCGCCCAGACATACAATAATAGCCCCTGCCCGACCTAGCAAATAAATGAATGCCCCAGGCCCCACTGTCTGCTTATATAATCACCCCCCATTTTACAATGAATGCCCCAGTCCTAGATTAAAAAAAAAATCATAATACTCACCTCTTGTTCTTCGGAGGAGGTTTCTTCCTGTCCTCGGTCTTCGCTAGCTTGGTGTAGAGGTGCAGGATAGTGAAGTCACTACCCCGCGCCTCTTATACCCAGCAAGCCGCGGAGCAGCAGGTGGACGGGAGAGCTGACGGCTGACACGGTATGTGTCTGCGCTACTCCGCGCTACACAGGTCACGCAATGACGTCAGTTGCGTGACCTGTGTAGCTGCATACAGTAACACACAGACGCAGAAGCAGCGATGCTGCGCTGCGTCTGTGTGCTAATTAATAGTACCTGCATCGTACGATCGTACGATGCAGGTACTACAGATTATATCAAAAGCTATACAGAGGCAGTGCGGACCGGCCCGGACCAGCTCCGGACCGGCCCCAGACCGGCCCAGAACCAACCGGCCCACCGGGAAAATTCCCGGTGGGTACAATGACCAGGGATTTGTATAAGGGCAAAACTATGTCCTTAACACGAGAATCTATCCCCCTCCTGCTACATCCCATAATTGTAGTTGGTTTATTAGTAGCTGCCTGGCTCTGGTCACTCTGGACCCCCAAGTCTTTTTCTCCATTAGTTTTACCATCAACACTGGTTGTGCACCCCTGTTCTAGCCCTTTAGTTGAAATGAATGTAGATGCACGTTATGTACATGCTCAGTAGTGAGGCATAAGTTACTGGGAAGGAATGCCAGCATTTATCGCAGCACTGCTAGAGGGACCAGGAAAACAATACTGTAAAGTCAAAGCCAGTGATTATTTTGGTGGAGCTGAAGTCGATATTGGAGTCGGAATTAGGGAAATTGAGGGTTCTGAAGTTTGGCTAACCGGCCCACAGCCCTTCATATTATACTGCTGGTTTGGTCCTGCAGGTGTAGACAGCTGAAGAAATTCTTTGCCCCAGATTCCACTGGGTTGGGTTTTAAAGTTTCATGTATCCACTTGTACTACTGATTTATACAATGATTGTTAACTTAACATTTAGATTCTATGAATGATCTCTCGTGCTTGAAAACTTTAGTATATTGGAAGTGGTCTAGTCCATTTTGTCCTTATCTCCTCTGTGGTCTCCCCGCTAATACTCTTACTTCCTTTCCAATCCATCCATGAGTCTGTTGTCCGGCTCCACTTTTTTCAATTCAGTATAAAATATTAACCAGAATACCATCCAGACCCTGCCCCTCCATACATATCTGACCTATGCAGCTAAGAGCGTCTCACACATATATTCCAGTCCATAACCTGACCCCCCATGTATCTATGACCTACGCAGCCAAGAGGGTACCAAACATAGGGAGTCGTTTATCAATTGTGGTGCAGGGTCCATGTATTTGGCGTATGGATTGTGCTATAATTTAATTGCCTTCCATGGGGCTGGAATTTTTGGACAATTCTATAGGATGTGTATTTGGGTAGATAAGGTTCAGTCTTGTGGGCATAAAGTACCACTTTAAGATGGCATCTATATGTGATGTACAGCGTAGTGTCTGGTATGTCATTTTTAATTCAGCTTTCCATTTTACTTAAAGGTCCAATTTACTTCCAATTTCACTTGAAGGTCTTCTTCCCATTTTATTACGTTGTGAGTCTTGATGAGGTCTGTTCTTTTCCCTATTTTGTTGTAGAAGAAGGAGATTCCTTTTTTCCCTGGCTGCTGTTTATCCAGGAATAAGTTGTGTTACATTTTTGGTGTTGCTTGGTTTAGTGAATTGTATAGGTTTTAAGCCTTACAATTTGCTGAGCTTTGCTGTTTGGAAGGCCTTTGATGGATAGAAGGTATCTGGTGTCTATGGGGCCTATTTAGTAAGGGTCCCGCGGCCACATTTTCATCGGGTTTTCCGACTTTTCGGGGATCGCGGCAGGGAATGGGTCGCATGCGAACAGATTTTTGCACATCAGCACCGGCTTTCATGCGACAGAAATCGGAGGGCAGGCCATCGGACGATCCGACGGATTCGGACTGAGAGCGGGATTTAACATTCAAATTTGTGTCTCAAGCCAAGCACTTACATGCACCAGGAAGAAGAAGGTGAACAGGGAAGCGACACAAGCAGGAAATTGGGCGCACAATCTACATGAATCGCGGCAGAGTTCATCCTCGTCGGACCGTCCGGATCAAGGATCGCGTAGGGACCAAGTAAGTAAATGTGCCCCTATGTGTCCATTTGGGTTGAGGATGTCGCCTATTACTTCCATTACTCTTTGTCTCCATACTTCTAGTTTAAGTTGTTTGGTTTGATTTTCTAGAAAGTTTAGTGTTTTTATTTCTGATCATGTTTTCCCATATTGAGGCATATTTATCAGGACTTCTGTGCCACGCTAGCTTATTGCTAGCACTTGTGACTATTTTTGCCCTCTCCGCCACATTCACGCCAGTGGGGCGTGAAGGGGTGTGAAGGGGGGCCGCGGCTCGCCAGGAGTGGGCCGGCGCAGGGCGTTACTGCCTGGCGTAAAATAAACGCTGCGCAGACCCTTAGTAAATAAACCCCCTTGTGTCCCAGCCAGGCCTGGTCAATAGTGAAAATATCAATTCTTGAATATGCATTGTGATCTTTTTCGGTGTATGTTGTATTCTCCATATGTCGTGAAGTCCAATTTTCCATGAGAATGAGTGGAGCTCGTATGGTTTATGTTTCGTGGAGGAAGTGGAATCAATGTCATGTTGTACTGCAGCGCTGAAGTCACCACAGATTACTAATGATCCTTGTTGTATCTGTCTGACTTTATTATTTTTGTCATAAAACAGTTTTGTCTTTTATTTGGGCCATATAGGTTCAATATTGTATACCTTATGTTATTAATAACGCCTATTATTATGATGAATCTGCTGTTGGGGTCGTTTATCTGTTGTTCTGTTTTGATGGATAGGTGTGATTTGAATGCAGTTAATTGGCCTCTTTTCTTTCTATTGTATGTTGAGAAGATAATAGTTGGGTACAGATTGTGGTTAATTTTGGGAGGATTTGTAGCTGATATATGTGTTTCTTGTAGGCAGCAAATATCTATGTTATTGCATTTGGCCTCACGCCATACTGATGCTCTTTCATATGGGCTGTTAATTCCCTTTACGTTTAGGGACATTATTTTAATACCCATCTACTTGTTTTTCGTGTGCTTTAACCCTGACTGGTGTATATGGGATGTAATGCTTATGTTTGGTTCTTTCCTATTGTGTCACATGATGTGTGGGCAGGAGGCAACAAAAACATTTTAACAAAAATACATTTAGTTCTGCATCTATCTTTCAGCATTACAAGCAGGGCCGGATTAAGGTTGGTGGGGGCCCCTGGGCGAAAAAGCTGGTGGGGGCCCCTGAAAAATGTACTTGTTAAGCTAACCTTTAATTAATGAAACTGAGCTTCTGCAGAACCTAATCATACACACTTCACTAGGTGAAGAATATAATAATACATTGTATAATCAGTACCTCGAAGTACTACATGACTCAGCTGCTACAAAACATCACATTACTCCAGGAAAGCCTCATAATACAGACCTCAGTTTGTCTGTGTTGGATAATAACAGTGCTGTTGCCAGTAATAGTCTTCAAACAGAGACACTGGGGCACATTTACTAAGGGTCCGAATCGGGCATTACCGTCGGGTTTTCCAAATTTTAGCGTTTTGCGCCGAATTGCCCCGGGTTTTTGGCACACGTGATCGGATTGTGTCGCATCGGAGACGGCTTGCATGCAACGGAAATTGGGGGACGTGGCCGTCAGAAAACCCGGTTTCTGTAGAGGGCTGGTTTTCTGTCTAACAATTTATACTTCCTAGAGAGAGCATTAAATATTCCATGCCGTGCACTAGTGATTATAATTATTTTTTTACTACTTATTTGACCCCCCCCACCAAGTGTACTTTTACATTTAGAGGTCTGATCATTCCTACCACATACTGCAATACTATGGAGAATTTCCTAGGGATCTATAACAATGTGCTCTGGCACAGTGTAATAGATCCTGCCGAATGGCAGGTGCCAAGGGAACAGATTGTCGCTCCCCATTGATGTCACAGGGAACGACGATCGAACCAAAATGGTGGGATTTTGGCAGCAGGTAAATGGTTAATACACTCAATGGGGCAGATTTACTTACCCGGGGTCCCATCGTGCATTGTCTGACGAGGATTTGGGTCCGGCGCAATTCACTAAGATCTTGCGTCGGAGTTCCTGCTTGTGTCGCTGCTGCGCTGAGGTCCGCCGGAGTTCTCCTGCTTCTTCCTGATGCATGTGAGTGCTGATCTTGCGACACATTTCCTTTTTTAAATTCCGCGGTTTGTCCGAATCCGTCAGGTTGTCCAACAGCCACGCCCCCCGATTTCTGTCGCGTGCAGACCCTTAGTAAATGAGCCCCAATGAGTGCTAGTGAGGGTTTTGGCTACATTCATCCTTAACGCATTATGGTGTACATGTACGTCCTAATGCCTTAAAGGGGTTGTCCGAGAGTAATGAAAAAAAAACTAAAGGTGGCCGGAGGGTGCTGCTTAAAAAAATAAAGATCTACTTGCCTTCCGGCGCTGTCGCTCTGGTCCGGGCGCCAAGTAAACAAACATGGCCGTTGGAGCAGCGCTGGACTCAGCTTCCGGCCGGACCCGACAACCTTCCGGCCCCCATACACAGTGCTGTGAATAGGGACGAATAGGCGTGGCCGGTCACGGCCGGCCGGAAGCTAAGTCCAGCGCTTCTCCTGCGGCCATGTTTGTTTATTACTCTCAGACAACCCCTTTAAGGGGTTAAAATCACAGATCCTGACTGCGTGTGCTGGCCTGTGGGGTAGAATAAGTGAAGGGGTCTATGGAGGGTGGGTTTTACTCAAGTACACAGGTTTACATAGCAAATGCTGCCAAAATAAAATAAAGAAGGTTTACAAGACAGCAGCCACTGCGTACCAGGCAACAAGTGGTTAAGAGTGTGAGAGCAGAGACCGGGGGAAGGGAGCGCTTATCACTTATCTGATCCTGTGCTAGAGAAGTGCAACACCCTCATGCAAGGCAGAGGAGTGGTTGCGAATACGTCCCACCATGTAGCTTGCAGCCTGTGAAGGGTCTGATCAACCCCACAGCAGGTCACTACATAACAAACACCTCACATAGATGGGCATTGCAGTGGTAGATCCTGCCTGGTAAGGCAGGAGTTAATTGTTTGATGTGATGTCAGATGTGTCATCCAATCACATGTGTTATTCCAATATGTCTGTGAGCTGAGATGTAATTGGAGGAGCAGCCACCACCTGACCAGGGGAAGTAACAAAACCCCTGGGCTAGAAACTTCCAGATCAGTGCAGGAGCCCGGCTCCCTGCCTGCCGGCAGGAGAAGTTAGTTCTCTCTTAGAAGAGAGTTCAGTTCCAGTCAGACTAGAGAGTCTGAGGACTCAGTGCAGCTAGCACACCAGACTGTAGTTAGACAGAGAGAGAGGAAAGGGATATCATCCTACCTTCAAGGGTGATACCTGAAGCTACACAGGACAAGCTGAAGCATCCTTCCAGGACACAGCTACCTCCCAGCCTGCCCTTGCATCCAGGCTGATGATTTACCTCCTGTGGCTCCCTCCAGCTGCACCTCAGCACTCCCCCATTTTGTTAAGGCACGTTGCTGCAGTTCCTGTCGGTTCCAATAAAGAACTGTAAGTTGTTTTTGTTCAACGTCTGCCTCCGTCTGGTCCCTGCTACTACAGGGCACCCTGTCCACCACACAGAGACTCATACTCTAGACACCAAAGGGTTGCCCCAGGGAGATCCGCTATAGCAGCCTCTCCCTCATCATTTCTTGCACATACCACCTGCTGGAGACCTGCCAGGCTGTAGGACAGCCCTCCGGTTCCCCATACCAAGCACCGTGACAATAGCGTGCCTAGGCCGCAACCGCCAGCCACTCAGGTACTGCGGGCCCCGGCTGTCTCTAGGCCCCGGTGGGGGATATTGCAGAAGTTACAGGTCAGACACTGCAGCGCTGTACAGGCTCCTCTTCACACACTGCAGGCAGCCTTCATCTTCACTCTGAGCCACCCGTTGCTACTTACAAGGGGAGAAGGGATTGCGGGATGCGCTCCTGCTGCTGCTCTGCCATAAAGCTCATTTGTATTGCTGTCCTGTGAAGGGCCGATATATATGAGCGCATAGATTACGTGTAGGGGAGAATAGAGGGGTATGGTGGAGGCCCCTCTTCACCCCATCAACCCAATCTGAGAATGTGCCATTAATGACGACCCTCTGTTTTCTATCACTTAGCTAAATACTTTCCCAAAATACACAGATTTTCCCCTATTCCCAGCAGTCTCATTTTATATACCAATCTTTTATGCTGCACTTTGTCAAATGCCTTTGAAAAGTTCAGATATACAACATCCACAGCGTCCCCCAGATCCAGTCTTGAACTTACCTCCTCATAGAAACCAATCAGATTAGTCTGACAGGACCGATCTCTCATAAACCCATGCTGACGCTGGGTTATAAGGTTATGCACAGTGAGATACTCGAGGACAGCATCTCTAACAAACCCCTCAAATATTTTCCCCACCACAGAAGTTAGACTCACAAGGCTGTAGTTTCCAGTATCAGCTTTTTATCCTTTTTTGTACAGTATATTGGTACCACATTCGCCAGTCCTGTGGAACATAACCAGTATGACTATCACGGTGCATAGTTGATACAGAACCTGGGGGTGTATGCCATCTGGGCCCGGTGATTTGTCTTAGTGGTTGTGCGGCGGCGCCGTACCTCTTCCTGCATTAAGCTGTTGACATTGCAAAAAGAATTTACATTATTCCTCATTGTGTCTTCCACCAGGGGAGTTTCCTGGGTAAAGACAGTCGACAAGGGTACGACATTCAGTAGATTGGCCCTTTCCTTATCTCCTTCCACAATGACCCCCATGTTATTCCTAAGAGGGCCCACACTCTCCGTTTTTAGTTTCTTATCATTTATTTACTTGAAAAATAATTTGGGATTATTTTTACTCTCCTTGGCAATATTTCTCTAAAGTCTTTATCTGCTTTTTACAGGATTTATTTTTCTCTATATAATCCTATAACACCTCATCGCTACCTTTGCATTTTAGCACCTTAAACGCCTTATCTTTCTTGCGTATTGGTCCCCTTACAAGACTACGGTAGTTACCACATTGGCTTTTTTCTTGTTCCTCTTATGCTTTTTCTCATATGGTATGTGTTTCTCACAGGCCTTTTTTTTAGAATATTTAGGAAAAAGTCCCATTTTGACCTTCTCCTGTCCCGAGTAAAATAGAAGAGCTTTTAGTGGTATCTAGCCCTGTGTGATAGCAGGAGCCAGGGGCTCCTTTATACTCTACAGACCAGGCCACTAGGGGAAAAGTGAGGACAAATAGCTGCCACTTATTCTACCCCTGTTCATACTTTGTTCAGAGCCTCCTCCCCCTCCATGTTAATGCAGGAGATTACTGCAGGTCAGAGAAGAAGGGGAGTAGGGTGATGGTGGCTGTGCTGCACCTCGGGTCTTGGAGTGAGCTGTATCCTCCTCCTCCTCCTGGAGAGGGAGAAAATACTGATCTCAGGAGGTAAACAATTGATAAATGTGGGTATGTGTGTGAGTGATTGTCTATATACAAAGTGTGGAAATGACACATGTATACAGCGTTGGGGGCGCCATTTGAATTGTCGCCTCAGGTAGCAAAAAGGCTTCAGAAACTGTTTTATCAGATACTTGGAATCTAGTGCAACATCCCCCACCGGGGCCTAGCCTTTTCTTGGGGCCTGGAGACAGCCGGGGCCCGGAATACCTGAGTGGCTGACGGTTGCGGCCTAGGCACGCTAGTGTCACGGTGCTTGGTATGGGGAACCGGAGGACTGTCCTACAGCCTGGCAGGTCTCCAGCAGGTGGTGTGTGCAAGAAATGATGAGGGAGAGGCTGCTATAGCGGATCTCCCTGGGGCAACCCTTTGGTGTCCGGAGTATGAGTCTCTGGGAGGTGAATAGGGTGCCCATGATGCAGAGGCAGACGTTGAACAAAAATAACTTACAGTTCTTTATTGGAACCGACAGGAACAGTAGCAACGTGCCCGGACAAATGGTAGAATGCTGGGTCTGCAGTTGGAAAGGGAACCACAGGAATGGAACATCAGCCTGGATTCAAAGAGCAGGCTGGGAGATAGCTGTGTCCTAGTAGGATACTTCAGCTTGTCCTGGGTTGCTTCAGATACCACCCTTGAAGGTAGGATGATATCCCTTTCTCTCACTAACTAGCTCCTCAGAGCTGCTCAGACAGTGAGCTGAGCTCTGACTGCACTCTGGTCTCCTCTCTACTCTATTCTGCCTCTAATCCACTAACTCTAGAACTTTATGACCAGGGGTTTTATTACTCCCACTGGTCAGGTTGTGGTTCCTCCTCCAATCACATCCCAGCTTACAGATACAATAGGATAACACATGTGATTGGTTGACACATATTACCTCACATAAAACAATTAACTCCTGCCTTACCAGGCAGACTCTACCGCTGCAGTGTTCCCCTGTGTTATGTAGTGACCTGCTGTGGGGTTGATCAGACCCTACACAGGCTGCAAGCTACATGTTGGGACGTATTCGCAACAACCCCTCTGCCTTGCATCGGCAGGGGTGTTGCACTAGCAAATGCATCATGGGGTTCGGATGTAATATCAGGCATGTCTGGGTCCTCCTCTTGTGTGTCATTTAGCTCCTCATCATGCAGTTTCTGTTTTTGCTTTGCAGGGCTAATTGAGGGGGAATTATATGCAGAGTTAGGAGATGATAGCAGGGAGGATGTGTCAGAGGAGTTTCTCTCTGCATGATCCTGCCGGCTGGTGCTGGTATGTGTGTTCCCGCGTTTAGCGTGGAACAGCGCCATTTTGGGATCCCGCTGAGCTGTTATTGTGGAGCTGCCTAAGAGCACTGACCTTAGGGGGTTTTCTGTCTGACCTGAGTCGCTGCCACTCTCCTTATTCCCCCGATCTTCTTCAGGCTATGGGATTTTCATTGTTGCTTCCCTGCTGGCTGTGTTGTGGGAGCGGATGCGGTGAGTGCTGGTGTTTAGAACCGTTGGCGACATTTTTAGCTCTTCTAGGGCGCCGCAGAGCTCGGCTGTCGGTGTGTCCAGTCGGCTTCTTTAGCCATTCTTTTCCTGCCTGATGCATGCATTATAGTTCCCCTGATATCTGGATGTCTGTTTTTTCTATCTGGCAGGTGGTGCAGATGGCTGGCTGGTAATAAGTTAAGCTTTGGGAATGGAGCTACTCTCCTATGGGGCCATGGATGCGACACAATTTGAAAGTTAAATCCAGCGTCAGTCCGAATCAGTCGGATTGCCTGTCGGCCCGCCCCTCGATTTGTGTTGCATGAAAGCAGCGCAGCTGCACCAAAAACCAATCGCGTTTGACACAATGGGGGCCATTTGCTAAGGGCCCGATTTGCGTTTTCCTGATGTGTTACCCGAATATTTCCGATTTGCGCCGATTTTCCATGAATTGCCCCAGGATTTTGGTGCATGCGAACGGATTGTGGCACATCGGCGCTGGAATGCATACGACGGAAATCGGGGGCGTGGCCGAATGAAAACCCGACGGATTCAGAAAAACCGCCGCATTTAAAAAAAAAAATGTGTCGCGGTACTCGCGCTTACCTTCACTTGGTCCGGCTTGGTGAAGATCAGTGCAATCCGGGGAACTTCAGCAGCGACACCTGGTGGACGTCGGAGGCACTGCCTTAGTTAATCCCGGCCGGACCCAAATCCACCGCAGAGAACGCGCTGCTGGATCGCGAATGGACCGGGTAAGTAAATCTGCCCCATTCTCAGTGCAGACACCTGTTACATACATGTCCAAGCCGTGCAAATCCCCAAAACAGCGAACAGTCCTACAAAAGTGAGTAGCGCGACCCTTAGTAAATAGCCACTCTCTGGCCGCTATGTGACTTGTATTCAGTATGTTAGCAGTTTTCCCATCTGTAGACTCTCTCCATAGTTGTCTCAGAGCTGGTGGCTGGAGACCAGCCGCTATGATGTCTCCCATCCACTGCACACAGAAGGTAAAGGAGAATCTGCCCTCTAAGTCATATAGAACATTATAGAGAAGTACTGACCAATACTGATGTACTTGGGGTGAGACTTACTAATAGCTTTATTTGCCTCAGTGAGTGAATGAGAGACACATGCAGACAAAGATTTTACAGTGCAGTTAAGGAGGACAGAGAGATGAGGAGTAGAGTCATATAAGTGGAGAAAGAGACATTTAGAGTCCTAAATATGATATATTACAATTATTATATTCACTTGCTGTATCCATTTGTGCAAAATGAGCCTGATACCAACCATAAGTTACATTTCATGTCTGTAGCTATCACGTACAACAAAAACGAAAGAGGAAGTTTGATTGAAACCATAAAAAAATCTTTGCATAAGAGTTAACAACGTTGCAAAGAAAATTTTGCAAATTGTGTGAATTACGTGGGAAGTACGATTAGACCTTTAAAAACGCGGGTGTCAGAACACATCAGTAGAGATGAGCGAACATGCTCGTCCGAGCTTGATGCTCGGTCGAGCATTAGCGTACTCGAAACTGCTCGTTGCTCGGACGAATACTTCGCCCGCTCGAGAAAATGGCAGCTCCCGCCGTTTTGCCTTTTGGCGGCCAGAAACAGAGCCAATCACAAGCCAGGAGACTCTGCACTCCACCCAGCATGACGTGGTACCCTTACACGTCGATAGCAGTGGTTGGCTGGCCAGATCAGGTGACCCTGGGATAGACTAGCCGCTGCCCGCGCTGCTCGGATCATTCTGTGTCTGGATGCCGCTAGGGAGAGAGCTGCTGCTGGTCAGGGAAAGCGTTAGGGTGTTCTATTAGAATAGTGTTAGGCAGGAGTGATTCTACAAGAACCCAACAGTCCTTCTTAGGGCTACAATAACGTTATACTTTTTTTTTTTTATTTGCAGCTAGTACCATATTGTGAGGAATTTGCAGGGGGACTTGCTACCGTTGTGTTTAGCTCTTAGTGACACACATATCCACCTCAAACACCAAAGTGGGAAAATTTAGTAGGGGTTGGATTTCAATTAGGCACAGTCTGCCATTTACTTTTTATTTTACGTTTATTTTTTTAATAACTCAGTGTCATCTCATCTTGCATAGTAGTGTGCTTTCATACTTGGCTAGAAAATAGCCCTTACGCCTACATACTTATATATATTTGTTTCTGGTTGATCTGCTGGTGGCTGTATTCGCAGTGCATCTACTAGAAATTGTGAGCAATTTGTAGTGACTTGCGACCAGCGGTTTTGCGCTTAGTGACGCACATATCATTGCAAAGACCGAAGTGGGGAAAATTTATTAGGGTGGATTTCAATTAGGCACAGTCTGCCATTTACTTTTTATTTTACGTTTATTTTGTTTAATAACTCAGTGTCATCTCATCTGGCATAGTAGTGTGCTTTCATACTTGGCTAGAAAATAGCCATAGGAGAATCCAAACGGCTTACGCCTACAGTAGCGTTATATATTTGATTTCTGGTTGATCTGCTGGTGGCTGTACTTGCATGCGTGCATCTACTAGCAAATTGTGAGCATTTGAGTGAGACTTGCGACCGCTGTGTTTTGCGCTTAGTGACGCACATATCCATTGCAAAGACCGAAGTGGGAAAATTTATTAGGGGTTGGATTTCAATTGGGCACAGTCTGCCATTTCCTTTTTTATTTTAAACGTTTATTTTGTTTAATAACTCACGTCACTCATCTGGCATAGTAGTGTGCTTTCATACTTGGCTAGAAAATAGCCATAGGGAATCCAAACGGCTTACTTACGCCTACATACGTTATATATATTTGATTTCTGGTTGATCTGCTGGTGGCTGTACTTGTGCAGTGCATCTACAGCAATTGTGAGCAATTTGTAGTGAACTTGCGACCGCGGTGTTTGGCGCTTAGTGACGCACATATCCATTGCAAGACCGAAGTGGGACCAGAAGTGGGAAAAAAAAACCCGAGGGCTGGGGTAGAGACGGGGCGGGACGTTGGGCGTCCAACTACTGCAGGGGTCAGAGCCGTGGTCCTGGCCGGGTGAGACACCACCTGCTTTATGAGGGAGCAGGGGAACGCCGCGGAGCTACACTCCCTAGGTTCATGTCTGAATTACTGGGGACTCGTTGTAGAGTCTGTTGAGCCAGAACAGTGCGACAGGGTATGCGTGGATTGCCGACAATGCTTCGAGCAATTTGTCCACCAGTCAGTCTTCCACGCAGTCCACCCATGTCACTGAATCGCCCACTCCTCAGCTCCTGCACCTCAGCCTCCTCCCCCCCAGTCTGCCCCCTCCCCAGGAAAAATTTGGCATTTGAACCGGCATACTCTGATGAAACTGTTTTCTGGACCCCTTCCCACAGTCCAAACTCCCACTTTTCCGGTTGCTGTCTTGAGCAATTTTCCGATGCCCAGGTTTTCCACCATTCCACAGTCTGTGGGTGATGATGACCTTCTGACGTAGTGGAGAGTGTTAAAGAGGTGTTCCGAGAGTGCAGGAGACACGGTTGTCAGACAGTGGTGATTGTTGTCAGGGCAGGAAGTCCGGGGGGAGCAGACTGGGGATCGGAGGATGATGAGGTGACAGACCCCTTGGTTTGAGAGGGCCGGTGAACACCTGTGCTTCTGAGACGGAGGAGAGTCCTAGTAGACAGAACAGGTTGGAAGAGGCAGGGTGGGGGCCAGACGGAGTAGGCAGGGCCAGAGCTTGGTGCATCAGCGCCAAATGTGTCAACTATTGAAGCCCCGTGGCGAGGGCTCTTGCGGCGAGGGCTAGATTTTTCAGAAGTCTGGAGTTTCTTTAAGGAACACCGGATGACCGACGGACTGTGGTGTGCAACTTTGCCAAACAGGAATCAGCAGGGGTTCCACCTACTAGCTTAATACCAACTACCACCAGTATGCGCAGGCATAGTGAATGCTAAACACCCCACTCAGTGGCAACAACCGTTCACCTCCGGCCGTGCCACCACTGGCTCCTTCCCCTGTGTCCAGCTGATAGTCCCCCCTGCCCAGGACCCTGCCACAAAACCCCATCGGCGCCTCCACGATCCTCCACGCATCCACCGCTTCAGCTCTCCATACCCAGACCTGGAGCGGAAACGCAATTAGTGCAACCCACCCCACCCCAAGCCCTTAATGTCCACATCCTCCAGATTGCTTAGCCTGGATGCGGCCCTGTAGAGCTAGTAGAGACCGGGCCTTTCGCAACCTCATGGCGGCGGCCGCCCCTCGGTATTCGTTCCCCAGCCGCCACTACTTTTCCGATGTGCGTCCAGCCCTGCACCAGCACGTGTCAGACCACATCATCCGTGCCCTGACCAACGCCGTTTCTGACAAGGTCCACCTGACCACGGAACCGTGGACGAGTGCTGCCGGGCAGGGCCCTATTATCGCTGACGGCAACATTGGGTTACTTGGTGGAGGCTGGGACCGAGTCTGACCCTGGCGGCTGGTCATATACTGCCGACGGCGAGGATTGCGGGGCCTACCTCGGTCCATGTGTTTCAGGCCTACTATGCCTCCTCTCCTCCCACCCCTCCTCCAACCTCCTCTCCGAACTACCATCCGTGGGCATGGCGCCATCAGTCGAAGACTGGCACAGCACAGCAGTGCCGGTCCTCATGGACAGGAAACAGCAGGGGCAGCATGCTGTTTCCTGTCCATTTCCGTGGTGTTTCCATCCTTTTCTGAGGTTTCCAGGTGTTTGGCCAAGCTTCCCTGTGCAGAGCCTTGGTCCCCTTGAAAAATGCTCGAGTCTCCCATTGACTTCAATGGGGCTCGTTATTCGAGACGAGCACTCGAGCATCGGGAAAAGTTCGTCTCGAATAACGAGTACCCGAGCATTTTAGTGCTCGCTCATCTCTACACATCAGTGATGCTTCAAAAATAGACAGGTTAGGAGTACAAAATATGTCTTCCCTCTCGAAACATCGGCTTACATGTCCCCTGGGTGATGCCTCCAGTACCCACATTTAGACCCTTTCAATACACAGTGTAATGTCATCGACAAACGTTGAGAGGATATAGTGATCAAACACTTAGGAGAGCATATTCAAAAGCAGCCTCCGCTTGTCTTAGAAATCGCATGTCTTTGGCCCCTTCCACACTTGCGACTGTGATGCGATGAACTCGCATCACACTCGCAACGCATGCTGCCGGGAACGCACGGCCCGAACGCTGCACCGCGGGAGTGAACTCAGCATGTCAGTTCTGATTTTGCTACTTCCACTCTTGAGGAAGTAGCACAAGTGTAACCTCGCTGCAAAGGGTAAATATTCTTACCCTGCTGGACTCTTCAATGTCTGCCAGTCTGCAGATTGGAGCTGCTGCTCAGGACCCTCACATAAATAGCCCACCAGAAGTATAGGCCTGCCCCACCTCGGCAGGTCCCGTCTATCATAAAAGAAAAATCTATTGCAACTGTGTCTTTATGACACAGACATAATTGATACACACATAGGGGCAGATTTACCTACCCGGTCCGTTCGCGATCCAGCGGCACATTCTCTGCGGTGGATTTGAGTCCGGCCGGGATTCACTAAGGTAGTTCCTCCGCCGTCCACCAGGTGGCGCTGCTGCGCTGAAGTTCCCCGGAGGCGCGCTGGAATGCCCTGAAATTCACCGGCCTATTCCTGGTGAAGGTAAGTGTAATTTTCGCTACACATTTTTTGTTTTAAATGCGGGGTTTTTCCAAATCCGTCGGGTTTTCGTTCGGCCACTCCCCCTGATTTCCGTCGCGTGCATGCCAGCGCCGATGCGCCACAATCCGATCGCGTGCGCCAAAATCCCGGGGCAATTCAGGGAAAATCGGTGCAAATCGGAAATATTCGGGTAACACGTCAGGAAAACGCGAATCGGGCCCTTAGTAAATGACCCCCATAGTGACACAGCGCAGGGGGAAGGCTGCATATTAATACATTTGAAGGGACTATATAATTGAACTAGAGTGTTGTATAAATTAGAGGAATTAGATGCTATATGTAAATTAATTAGAAGGGGCTGTATGCAAAAAAATTAGAGAGAGAACATGAATTTAGGAAACACTCTATAAATTTCAATGTAGAGGAAACAAAAGGAGTGAGGGCCCTGCTCACAAGAGCTTACAGTCTATAAATATATGATAATTAATTCAAGGACATTACTAAATGCATCTTTTGCGTGTGTCTGAGTCCTCTAGTCACTATCTAAACTCCTAATGTGTGAGACAGCACTCAGCATGTGTAGCGTAAGGTCTGATGTGGGCCGGTGACGCCGTATGGGGGCGATATCAATTGTCAGTAATGTTATTATTATTTTCTTGATCAGGGTGTTGGCGCCTTTCAATGATTCGCCTGTTAGCTTCAGTGGATGAAGAGTTGGTCACTGTATCGATGTATGTTAAACTCAAGACCGATGGGGAGCCCACAAGCATTAAATAGCTGGGTACAATAGTAGCCCTAATCTCCCACTGCTGAATTCCTATGACTGCCAACATTTCCAGCGCAACCAGAAGCGTCCAATAAAGAACCAGAGACACAAAAATGGGGTGCAGGGTAAGTACACTGCTGCGCTCTTAGTTCTCTGCCTCGAGTTTCTCTACTCCGCTCCACGAGACCTGTAAAAATTGTCTTTTTTAATTATTACTTTATTAATTGTTTCCCAATTTTGATACAGTCACAAAAACCCTTAGAAATTAGTCAAGTAAATGGGGGGGGGGGGGGGGGGGGCTAAACATTACTTATGTAGAGAAATGTGTTTAAAAAGGCCAAACCTCATATACAAAAAATGAAAAATCTTTTAAAATTCTACTATACTGTCTATTATACTGTCTACTATACTGTCTATTATACTGTCTACTATACTGTCTATTATGCTGTCTATTATGCTGTCTATTATACTGTTGCTTTTACTGCTCCCATGTTAAGAATGTCACGTACTGTAATAACATGTAACCAGCAGAACAATCCAAAGATATGTACAATAAGATACGTAGATATGAGCAACAGACACCTGAGTGAAGTTGAACCCCCCCCCCCCCCCCTCCCACCTTGTCCAAATCTAACAAAATTGGTGTCAAACGTTTGTGCAGCAGAAATTTTTGTTTGTGCCGCTATAGTTTTTAAGATATTAATAAAAGTTTCCAGAGGTCATCAGAGGTCAACCAGACCCCCCCCCCCACATTACCCAAGTCAAACAAAACTGGTGCCAATCAATTCTGCTACGTTTGTGCTGCTCAAATTTTTGATTGTGCTGCTATTGTTTTGAAGATATTGGGGGTCATTTACTAAGGGCCCGAATCGCGTTTTCCCGAAGTGTTGCCCGAATATTTCCATTTTGCGCCGATTGTACCTGAATTGCCCCGGGTTTTTGGTGCACGCGATCGGATTGTGGCGCATCAGCGCCGGCATGCGCGTGACGGAAATCGGGGGGCGTGGCCGAACGAAAACCCGACATATTCGGAAAAACCGCTGCATTTAAAAACCGAAAATGTGTCGCTCGGGACGCGCTTACCTTCACTTGGTCTGAGCCGGTGAACTCCAGGGCGTTCAGATGCTTTTCACCGCAGCAGCGCTACCAGGGAAATGCATGCGATTGTTAAGCCGATCGCATACGTTTCTCTGGAAACGCATGTGCGTTCGGGCCGAGGACCTCCCCCTGTGCGCTAGCGTCGCGGTATGAACGGACGTCTAGCGGTACGTGTGACCGCCGCCTTAGTGAATCCCGGCCGGACCCGAATCCACCGCAGAGAAGGCGCCGCTGGACCGCGAATGGGCCGGGTAAGTAAATGTGCCCCATTAACTAATTAGTAGAGTTCAAAAGGTCAACCAGTCCCCCCACATTAACCGCAACAAACAAAAGTGGTGTCAAACGTTTGTGCTACATTTGTGCTAGTTTGTGCAGCAAATATTTTCATTTGTGCTGCTATTGTTTTTAATGCATTTATCATTTCTTCCAGAGGTCATTAGAGTTCATTCCTTCCAAAGTACAATGGGGCAGATTTACTTACCCGGTATTCGCGATCCAGCGGCACGTTCTCTGCGGTGGATTCGGGTCCAGCCGGGATTCACTAAGGTAGTTCCTCTGACGTCCACCAGGTGGCGCTGCTGCGCTTAAGTCCGCTGAGGCCCGCCGGAATGCACTGAAGTTTACCGGCCTATACCTGGTAAAGGTAAGCGCGAGTCCCGCAACACTTTTTTTTTTTTTAATGCGGCGGTTTTTCCGAATCCGTCGGGTTTTCGTTCGGCCACGCCCCCCGATTTCCGTCGTGTGCATGCCAGCGCCGATGCGCCACAATCCGATCGCGTGCGCCAAAATCCCGGGGCAATACAGGGGAAATCGGCGCAAATCGGAAATATTCGGGTAACACGTCAGGAAAACGCGAATTGGGCCCTTAGTAAATGACCCCCAATGTGTTTGCTAGCTCCCCCTGGTGATCAAACCAGAGAAGTGTCACAAGGTTTGTTTTTTAGCAGTTCATCCTAAACACCTTAACTTATGTAAACACCTAAACATACCTTAATAACCCCTTAGCGCTCTGCGCCATAACTGTACTGCGCTGAGTCCCGCGAATAGCGCTCAGCGCAGTACAGCTACTGCGCAGAGACGATGCCGGTTCAGCGCTGCACAGCAGCCGAACCGGCATCGGGGGTCGCGGGATGTCAGCGGCAATCTACCGCTGACATCCCCGGCTAACACCCGCGGCATTTAACATGCCTTCCGGGGGTCTTTAACCCACGATCGGCCCCCCACGCTGTTTTCGGAGGCGCCGATCGCTGCTATGGCACCTCTTGGGTCCGATCGGGACCCCAGAGAAGTATTTATCCCCAAAATAGTCAATTCCGAAAATACGGAAAATTGCTCTTCGATTTGTAGGCCGCGTGACGTCAAAATAAATTATCCAAACATTTCAAAAATTATGAAAATGTAAAATAGACAAATGGGAAATGTTATTCTGCAAGTTATTTAGGTGGTAAATCGATCTGCCTGAAAACGCGGTGATTTTGAATTTCGAAAATGGCAAATTTTTCTACTTTTCAAATTTACCACTAAAATGAAGTACAACATGTGGGGAATAAACAATCTCAGAATCGCTTTGATAAGTAACAGTGTTCAAAAGTTATAACCATATAAAGAGACGCAGGTCAGAACCCAAATAAAGGGACTGAGCCTTAAGCTACAAAATGGCTGCGTCCTTAAGGGGTTAAAACCCGTAGCAGCACCAACAAAGATTTTTGCTGGGTAATTTTTTTGGGTAATGTGGGGGGGGCTGGTTGACCTCTGATGACCTCTGGAAACTTTTACTAATATCTTAAAAATGATAGCGGAACAAATGAAAATTTCTGATGCACAAACCAGCACAAATGTTCGACACCATTTAGTTACATTTGAACAAGGTGGGGAGGCCAACTTCACTCAAGTGCAACAGACAACAAATTTATAGAGGGAAAATGAATATATATATATATATTATTATATTATAATCTGTCTATATATAGTATATATATATATTATACATGTATGTATACAAGAGCCCTACCAGGACGTTCAAAAGTTCTATCTGTGATGTCATCATAACCCCTCGGCACAGGCCGCTGTTTTGGAGTTCTGCTGGACTCCAACCTCTCCTTTGCACCTCTTGCCAGATGCACCTTAAAAATATTTTTTATAGAACCCGGCGTTTTCTTACAACTTAAACCTTTAATACACTAATTGTCGCTCTGATTCCCTCTCGTCTCGACTACTGTAACTCCCTACTAATCATCTTCCACTCGCTAAACTCTCTCCTCCACAATCTATTCTCAATGCAGTAACCAGGCTCGTCTTTCAGACCAAACTCTACACGGATACCTCTGCACTGGTTGACCATCTCCTTCCGAATACAGTTTAAAATAATAACCCTCATCCACAAAGCTCTGCAAAATGCTGCAACCCCCCCCACCCCCCGACCTCTCCTCTCTATCACCCAAACCGCACTCTTCGATCTGCCAGTGATCTTAGATTATTCTATTCCTTAATTCGAACCTCTCATGCACATCTCCAGAACTTCTCCTGAACTGCACCAATTCTCTGGGATGTCCGTCCCTGGACTCTAAGACTAATACGCAATCTCCAAAGCTTCAAATGTTCTCTTAAAACTCATTATTTAGGCAGATCTATCACACTTCCAACCAATTCTGGGTACTCATCCTGTCTGTTACCCGCCAGCACCAATCGTGCATGTTACTGGTAATTGTTTGCTGCAATATGCCATTCGCCCGCATCCGAGGCGTGACGTACAAATGCATCACGTGTCGGTAAGGGGTTAAATTATTTTTATTCCATTCCCTTGTACAAATGGCTGGACCGTTATACAAGCGCCTATACCTCTTTTGTTACCCCCTCATCCTCATAGACTGTAAGCTCTTGTGCCCCCGCCCTTATCCTCATAGACTGTAAGCTCTTGTGTTCCCCCTCATCTCCATAGACAGTAAGCTCTTGTGTCATCCCCTCATCCTCATAGATTGTGAGCTCTTGTGCCCCCCCCTTATCCTCATAGACTGTAAGCTCTTGTGTTCCCCCTCATCCCCATAGACTGTAAGCTCTTGTGCCCCCCCCTTATCCTCATAGACTGTAAGCTTTTGTGTCACCCCCTCATCCTCATAGATTGTGAGCTTTTGTGTCATCCATATATGGGCACAGCACAGTAGTACTACTCCTATCCTGTATATATGGCCACAGCACAGTACAGTACTACTTCTATCCTGTATATATGGGCACCGCACAGTACTACTACTCCTATCCTGTATATATGGGCACAGCACAGCACTACTACTCCTATCCTGTATATATGGGCACAGCACAGTACTACTACTCCTATCCTGTATACATGGGCACAGCACAGTACTACTACTCCTATCCTGTATATATGGGCACAGCACAGTACTACTACTCCTATCCTGTATATATGGGTACAGCACAGTACTACTACTCCTATCCTGTATATATAGGCACAGCACAGTACTACTACTCCTATCCTGTATATATGGGCACAGCACAGTACTACTACTCCTATCCTGTATACATGGGCACAGCACAGTACTACTTTGGTTTGCAGAAGAGACATTTTATGGGTCTCTGAGGGGCCCTGAGCCGGATGTTCCCTCCTGAGCCGGCTGTTCCCACATCCTGTGATCCCTGATGGATTAGTCTTAAACAGACTGATGATTTTATGTGTAGATACAAAATGAAGTTCTCGCTACTTTCACTTTCTTTTTCCCTCGTCGCCTCGTGAAGAGCAGACAATGACAGTAAAGAGAGAGTAAAACTTATTCTCATTCTTTTTTCCTGCACTTACATGATGGTTTTGGGATCTAACTTCCTTTTTGTACAGAATTTTACTTCCAAAGAGACTCCGTATTCTTCCGGATCAGACACAGGTGAGATAATAATATGGAGCGGGGACAGGGATTGTGGTCTTTGGGCTGTAATCTTACTTTCACCTACGATGTAGAACAGAAACAAACTCCTTTCCTGGAAATATATTACTGGAAGGGGATTCCACAGCAGTTCATAATATTCCCGAGCTGTCACCCGGGCCATGTCACCCGAAACTGCCATGTGGGGAGATCATAAGCATACCTCCCAACATTTCTGGAAGGGAAAGAGGGACAAAATGTCGGCACGCTACGCATCCCCCCTAAGCCACACCCCCAATCATGCCCTGTCCACGCCCCAAATTCTTACCATAATATCATAATAATAATCATATTAAATAAATTTATGCCCAGGCTGGGATACGAACCCAGAACCTGCACACTCCACATGCCATAGACACACAGGTCTTCTCAGAGATTATTATTGTAATTATTGGGATAATTATTTTTATTATTATTATTCCTATGGAGACAATTACTATTAATAATAATAATTGTCTTCATAATAATACAAATAATTATAATAATAATTGTCTCAATAATAACAATAATAATCTCTGAGAAGATCCCTCTCCATATTCCAGTGCATGGAGCCTGTGTCACAGTGTAACAGTGAAGCTCTTAGTTACAAAAAATCCATATATAGACAACCACTGAGCTCATAGCCTAATGGGTAGGCTATGGCTGCAGAGGTTCTGGGTTCAAATCCTGTGCTGTGCAAAAATGTATTTAAATGAATTAAATGGAGCCTTGTGTCTGGGGAAGCCCTGGGTGATGTAGACAACACCATATATGGACAGATGGTGATATCTCCCTGATGACGTGGTCCCTTCCCTGCCTCTAACCCGACACATCTCTCAAAAGGATTCCCTACCCAATGTCAGCATAAGCCATTCAGTACTGCAAGTTCTGGCTTTGAAAGTATATACTAGGCAGGACCTGGAGGGAATATCCGGGACAATCTCCCAACTGCCTGTGACAGCGGGGCAGAGGTGAAAAACCAGGACTGTCCCGCCAAATCCGGGACGGTTGGGAGCTATGTTATAAGGGCTCCTTTACCAGCCCTGATGTAGGGTTGTGACACAGATGATATACAGAGCAAAGAATGTATCGAGAACCAAGGAGAGAAAATGGCTTCTCTTTGGTGGTAATAGAAAGCAGATATAAAATTTGAAAAAGGTAGTTTATTTCTACTACATATAGTGACGCCTTTTTTAAAAGTAATGGATAGAGTCAAAAAATTAGTTCTGGTGCTAAGTATGTAAGTGCATGATGGTTCCAGATAAATCCTGGCGGGCAGCTGCGATACACTTCGACTCCAGATCATAGGTACAGGCATGGGACATGGACCCCCCGCTCCAGCCCACTGCACTGCCTGCCAAAGCCCTCCCCTCCGCCCAATTGGTATAGAGGTCTAAGAAGTCTCTGCAGCCGTTGCGACCCCTGTTTTCAGAACGGTCATGGGCTGAACTTAATGGAGTTTAATGCAAACACCTGCAGCTAATACTAGTACAGGTCACGGGTGTTTACTGTTCAAGTGCCGCAGACTTGGGTTCAATCAGTGCCCGCCCCCGAGTGGCACTAATCAGGTATAGGAGAAGGACTGAACATTGGCAGCCAGGGTCAGCTCCAGGTTTCATTAGGCCCCTGGGCGACAGCCTAAGAGCCTTGGAGTGAATTTAAAAACTAAAACAAACACTCTTTTGTTCCCTAAAATATTCCATTGTTTATCATCCCAAACAGTCCCCTCATGGTTATTTTGTATAAAGCCCCATCACCTCATGGATTCCTAAGATAAATCCTTATGTGGGCCCCCCCAGCAGCTCTGGGCCCCAGGCACTTGCCCAGGTATGCCCAGAGCTGGCACCGACCCTGTTAACAGCAATAATCTGATATTGATAACTAATACATAGAAAAATCATGAAAACCAATAGAAAACCCCTTGGATAAATTCATATCTTGGTCCTATGTGTCCTGTAGTTTGTGTTGTTATAGAGTGAAGTCTTTTAAGCACGTGAGAGCGCGCAGTTTTTATTGTTTTGTGCCGTGTTTTTTAAGGCTAAAAAATGTTGATTTATTGTAAATGATAATAACTTGTGTCCTGTAGGAAGAAAAAGATCGGGAGCACAGGGAACATCAGAAGGACCCACACATGAAGGTAATGCACAGGACTGCCGGTACTGGCAGATAGGTTCGGATAGGTTTTGGGCAGTCCATATGTACTCCAGCCCATTTTTGATCTTTTTTAAAAATTCTTATTTTTATTTCCATATTCAAAAATTTTTTTTAATAACTTATGTAGCCAGGGCAACACACAGCACTGCATAGAAGGCCAGAAAATTGTGTGGCCGGGCAATGGCACCCATAGATGTCTATGGCACCTGGTCATGGTGTGGGAGCATACGCTGTCTCACCGCACCGAGACCGAGCCCGGAGAGTGTGGCGCAAAATATAAGACATATCCTATATTTTGCTGTCTTTACAGCACAGCTGCTTGGCTTTCGATGAGCAGCGCTCACCCCTCCTCCCTCCCGTACACGACTACGAGCATATGAATGTGCACAAGGGCTTAGTCCAGTAAACCAGTTAAATCAATTTTATGTGCAATTTAGCTTTTATTATTTGATTTACATGAATTGTGTTTTTGATGCAGGAGAAACGGGATTGAATTTATCCAATCAGGATGAAGGACAAGCAGGTATTGGACACTGTCTATCATAAATATTAATATCATCATAGAACTAAACGTTTACTAAACTCATAGACTAAACGTAAGATCGCCAGCACAACAGGGCTAATAGGCTGCTACTGCTGCTGGTTTATATAGACCCAGCACAGCCCAGACAGTGACAACTCTCACATTGTTAAAGTTTTACATGTCCTTGAAGTTAAAGAGAACCTGTCACCAGGTGTTACCCCACTAATCTACTAGGCCCCTCTGAGCAGGTATGAAATAACCTTGCTAGAATTCCCTCTTTTATGTGAATTCTCATCGTTTTAACTCATCCCCTGTCTTCTGTTCTATAGCACCTAAAAACAAGATTCTTGTGTCATACTAAAGATAAGAATCTCATCTTTCAGATAACATCAGCCTTATAGGTTTGTGAGCTAAACAACCAGAAATACAAACATCCAAATACATATATGGTAATTCAAGCTGCAGAAAAGATCCCGTTACCGCCTGTATGTCCAGTTCTGTATCTCACAGAACCAAAAGCTATGATCCCATATGGGATCAGAAAGATGAGATTCTTATCGTTAATATGACACAAAAAGCAATGTGTCATATTAAGCAATGATCCTATAGAACCAAAGATAGGGACTTCTGAAGGGACCCTCCCCCTGTTACCAGTGACTCATCTCAGACAAATATGACTCTTCTCACCTCATTTTCACATAAAAGAGGCAATTCTAGAAAGCACCATCCATACCCTGAAGGGACTAATCATTTAAAACCTGATGAGGGAAGTTCTTACCTGTTACAACCTCATTTACAGGAAAAGTTTAAACAAAAAAAAAATTCCCATTGCTCTTCTCTGACCATTGTGGAAAAGAAAAGAAAAAAGAATTTTATTTTTTTTTTTAGAAACTATCTGAAATATTTCTGTCCCTTGCATTTCTGATGTTACCCTAAAACGCTTATTCATACTTCAGTTTCTGCTGCCAGTGATAACATACTGATGCTTTTTAGTCTATGGGGGACATCTGTCATTTGTAAACCGTCGCCTTTTTTTGGGCACTAAAAAGTTGCAAAACAGTTACATTGGTTTTTTCCGTGACTTTTTCTCATCAAAAAGTTACATGGGGCAAGGCTCGCCACTTACAGAAAGGAGCTGGCACCTGCAGACCACGGACTCCCATAGAAGGTAAAGGGAGAATTATCAAGACCGGCGCATTGTATAATAGAGGCCATCCTGGGGCCAATTTAGGATGAAGGAAGAACCTGATTGGTTCATTTATAATATCAGAGTTTATTATGGTGACAACCTTGTAGATTGTGATGAATGTTACACTTGACACTTAAACAATCTAATACCTATTTATGTTTTTTCATTTCCAGATAGGAGGAAACCCCCTAGATGCCCACATTGTAGGAAGTGTTTTTCTGTTTTGCTATTGGTCATAGTTCTTGTTCTGACGTCATCCGTGGGTATTACAGGTAAGTCCCAAACTTGTAATGGGGAATTTTAGACGCTAGGAACCTCTGAGTAATCACTAGACTGGGTCCTACAGACCTCAGTGTAACACCGGCAGTCCACCAGCGGGTCAACTTGGCAGATCCCCATGGTGGCCAATATCCTACCACCTTATCCTCAACCACTGAAGGGTCCACTTGCTCTCCCTACCCTGGTCCTACAATGCCCAATTAATTCCTCCATCAATCTCAGTGCACCTCTAGGGATAAAAGCAGCTTCCCCCGCAGGAAGGTGCCTTAGCATTTAGGTTCTATCGGTGAACTGTATCTTGGACCCCTGTCTGCCCCTGATACAACATGACATCCTGGTTCCTGGCATCAGTGTCTCTTCATCCAACTGGTGTTCCAGGACTTTTTTAAAGAGGTAGAAACCTTTTCAGAGAAGTCCATATTCAAATATGGAGGTTATAGAGTAGGAACCCATTGGATGTCACCCTTTATTTTAGCCGTAAGTCAAACCAATCTGGTGGCACATTAGTGGGTTTTGTTGCACTCAACATGGTAGTGTCAGTGAGTATAAGGTTATGTTCACACCTTAAGAAATCAAAGCAAAAAATTCTCTGCGCACTAGTGGGGCGCTTAAAAAGTAATCCAGGAACAGAATTTGTGTCCAAAAATAGCAATTTATTCTACAATAAGCATAAAATAACAAGGCATCATAGTGCAATAAAATGCAAATCATAAAATCGATATAAAATGTCCTCTTAACGCGTTTCGGGTACTGTGACCCTTTTTCAAAATTACGGACAGTAATGCAATATTATTAAAACCAGCGAAATAAATACATT
The DNA here is from genome assembly GCA_019512145.1 of Engystomops pustulosus. NCBI lineage: Eukaryota > Metazoa > Chordata > Amphibia > Anura > Leptodactylidae > Engystomops > Engystomops pustulosus. The sequence continues at coordinate 13,169 of WNYA01000217.1, read as the reverse complement.
TTAGAAAGACATACCTGTAAGTAGGCCAAAATCAGATTGGTTGCTACAAGCAGCATCAGTAGCGTAAAAACGGAAGTGACCGGCGGCATCAGTAGCGTAAAACCGGAAGCGACGGGCGGCATCAGTGGCGCGAAACCGGAAGTGACTCACGGAAGTGACGTCACTTGTGCAGATGCGCAGGGGTTTAGTCTGTCACTGCGCATGCGCGTGAACATGCGCATGCACAAAATGAACACAAAACCGGAGACCCCATCAGGAAGGTGTATCTAATAAACCAACCTGCCCTTGCGCCTGCGTGCACACAGGCGCATCCGCAGATGGAACAAAATGTTGATGGGGAAGCAAATCCAGTAACCAAGCAACATTTGACCAATATATAAATGGAAAAAAGAGGGGGTAATGGTGGAATTACCAACCAGTGATCTCCTTATACTTATATTTACAGAGGGGTTTTTAATCAATATACACCTTCAAGGCTCTCATTTAGGCCAATGGGAGTGAGGCATTGAAGCTTAAAATCCTTATAACATTTGTTGTGATGAGTAACAGCATGTCGGGATACGCTATGTAGAGCAAAGCCGTTCTCTATATTTGACCTATGTTTGTTAAAGCGTTCTCTTAGGGGTTGAATGGTCCTACCAATGTACTGGACTCTACATGTACACTCTATGAGATAAATCACATAGCACGAGCTACAATTCATAAAACTTTTAATCTCAAAAGATTCCCCTATTGTATTGGATATGAAACTCAGCTGTCTGTGTCTGATGCTGATGCAACACTTGCACCTGTTATGGCCGCACCTATAGCTGCCTACCACTTTGGGAAAAAAGCTAGGGTGTATTTTGCCAGACTCAGGGCGAAGACGACTAGGGGCCAGAATATTCTTAATGGTACGTGATCTCCTGAATGTCAATTTGGATCTTTTGGGGTTGATTTCCTTCAAAAAAGGATCATGTAGTAAAATCCCCCAATGCTTGTTAATGATACTCCGAATTTCTGAACAGTGGAATAAGTAGAAACGAAATTGACACCTCTTATCTCCATACCATCTGTAATAGTTTCTATCCTCGGTTTCAGGCAGGCCTCTTGGCTCAAAGAACCTGCTCTTGCTTGTGCTGTAGCTATAAGGGTAGAAGGATACCCCTTAGCTCTAAACCGATTTGTTAGAACCTCGCTCTGGGAAAAAAAGTCACCATCCTCAGTACAATTGCGCCTTATTCTTTTGTACTGCCCATACAGGACGTTGGTTAGCCAATTCTTGAAGTGACTGCTAGAGAAGTCAAGGTAGCTATTGCTATCGACCTTCTTAAAGAAGGTCCTAGTCTTGATCTGACCATCAGGTGTATGAAAAACAACAACGTCCAAGAACTCAGCATTATTAGATGTAATTTCACATGTGAATTCGAGACCCCACTCGTTTTCATAAATGTCTCTTACAAACTCAAGTGCTTCCTCCTTGCTACCCTTCCAGATTATAAAAATGTCATCAATAAATCTCTTGTAGAGAAGACATTTACCAAAAGCATTATGTGGGTAAATGAACTCCTCCTCAGAGTCCCACATATAAGTTAGCGAAACTGGACGCAAATTTGCTGCCCATCGCAGTACCCCTTTTCTGTAAAAAAATCTTATTGAGAAATTAAAAATAATTATGCAGCAAATTTGAGCACCGTGAGTCACTTCCGGTTTCGCGCCACTGATGCAGCCGGTCACTTCCGGTTTTACGCTACTGATGCTGCTTGCAGCAACCAATCTGATTGTGGCCTACTTACAGGTATGTCTTTCTAAAATGTATTTATTTTGCTAGTTTTAATAATATTGCATTACTGTCCGTAATTTTGAAAAAGGGTCATAGTACCCGAAACGCGGTAAGAGGACATTTTATATCGATTTTATGATTTGCATTTTATTGCACTATGATGCCTTGATATTTTATGCTTATTGTAGAATAAATTGGACACAAATTCTGTTCCTGGATTACTTTTTAAGCGCCCCACTTGTGCTCAGAGAATTATTTGCTTTGATTTCTTATCACTCACGGTTATCACCCACTGATAACCGGGATTCTGAGCCCTGGGAGCTGCTTTCTGTATCCTAGAAACTAGTGTCTGCAAACCCACATATTCCTTGGACTGTTTGAGCCGGACCCCAGGTTGGGCTATATATGTGCTACTTGAAGAATTCACAAGGTGAGCACCCTATTGGTATTTCTACTTCAAGCTCTACTCAAACGATATCACCCGAGGCGCCGTCCCCTGTGCCTTTTTTCTCTTTTCTTATGTTCACACCTTGGCTAGGTTTTTATCACATCAAAATATTAGAAATCTTCATAGATCCATGAGGCAACATTTCAATCCATTGCATGGAATCTTCGTTATGGTGTAAGCCATCTAATTTTACGAACAATTTCACTTTGAGGATAGAAGTTGTCCATATTGTCAGAATAAGAGAACATGCTCAAGCTTCTGGCTTTGAGGCAATTAGTCCAAAATTAGGCAAACTTGAAAATTGAATAGCTTTTACTGAAACTTGCCTTCAACCTCGTTGATTGATTAAGATCAACTGGAGGTTCTAATGACGAATCAACCCTAATATTCTTTAGGTTGAGATGTTAGGAATCCCATAGACTAATGCAAAATCTACTGAGCCATAAGAGTAAAGGCTTTGGAGTATTGATGTGAAACTCCATGTTCTTTTGGTCATACAAGGTCCATTAGCTAGTTGGACGTGATCACCATAGATGGTCTTCTAGGTAGATGTTTGGTTACATTTATGATTTTCTACTTTTTCTTTTTAAGGTTTAAGGAGGAGCATGAAACATCACTGTCCAAAAATTGTTACCTCTTCTCCTTGTGAAGATGGTTGGATCTGGTCCAGCTATAAATGTTATTATTTCTCTAAGAATATTAGTGAGTGGCAGTGGAGTCAGGACTTTTGTGCCACTAGGAACGCGTTGCTTGCCCATGTAGAGTCCTTGGAGGAGCTGGTAAGTACAGTCTTTGTTATGAGTCTATCGTGGCCTGGGTAAATTTAGGTCTTGGAGAACTCCAGCTCTGCTGCCCATGGAAGTTACACATGACAAAGTGACAATATTCGTGGTTTGTTGACGTCTTCAGAAGGTAACACAATAGCTTAGGCACTTATCCTCCATGCCAGTATATGGAAATCAAGACAACCTCTTATATTGGACATAGTCTTAGGTATTTCACCAGTCATTAGTGACTTAACCCAAGAACAATGTTGTATGTATGAAGGAAGCCACAATGTTGAGGGAAAACAAGGTCCTGCATGTTCACGAGGAACCAGACGTGTCTAGTTGTGCTCATCATCTGTCATGTATGTTCTCTACCTCCACTTCTAGTTACAAGGTTGACAATGATGACAACAATGTTTCAACCCTTAGGCTACATTTTTTGCATTTGTATCATAGTCGTAGGTTTCGACATTTTATTTTAACCCTTATTTTTCTTGTGTGTAGGATTTTATCACAAGATTTAAAGGACCTTCTGATCACTGGATTGGCTTGAACAGGATAAACGATACAGAACCTTGGCGCTGGACAAATGGGTCCTTGTTTAATAATATGTGAGTTATTATTATTCAGTTTCTCTAGACCAGACTTTATATTGTACAGACTGTATATTGCGACACACTTGGTAGCCTACAGGTGCACCTCCTGGGTATTCCTAAAGAGCAATGGCAAGTACAATGGGGCATATTTACCTACATGGTCCTGTCGCGATCCCCGATACGAACGGTACGCCGAAGATGAAGTCCGGCGCGATTAACGTAGCTCGTGCGCCCAAGTTCCTGCATCCGTCGTTTCCCCGCCGAGGTCCACCGGAGTTCACCTTCTTCTTCCCGGTGCTTGTAAGTGCGTGTCTTGTGACACAATTCGAAATGTTAAATCCCGCGCGTAGTTCGAATCCGTCGGATTGTCCGACGGCCCGCCCCCCCGATTTGTGTTGCGTGCTAGCCGGCGCTGATGCGCCAAAATCCGTTCGTGTGTGCCAAAATCCCCTGTTAAATGCGATGCAAAACGGAAATAGTCGGGAAAGCCGATGAAAATGTGCTCCGCGGACCCTTAGTAAATGAGCCCCAATATGTTTTTACTGTCAACCAAACTCCCATTTTCTAGTGCCCTAAAGAACATCTAGTGACCTTTCCATGGTAGCCCAGGTGTGCACCTAGCACTCACTCCTCTGCTCTTGATGGTCTACTTAGTCTATGGTCATAGAGGGACTGTAGGGACTTGTAGACCAGCACCATCAAAACCGATGCTCTTGACCCGGGGATTTGCCAACCTCCAAAACAAATCTTTATTGAATGACAGGGACCATTAAATTGTTGTGGGTATGTGGGTAGGCCACAGCATTTATTTTTGGAAAAAACCTTAGTTAATAAGTAACAAAACATTTAAAGTGCAAAAAGTTGAAAAAACAAGAAAAAACAATTCTTCTTAGAAAAAACCTTCGCCCGAAATGTCGGCTGCTGGACGGCAGACGTCATGTGGGGGCCTCCCTTCTGCCTACGGGCATGTGAAAACTCCGCCACAGGAGCAGCCGCTTCAAAAATTTATTAACGCCGGCTGCGACCCCCCACACATGCCAAAGCCATAGCTTTCTCCGCCAACTCCTGAAGGCCCAGCAAAAAAATATCCATACCGATAGCATTCAGATGAACTCCGTCCCCAATTAACAAATGCCGGTTGTCCCCTTCCAAGTCTTTATGCCGAAAAGACACTCCTCCTAGAGAAGCTACATGTTTCGAAATCCTAATATTTAGGATTTTCCTAGCCCTTTCAATTCCTTCGTGATCCCTGGCTCCTCTCCAGTGGCATCGGGGTATAACCTCAGACCATGCCAAAGACATTGACCTAAATAGCGAAGGGAAGCGAGAGAGGTCCTGCTTCATAAGGGAGATCAGTTCCCCTACTTTTACCCGGCCGAGGTCATTACCTCCAGCGTGCAAAATGACGACCGCCTGTTCCTGACAGTTTCTACTGATCTCAGCTACCTCAGCCAGGACCTGGGACCACATCATGCCGCGAGTGCCGCGCCAGTGCACCTTTGCATTAGATAGGCCTAAGTTCCGTCCGCATGGCCGCACCGCAGCTCTCCGCTCCGCCCAATGAATATATGAGTGGCCCACTATCCAAACATGCCTGACAGCACCTGAAAAGAGGAAGGCTAATTAAAACAAGGGGTTGAGATCTGGCCGAATGTAGGATTTAAAGCAATCGGATTTCCAACGGCCGAGTGATTTTATGGCATCGGCACTCATTCCACAGGAGTGGGCGGTAGTCGCCGCACCAATGCGGAATGAGTGGGTTCCGAATTCTTTTGGGTCCAGGCCTAACAGGGTGAGAGTTTTTTTGAAAACAGAATAGAATTGAAAACGTGTAAGAGGGGCACCCGATTCGTGTACTAGGAAATTTTTGGAACCCGCTGGGCGAAGCTGCGCAAAATTCCATACATGGAAGACGGGGCAGGGGTCAGAACCCAAAGGCAAGATGTACAACCAAGTGCCTCTGCCAAATATGTCAGTTTTGGAGTAGCGAATGCGTATTTTAACGGAGGATGGGGAGGGAATAACGTCCGACTGCAGTAACCCACCCTGTTTAGTGCTGCTAAAGGGGACTAACTCGCCGATACGAAGGGCCCCGAAAAAAGACATGGAGAAAGCCGCTTTGAATAAGGAAGCCTCAAAGGCTGAGCTGCAAACCCCATCCAAAGCCCCGATGATCCGATTTAGCAGGGGAAGTGATACCGGTCTACGGGAATCTTGTGTTGACCCCATCCGTTTCCATCCTTTTAACAATTGTTTTAACAGGAATGATTTTGTAATATCTGGGCAGTCATGCAAATTTAACATGAACGCTAACCCCGCTAAACTAACTTTTGCCTTGTGAAATGAAGCACCTTGGTTTTTTAAAGAGGCTAGCCAATCAAGCGTGTAATTGAGGAGGAGGGATTTCTCCGCGGGTATGGTACCGCCAGAGAAGATTAACCACTGGTTCCAAGCTGCTGAATATTTTTGCCACGTTGCTTCGGATAAAGACTTCCTCATCAGTTGTACAAGCTGTTCCCGACCAGCTTCCATAAGTGCTGCAGGCAATCCGTCCCTACCTCGTCTGGTGACCCGTGGAGCTCCCTGAATAACTGCAATTGGGAACAAGACAGGGCATTAGCCATGTCGTTCGCCGCATCAGAGACATGCCTTGCTCTGAGCCAAATATTCGTTTGTAGGCATCTAAGGACTAAGTGACGGAGCAACGCAAGCACCGGATAAGAGGGTGAGGAAAGGCTGTTAAGGGCCTGTACTACTGCCTTATTACCAGACCATAGACGAATCCGATTGTTTGCCAAGAGAGGGGCCCAAAGATCTAAGGCTACCAATACTGGGAAAAGCTGCAGGAGAGTTAAGTTATTCGTACCTCCTAATTGTAACCATTCTGTGGGCCAAGAACCCTTGCACCATTTTTTACCATAGATGGCAGCAAAACCATGGGAGGGGCAAGAAGAGACAAAAAGGCCTAGGGAAGGGCTATCAACCTCTATTTCTTGAAGGATGCCAAAACCATTAAAATCCTGAAGGAACACCTGCCAAACTGAGAGGTCCTCCTTCAGGGGTTTGGTAACTCTAATAAAATGATTAGGGTTTTGGGTGCCTTTTGTGGCTAGGGACAGCCTCCGGGAGAAGGCGCGGCCCATGGGTATGACTTTGCAAGCAAAGTTCAGCAGGCCCAGGAGGACCTGAAACTGGTGCAAGGTTGCTTTCTTTTTACATACAATTGATTCAATCTCCATACGGAGACGGGATACTTTCTCCTCAGGTAATTTGAACGTCATTTCTAAGGTATTTAATTCAATACCCAAGAAAGACAAAATGGTTACTGGGCCGACTGTTTTGTCAGGTGACAAGGGGACACCAATAAACTTAGCCAGGGATGTAAAAGTCTCGAGTAAAAGAGAGCAAGTATTGGCGTCCCGCTGACCGACAAACAAAAAATCGTCCAGGTAGTGCGTAGTGGAGTAAATTCCTGTTTCATATCCCAAGAGCCATTCCAAAAACGTGCTAAAAAGTTCGAAATAATAGCACGAAATGGAGCAGCCCATGGGGAGGCACATATCGTAATAGAATTTTTCTTCTAGGCAGCAGCCCAGCAGATGGAAACAATCGGGGTGTACTGGGAGCAATCTAAATGCGGACTCGATATCCGATTTTGCCAGTAAGGCTCCTGTGCCAGCCTGTCTGACCAAGCTAACCGCCCTATCAAAGGAAACATACGAGACCGCTGCATCCTCCTTTGATATAGCGTCGTTAACTGATGATCCCTTGGGGAATGAAAGGTGATGGATCAGTCTAAATTTGCCAGGTTCCTTTTTGGGTACGAGGCCAAGGGGTGAAATACGTAAATTGTGATATGGGGGTTCTGAAAAAGGGCCAGCCATCCTACCTAAATTAACTTCCTTGTGAACTTTTTCCAATGCTAACTCGGGATTTTCACGAACTGAAATTAAATTGCCGCATTTGAAGACCGCTGAAGAGGGCTGATGGGGGATGTAAAACCCGTAGAGAAAACCATCCTCAAGAAGCTTTGCTTCCTGTCTCTTTGGGTAGAGCTTTAGCCAGGGGCCTAGCAACAGAGCGTTCACCGGCGTTCTCGGGTTGGGAGGGGGCGGTATTACCTCTGTTACGTCTGAAGCAACGCATGGCTGAATGATTGCCCCCACAGATAGAACATTCGTGTCTAAATCTGCACGAGGAGTAGTATCTGCAGTGGCCCTCATTGTAGAGCCATCATGCACCGGTAGGTTTTTGTGACGCAGGGGCAAGCTGTTGCGATGACCCTGAGGAGGGGCCGAGAAAGGGGCGTTGTGTGCGCTGCGCTAGTATGAGCTGAAGCCACACGTCAGTGGCTCTGGAAGCCCATCCTATGCTAGGGTTGAGTGGGAGACTACGACGAAATTCTTCATCGTAGCGCCACCAGGCCGATCCCCCGTGAAGTTTAAAACCGCTGATTATTGTGTCTAAGTACACAAACAGGTCAGGTGCGGTGGCTGGGGATTTTTGGGTTATGATGTAACCTAAGATTGAAAACGCCTGGAGCCAATTGTTTAGGGTTCTAGACGCTTTGAGTTTTTTGTCAGACCCCTTTTCAAATGAACGTTCTTTGTCGACCGTGATATGATCGACATTTAACAGGGACCATATGTCCACATAATCGCCCTTCCTAATTTTTTCTTTTAACTCCTCCGGTACAAAGGTACCTAAGGGGGAAACTGCGCAGAACATAGTGTCCTTAAAAGTAATCCCCGACCCTGGGTTAGCGCTAGCCTGAGGTGCATCCCCTCCCCCTGGATTGGCGCTAACCTGACCTGCGTCTCCTCCCCCCAGGTTAGCCTGGCTACCCTCTAACTGTGCTAGGAAGGACTTGACAGAAGTGATCATGTTTGCTGTGTCTTTGTGAGAGGTAATGGCCGACCATGAAGGAAGACCACTGAACTCACCGGATGCTGTCGTCTGCGCTGGTTGCGCTGATGGGTTGAGCTGCGGTGGTCGAGTGGCTGAGGCAGCAGGTGAAGATCTTCGTTCTCCTTCCGTTGTCTTCAGTGAGGCCGTTGCTGAAGGCGTCTGGTCGCGGGTGTTGGACTGGAGAGAAGCTGGAGGCGATGGTCTGTTCATAGATGCTCTTGGTGATCGGTGGCTAGAAGCTCTTCTGGAACGCTTGGGCTGGTAGCGAGACGATCCATGCCGGCGATGTGCATCCCGGGAATGGTGAGTTTGATCGTGAAAGCGCGCCGCATAGCGGCCGCTTGAACCTGACGAGGAGGAGCTCTGGTATCCGTCATAGTGGTAACGGTGACGTCTTCTGCGGCTGTGACCTGCGGAGGAGAGCTCAGAGCCAGTATCGCCCCTATGACTGTGGTATGGCCTCTGAGATGTCCCCATGACGGTCATGTGAATGCGGCCTTACCATTTAGTTCATGTACAGAAGTGGTCAGAGGCAAAAATACTAGTTGTAAATATTGTTTATCCATGTGTAATGTCATATTATCAGTGTTAGCATAGAATTATCTGCCATGATGTTCTGTGATAAAAGGGTTTGGGTTATTTTTACTCAGTTCCTAGGAGTTCCCTTGGTTCTCTCCAGCCCCTTAGGGCTCATGCACACGACCGTCAGGGGGACATATGTACAAGCTTGCGGCCGTACATACGTCCCCTCATAGAAGGCTATGGCGCATGGGCTCGGTACGGTGAGCGCAACCGTTCTAGCCTGCTCTATCTTTGGCCATATCGATGGCCGTGTGGCTAGTATTTCCTATGGAGAGGGGCGGCGGCGAGCCGTGCCTCCTCCTCTGCCGCGTGTACCCGCCGGGGTGACAAAGTAACTACATAAAATACAAAACAAAATATATAGAGAACACAACTACACACTAACCTCCTTTCCTGCCCCCTCCTGGACCCCCAGTAATGTGTGTGTATATACAATATATTCTTACACTACAGCAGCTCCTGGATATATCCTGAAGCAGGAGTCACATCCAGTACCTGACCATATACATGTACATATAGAGACATCTATATATCTACTCCTCCAATACACGTGCAGGGTCTGCTATATTATAATAAGTACTATATTATAATTACTCTTATGTACATTCACAGAAAGTGCACACAATGGGGGTCATTTACTAAGGGCCCAAATCGCATTTTTCCGGCGGGTTACCCGAATTTTTCCATTTTGCGCCGATTTTCCCTGAATTGCCCTGGGTTTTTGGCGCACGCGTACGAAAACCCGACGGATTCGGAAAAACCGCCGCATTTAAGAAAAAAAAAGTGTCGCTTGACAAGCACTTACCTGCACCTGGCCTGGCTTGGTGAAGTTCAGTGCACTCCGACGGAATTCAGCACAGCAGCGACACCTGGTGGACATCGGGGGAACTACCTTAGTGAGTCGCCAGAAGACCCGAATCCTCCATACAGAACACACCGCTGGATCCCGAATGGACCGGGTAAGTAAATCTGCCCCAATATAACCTGGTTTCTTCGGTGCCTATCCAGGAGGAGTCAGGAAACAGAGCAAGATTCTTGGTTTCACCATCCCAAATATCCCTCCATTACTCAGCCCTAACACCAGTCCGGATAGACCCCAATGTGTGCAGATAGAGAATCTTACCCCTGGTTCATGGTGGCTTCTTCCTGTTGAAGGCCTTTGTGATACTAATGACCAAATGGCCTCAGTACACACTGACATCTCAGCACAGAATATCAGGACTGTAGGGACCTGTAGACCAGCACCATAAAAACCGAGGCTCTTAACCCAGGGATTTGCCATGCCCCAAAATAAATTGATATTGAACGACAGGGACCATAAAATTGTTGTGGGTATGTGGGTAGGCCACAGCATTTATTTTTTGGAAAAAACCTTAGTTAATAAATAACAAAACATTTAATGTGCAAAACAGTTGAAAACAAGAAAAAATAATTCTTCATAGAAAAAACCTTCGCCCGAAATGTCGGCTGCTGGACGGCAGACGTCATGTGGGGGCCTTCCTTCTGCCTACGGGCATGTGAAACTCCGCCAATGCTGTGACATCTGAAAAGACAGAGAAAACAGCCAGAAACCGGAATGCCGAGAAAACCTGAAAAGAAATATATCCTGAGGGCAGGGTGGGTGGGTGACTTCTCGCCGCTTGGTCCAGGCAGAAGGAAAGAGGACCCCCCCACGTGCCCCCAATGCTTTTAAAACCATGGGGCGGGCTCTGCAAGCCGGCCCCCCACCTCCTTTAGTTACTGCCCAAAAAAGAGAGACCAATCGCCTCCTTCTGCATCCATTAAAATTAAATAAAATCCCACTACAGTCCCCCGCCCCTTCTCTATTTGATTTGGGGCTAGTGATGACTGCTGTCAGTGTATACTGTATCCATTTACCCTGTATGTAATATATATATATAATTATAGAGCAGAGGGTCCAGTTAGGAGCAATGTTCCCCTGTAACATTCTGATCACAACTTATTTGTATCTGTTTACCTTATTATTATAGGTACCAGTCTGAAATGCGTTGTATCATCGTAGTGGTGGGGCCCAAAAGTTTAGGTACGTTCCACTACATATTTAGATCTCACTTTAGATATCACCAAGTACATTCAGTTTTGTTCTCCCTCTAAGCCCCTTCTCTAATATACTCAGTTTTGTGCTCAGAAATCTTCTTCATTTTCATGGACAGTGAATGAGAGTCCCGCAGATACCGGAGCGCTGTGCTCAGCAGTTTCCAGCACTCTCATGGCACTCCCACACATAGTTGACTTGCCTCATAAGTGAGAATGAGATACTCATTATCCAGGTCACTAGAGGGTCCCAGGAGTCAGACTCTCCCTGATCAGATTGTTATCCCCTATACCAGTGGTGGCGAACTTATGGCACTGATGCCAGAGATGGCACTCAGAGACCTCTCTGAGTGCACACGGGCTGTCTCACAGGCACAGAGTTTGCCAGACATGGCATCTTCCTGCAGTTTCCAAGTCCAAGTAGTGCCCTGCTATTGTAAAGTGACCCATCCTGTGTTTCTTGGTCCTGTCCGAAGAGTGAAAAGGTGTGGACAGGGTTGGATTGGAGCTCCAAATTTCTAGTAGCAATAAGTTTGTTACAGCCTAAATTGCTGTGTTGGCACTTTGGGAAAAGCTAGTGGTTTCTAAAAGTTTCGCCATCACTGCCCTATACCATGGATAGGGAATAACACGCAATCTTGGTACAACCCCTTTAAGACTACTTATATTTTGGACCTTGTGTTTCTAGATAACACTGAGTTGATATGCCACGAGAACACCATGACATTAATCGCCGCCAAGTTAGCGGATCACGAACTTTACGACAACCAGTTCCGCCTCAATGACCCCAAATGTCTGGTCAGTTCCAACAGCACCCACCTCATCGCCAGCGTGGCCTACAACACCTGTGGGACAGAGATTGAGGTAACATCCAAAATAGTTTTATAACTGACAGGAAAATATTTGAAGGAGATGTCCATATCCTGTCTGTTTTAGGTCCAAATTTGGTTCTGATAAATTTTTCAGGATACCGTATATACTCGAGTATAAGCCGACCCGAGTATAAGCCGAGACCCCTAATTTTACCACCAAAAACCGGGAAAACCTATTGACTCGAGTATAAGCCGAGGGTGTAGTATACAGCCAGCTAGCCCCCTGTAGTGTACAACCCTGTAGTATACAGCCTGTCCCAAGTAGTATACAATCAGCCTGCCCCCATGAAGTATACAGCCTGCCCCCATGTATTATACAGCCTGCCCCAAGAAGTATACAGCCTGCCCCAAGAAGTATACAGCCTGCCCTCATGTATTATACAGCCTGCCCTCATGTATTATACAGCCTGCCCCATGTATTATACAGCCTGCCCCCATGTATTATACAGCCTGCCCCCATGTATTATACAGCCTGCCCCCATGTATTATACAGCCTGCCCCAAGAAGTATACAGCCTGCCCCAAGAAGTATACAGCCTGCCCTCATGTATTATACAGCCTGCCCCATGTATTATACAGCCTGCCCCATGTATTATACAACCTGCCCCCATGTATTATACAACCTGCCCCCATGTATTATACAGCCTGCCCCCATGTATTATACAGCCTCCTCAGGCCTGGCCGCGGCCGGGGCATGCCGCGTGGACGGGGGCCCGGCCGAGAGCATCGCGGGGGGCGGGGGATTGCTCCGGGCCGGAGGCCTGGTCGGGGCCGGAAGATTAATTGAGGCCGAGGCCTGAGGCCTACCCAAGGCCTGAGGCCTGGCCGCGACCGGGGCATACCGCGTGGCCTGGGGCCCGGCCGGGAGCATCGCGGGGGACCTGGACGGGGCCGGGGGCCTAGCCGGAGCCGTGGGTTTGGTTGGGGCGGGTTGATTAATATAGGCCGAGGCCTGAGGCCTGGCCGAGGCCTTAGGCCTCCGGAGGTGGTAAGGGGGGGTGCGGGCCGGGGAAAGTGGCGCATCGCTGCGCCGCTTACCTGGGGAAGCGTCAGGGTCCGTCCCACGCTGTTCCCTGGAGGTCTTCGGCCTTGTTGCTGAGCTCAGCGCCGGGGTTGCAGTCTTCTTCTTCTGTGCCGGGCCGCGCCGCCTGCTGGATGGAGGAGATCCTGGGCTGAGACG
>WNYA01000216.1:161626-222761 GCA_019512145.1 Engystomops pustulosus | reverse complement strand
TATATGGAGGGACTACAACTCCCAGCATGCTCCAGGAGCACACACACTGTATGGAGGGACTACAACTCCCAGCATGCTCCAGGAGCACACACTATATGGAGGGACTACAACTCCCAGCATGCTCCCAGCATTCTCCAGGAGTGCACACACTGTATAGTGGGAGTAGTAGTGCGGGGGGATGTTTCTGGAGGTGATGTTTGGGCTGGATGTGATATTATATACGGCTGGGAGTATGTAGTGAATTAGGATTTGGGGTGGAATTATCTCGCACATCGGGGGATTGTTATTTGGTTGTGATTTACTTGTGTCCTTGATAAGAAGGCGTGGCTTCATTGCTAGAAGGTTATATGCCTAAAATTGCATAACTGTGTCAAAATTTTGGCGTTGGTTTTCCCCAGTAAAAAGCGGCACTTAGGCCACATTCACACAATGTATGCCGGCTGTACTGTAGTACGGCAGGCATACCTCGGCGCCACTCGCCACCCCCCCCCCCCCCTTATACTCGAGTATGTACGGTAATTCAGTAATCTTTCCTAAGAAAATAAGGGATGTCTCTTCTCTCCAACTATCGAAAAATCCTAATCTCTGATGGGCCTGGTTTTCCGATTGCAATGTAATCAGTGACCCGAGTGCTTCTGTTTAATGTCACATATAATGGGGCTCGAACGCCGCTCTTTCGTCGGGTTTCCCAAATATTTCCATTTTGCACCGAATTCCCCCGGCGCACACAATCGGATTGTGACGCATCGCGCCAGCTTTCACGCAACAGAAGCCAGGGGCGTGGCCGTCAGACAACCCGACGGATTCGGAAAAACCGTGGAATTTAAAAAACTATTTGTGTTGCAAGATCAAGCACATGCCACAGGAAGAAGAAGGTGAACTCCGGCGGACCTCAGCGGGGGAAGCGACACCTGCTGGATATCGGGCGCACAATCTTAGTGACTCCCGGCAGACCCGAATCCTCGTCGGAGAACAAGCCGCGGAATCTCGACTGGACCGGGTAAGCAAATGTGCCCCAATGAGTTTGTCTCCCAGTATGCTTAGCCCTAGGCTATGATTAACAACTCATTGTAAACTCAAACCCGTCAGAACTTTTGCACTATTATGGGATTATGGGAATTATTTATTGAGTAAAATTGTGAAGTAAATAGTTAAAAATGATCTTTATCACTAACACAATTTGAGAATTTTCTTTCATGGAAAAACCCCTTCAAGGACGCAGGGGTTTTTTCGTTCATTTTTCACTTTCTACCTTCAAAAATCCCTAACTTTCTTAAATTTTTCTGTGTGCGGGCTTATTTTTTGCGTAACAAATCTTACTTCTCAGTGATGTTATTTATTATTCCATGCCGTGTACTGGAAGGCTGGAAAAATATTCCAAATGTGGTGAAATTGGACGCACAGCTTGCTGCTGTTTCCCCATGGCTTTGATAAATGTTGTGCTGACTGGATGAAGAAGAAGGCAAAGGTAATTAGAGGCGAGGAGTGCTGTATGGCAATCCGAGGTGGTGGCGAAATGTGAGCCGGATCACTCCCGGCCTCTGGCCCAGAAACCGCTACCTCAACCGAATGGGCAATTAACTTTCCTGCCTATGTTTACCCATCTATGTGACAGTTGTGCGGTTCACCTTGGATATGGCATGGCGCAGTGCACTCCTTATTTGGATCAATTTCTACTTTTGCCCGGAGACGGATTGACTTAGCACCTACCCTCACCGACTGAATGATAAGACAACCAAGAGGTAGCCTCTACTGTTGCCAGGCTTTTTTGATGTTTACTTTGCAGGCACCTGGTGAAACATGATGTGCTCAGCTTGGTGAGACCTTGGCTGTGCTTTGTAGACTGGCGAACAGGTAGCAAATCACACCCATTCTGTCTCCTGCACTGTCCTCTGGATGGGCCTGTGTGTGCAGAGTAGTTGGGGGCGGGATGGGGCTATCTGCTGACCTTTGCATTTTGGGACCTTGCTGACTACCACTGCCTTCGATTGTAAATTGCTCTACTGCGCCCTCGCAGCTGCCCTCCTTGTCAGTCTGCACATCGGAGAGAGAGCCACAACAGTTGGCGGTTGGGTTTCATCACCATTGTAGATCTCATGTGATGGTCCGCTGTCCACATCCTAATACTCCAACACAATTTCTTTGAATTCTTGCAACTCTCTGTCTCCAGCTGGGGAAGAGGCGAGTGGATCAGCCACGGAATTCCAACTGGGAGAACATACAACATTTGTGATTGCTCTATGACGTGTGGCTAATCTGATGGCTGTTTAGGCTTTGTCTTCCATGTAATTGACCTATGCCTCCACTTTGTGGGACCTATTGTTGCTTACAAATATACGCTGCATCCCCTGGCACCTTTTTGCATCAGAGGAGATCAAACATATCCTCTCTCTGCAGCTCCATTACCACCAGTAGAAGCACAACGACCATGTTCCTGGCCCTTAAGTTCTGCTTATGAGTCTACGGAAAAAGTGAACATAGACAATGCAATATACAGTATATAGGGATGGAGTGAACATGGACACTGCAATATAGGTAGTGAGGAGACACAAGGGGCCATTATGAATGGGAGATGTGTCACCAAGGTGCCCGGCCTCAGTGACGTGACCAGTTAGTGTTGGTCATAAACCTTTAGGTTTGTTTTTAAATGTAGTACAGCTGCTTCCTACAGTTTATCGGGGTTGGCTTTTATTGGAGTAGTTAAAAAGCTTGGAGGGTTACTACTACCACATATCCAGGCCAAGGTTTGGGTAACAGATATTGCCAGGAAGCTCAGGTGTGTTTTGCAGTGTGGGAGTATGCTATACTGCATGCAGAGCTGCTGGTGTTACATGTGATCAGCAGTAGTGACAGTAACTATCCCCATCTTGGTGGATGGATACACAACCTGTCAAGCCAGTTTACATGGACTGTGTTTTTCTGTTATATACTGAAGCAAGTGATTTCTGTTTTGTTAAACTGTTTTGGAAGAGAATAAAACCGTTACCTGCACTATTCCTGTAGTTATTTGAGTTGATCCCTCACAACCTATACAGTGATGAAGTGAACACAGACCTTGCAATTTAAGAAAAAATGGATGCAGATAAAACTGACAGTAAGATTTCTGCTTTTTCTCTAATTGATGATGAAGTAAGCAACCGGATTGTTGCACTTGTTCAGGCTGCCCTGCAGTAGGCAATTCTTTATAGACCTTTCTCAGGACCAAGCTAAGGAGGAGTATAATGGTTATAGGGAAATCTGAAGCCTTTATCTTCTATCATGGAGACTTTCGATATAGAGTCTCTGCAGCTGGATCTCGTATATCTTGAATTGTGGAGGATGTCAGTTTCCAAAGAGAGAAAACTGATCAAACAGGAGGTGGCCAGGTATTAGGAGCTCAGAGTAGGATACATTTAAGTGCTTCTACCTTGATTGGCGTGGAGGGAGGAGATGGCAGTTTAGGAACAAAACCCAAATATGGAGGGAAGTATCAAATGGAGACCATTTACCAAGAATTGCCCATAGCTATTAATGATTTTTATGGACCCAAGTGACTTTCCTAGACAAATATTTGTTAGATCTGTTGTTGATTTTTCCTGTTTGTAGTACAGGACTGGGGAGTAAAAGCGGAGCCGAGCCATAACCTCTCCAGACCACCAACATCTGAATCCTTTTAATTATCAATCTTGTAGATCAAGTTTCATTCCAAAGACAATGGTCCGCTCCATCACTGACTCGACAGGGATGAAGAAGGATAGAGACCAGATGGCGGACACAATCCTGGACCTCACACTAGAGATCATCTACTTAATAACTGGAGAGGTGAGAGTCTCCCAGGACACGGCTCTTATCTCTATGAATAGGATCTGTGTAGTGATCAGTGTCTCCCCATACACAGGATTACACATTGGTGAAGAAGGCGTCCGGTGAACGTGTGGCATCTAATGCCTCACTTCATTCACTGAAACATGAGCGGGAGATCCTAGAACTTACCACCAGTATCACTGAGCTGCTGACCAAAGAGGTAAATACAACCGGGAATGCTGGGACATTGTACAATAACACAAGGGAGGTGTCTGGGTGATGACTGTGTCATTGTGTGTGTCAGGTTCCTGTAAGATCTCAAGATGTTGCTGTATATTTATCCATGGAGGAGTGGGAGTATTTAGAAGGACATAAGGATCGGTACAATGACCTTCTGATGGAGGACCACCAGACCTTCATATCACTGGGTAAGAGGAGACCTTCCTGATTATAGAGGACAGAGCAGATGTGAGGTCACCTCCTCCATCATCTCATCATCACATATAGACAATGTATCAGTCACTGTATATATTTCCTATAGATGGATCCACTCATAGAAGTCCACCGGAGAGATATCCCAGTTCTGCAGATTCCCAACGTTACAAAGAGGAACAAGAGCAGAATGTCCCATTGGATCATCAGGTAATGCAATTGTAAATTCTTCATAGTAATATGGAATGAAGATAAATGTACTATAAACTTTTGTTCCTTCTCCTGTTTTCTCATGTCCTTCATGTTGAATCTTTCCAGGAAAGTTGTGGTGGAAGGAGGAGCGGAGAGGAAATCCCCTCATCAGTGACAGAGGAGGGTAAGAGCCTTTCATGTATCTTGTGGGTTATTCTTCCCTTATACATTGCCGGGAGAGGTCACATCCAGGGGAGGAGATGGAGATGACATAGACACCGGCTCATCTGTCTCTGGTCTCCTCTTCGCATGAGTGGACATCCACATATTGGGGGTTATTTATCATTAGGCTCCTTGGGGCAGTTCTATCTTTGTCTTTGGAGCTCCAGTGTCCATCAGGTTCATTAAGTGTCTTTGGCCCTTTAATAAATGTTTTTTTGGTCTATTTTCTGCCTTTGATTTTTTTTCAAAAAGTCTCAAAATGCATAGTCAGTGACTTTGAGACTTTTTATGAGACTTTTTGGAAAAGTCTCTAGTCCTGGCTGTGGCTTTGCCCGATGCTGCACTCGCAGTAGTTCTATGGTTACACAAGACTAATAAAGAGGTGAAATTACCCAGTGAGACGTTTTAGAAGTGAAAAAAAGTCTCAAAAAAACTGAATGCAACTACTTTGAGACTTTACAACAAGGCCTGGGAAAACCAATGGAAAATAACCCCCAGTGTGTCAGAGCTACATGTGAGAATGTGAGAGTGAATGAGGCCACTAACATCCATGTGCCTGCTCAAAGGCTCAGAAACCCCATGAGGAAGGTAGGTACCTGACGTCTACGAGTCGGTGTTGTCCTTTATAGCCTAACATCAAGCAGGGGGATTGGCATTTACCAGAAAACGCCAAATTGTGGGATTTGACACCTGCGCCCAGTGCTCTTCAGAGATGAGAGAAGGTTCACACGGAGCGCATGACTCCATACAGAAGGCGATTAAAGCCCAACTACCTATCGGTTTCACTGATGGTCGATGTGTAGCACTTACCTTTGCTTTCTTTATCTAGTAAGTGGATCTGTTGTTAGCGAATAATGAAACAGCAGATGAAGAGCCTAAAGCCCGAGGAGCTCGGATAGATCTCCCACCCCGCTCTCGCCAAGCCCTGCCTCCTAGCTCATTGGCTGGGAGAAGCAGGTCCTGTTACAGGTCCTATTACAGCCGGCAGTGCCGAGAGGTGACGTCAGTCTTGAGCGCCTCCGGCTAATTTACTATTTTTTTTGTATTTGTGCCGTTTCTTAATTGACGGAGAACTGTTCCACTGTTCATCTACCAAAACGTTCCTAACATCGACCATTACTGGAGCTGATGGTAGATGTGCTTTGAGGGACACTAAACCCCCGAGGATAAGCTGGTGTCTTATGTGTGTAACTCCGGGACGGTTCTGTCACTAAACTCTGATGTTGAGCGCCATAACTGTGTCTGTGTCTGGATTTTTATGCTTCGAATGAGCTTTGGACCACGTTGTCCGCGTTGGGTACAAATGTTATACCCCAAAGCTAGGATACGGGTCGTTGTCCATAACTTTTACCTTAGCCAGTGGGCCATTCCCAGACTGTCCTCTCTCCCGTTTCTTTCTGCCCTCGATATAGAGCTGATATGGAGATCTGATTAGAGGTCTGAGAGATCTTCTAGTTTCCGTAGCGTAGAGGAAGGGATTACATTATACACAGAACATGCTGCTATCTCTGGGGTGTGAGCAGCTCTGATCCACACGTTATGGAGATTCTCACAAGATTTTGGCCTGTCCATTAATTGGGATCAGCCCCTAGAAACGCTTTATACATGGAGAGATATTATGGCAGATTTACTTACTCTGTCCATTTGTGATCCAGCGGCACATTGTCCGACAAGGATTCGGGTTCTGCCGGGATTCACTAAGGTCGTGCATCCGATATCCTGCAGGTGTCGCTGCTGCGCCGAGGTCCGCCGGAGTTCACCTTCTTTGTCCCGGTGCATGTAAGTGCTTGATCTTGCATCACAAATTCTTTTTTAAATTCCGCGTTTTTTCCGAATCTGTCGGGTTGTCCCACAGCCACGCCCCCCCCCCATTTCTGTTGCGTTAAAGCCGGCGCTGATGCGACACAATCCGATCGCGTGCACCAAAATCCCGGGGAGTTTCACCGCAAATTGGAAATATTCTGGAAACCCAACGAAAGTGCGGCGTCCGGACCCTTAGTAAATGAGCCTCATTGGGTCAGGTCCAAATAAAGTTGACCTTTAAAGGAAATTAACCATCGGGAAACTACTTTCTGAAGAAGTTCCCGATGCAGATTTCCCCTCCCTGCAGCAGCTGCATCCCGTTTTTTTGCCTAATCCTGGGAGGGGCACATCTACGTCTCAAAGGAATTTTAATGCTTTGTGTGAACTTTTTAACATAAAAATTTTATTATTTGGGTTTTTCTCTTGGTAAAAACTTTCATTCTTTTTTCAGTTAAAGTAGAGGAAATCCCCTCATCAGTGACAGAGGAGGGTAAGAGCCTTTCATGTATCCTATTCTTCCCTGCATTCACATGTATAGGCCAAGATACAGATCTCTGATTATTTGTAAAGTCCAGAACACATATTTTCTGACATGAGTATAATATGATCTTATCGAAGCTATGACCTTCTTTGCATATTGGAGAAGAAATGCTAGATAAAAAGTAAATGATAAAAAGGGAGAGGCAGATTGGGAGATTTAGGGTACCCTAGAGGGTTATCGCCTTGTGGATGGTGTCATGGTAGTTTGGTCCTAGACTAGGCCTCATCCACCCCTGTCTAGGCACAGGATGCACACTGGAGACACTGAAGTAACGTGGTAAAAACTTACAGTTCCTTTAATGGAAAACTGTCCAAACAGCGGCAAAGTTTCCATTGGAGCCCGTTTGACTCTACTGCATCAGCAATTTGGCAATCAGCCTCAGACAGCATCCTCCATCTGAAAGGTGTGGTGTCATGTCCTGTAAATCACTCCTTGCACCAAGGCCTGACTATTTGTTCGAAAATTCTTCATCCTTGGCGACAAATAGTTGTACATTTAGGTTCATACAATACATACAGTACAGTTTTACCTGCCGTCTGATGGTCTTACCCTGTGTGTATGACATCTAGGTGCTTCTAAGTGAAAACCCCCGGTCCCCTAAGGACCCGCAGTTTACCAAGGCCACACAATGACCAAGCTCAGATTCTAGGCGTAAGCTTGTGGTCAGGATTTACATAGCATGACTGTGTTGGACCGTCTTTGTATCACCTGCAAAGCCTATGAAAGATGTTAACTGCAAACTACTGACAATAAATGACAGGTGTGCAAACATTTGAGCGCATATTGGCTTTAGAAGCCCAATGGGTAAATTACTTGAACATTTAACGTTACAAATGTTGTATATAGGAACTGGCTACATGTGGTAGCACGGAAAGCACAAGGCAAAATGTCCATTTTCCTGTGGAGAAAAAGGCATAGGATATGCAAACAGAATGTCAATTCCTGCAAATGAGAAACATTCAGTACAAAACATCAGAATAGCAACTTTTCCTCTATGGCAGTTGGCTAAAAGTCTCACAGAAGGCTTTAAGGCAAAGTCCATCCTCTGGGCACAGCCCTTGATGTGGGAAAAGTGCAGCCAAAGGGTCTCCTCTAGATGTGGAGGGACAGAATCCTTTTAAGAGAAGTGGCTCTGCGTCAGCAGAGGTTGATGCTAACATAGCATATAACAATGGTAGACAGTTCAAGGAGAGTCTCTTGACGGAGATAAATAATGGGGAAGAGTCTCAGGAAAGTCTCTGGCTCTATGAGGTATATGGGGGCTCGGCCCAACTGGGAGTAGCAGAAAAAATGTCATATATACAATATTTACACAGTACCTGTTAAGGGCTACAGCCCATTTTCGGAGTGGTCCGAAAATAGCAGTGAGTACCGCAGGATTAGTGAAGCGGACGGCCTTCGGCTTTTGACCTTTGTGCTGGGACAGCTGGCACTCCTGTAGATATGCAGTAAGTTTCCCTTTTGTCTCTCACTGAGATCTCCTGAGCTCCTCATCATCATCTCCGTAATCAGGCACTGGAGTAGGAATCGCAGGCGCCTCAGAGGCGACGGGGGCAACAGGTTCTGGGACAGAGTCATCCTCCACAGGCAGCAGCATTGGGGACTGCGGCGGGGATGGTGACTTCTCCGGAGTAACTCTCACAGTTAGGTGGAGACAACCACATAGAATTGAGGCACAGTCACAAGTTCAAGAAAACTAGGAGCAGATGAACACAAAGGGACTCTTGGACTGAAAGTTGGGGTCAGAGGACTTGACACAGGGGCAAAGGATCGTAGACATCTCTTCAGCCGGTTCATGTGTACTCGGAGTGATGGACGGTCTCCTCTTGAAATCTCGTAGACTTCAGGGGAGAGACTGTCCCTAACCAGGTATGGCTCATGCTCCCAACGCCCATCTAACTTACTGGTGGGATGGTTGTTTCGCAGCCACACTCGTTCTCCGGGGAAGAGGCTCAGCGCAGGCATTGCGGTCATAGTCTCTTTTTTGTTTGTCTTGGGCCTCCTCCACCCACAGGTCCACAATTTTGCTGGCATCCGCCAGGCGCCTCTGGTGTTCTTGAACCCAATCAGTCTGGGGAAGTAGAGATTGGGAATCGGGGGATTCCATGTCTAAGGCCATATCGGCAGGGAGATGGCCATGTCTCTCGAACATCAGGTAGTAGGGAGTGTATATTGTGGAGCAATGGGTGTTGTTATTGTACAGGTACACTAACTCCGGTAGTAGTTTCGGCCAGTCAGCATATTGATGAGAGTCTAGTTCATCTTCTCACAGAGTTCATTGCCCTGCTGATGGTAGGCTGTGGTTCTCAGCTTCTTGCAGCCGTAGAGGGTACACAGCTCCTGGAACACTTGCGACTCAAATGCAGTTCCCTGGTCCATAAGGATTTTATCTGGACAGCCATAAGGGAGGATGAAACTCTTCCACAGGGCCGCTGCGGTGGTCCTTGCGGACAAGTCTGACTGGTACGGCGACCACAAATTTAGTATAGTGGTCTATGAAGGTCATGGCGTATGTGTGACCGGACCTGCTGGGCTCCAACTTCACGTGATTCGGAGCCAGGATCTCAAGAGGACATTGGCTCACAATGGGATGTAGAGGGGCCCTTTGATTGTGTTGCTCTCCCCGAGTGATGGCGCAGGCTGGGGATTCCCGGCACCAGGCTTCGATGTTGGGCTTCATGTTCACCCAGTAGAAGCGCTTCCGGAGGGTAGCTTCAGTCTTCTGAGTGCCAAAGTGTCCGGACTGGTCGTGGTACATATCCAGCACTATCTTGGCGTCCCTCTGAGGGATCACAATCTGGTACAGCCGGTCATATGTGATCCAGAGTTTTCCTTTTCAGCAGGCCCTGATGCATACTCAGAGTCTTCGTCTGGCGCCACAATTGGGACAATTCCCCGCCGGCTCTTCTCCGAAGAATCAGTTCAGGCACTCGCCCACTAGAGAGATAGCCGCGCCATAGAAGAAATGATGGACTATCAGCCTGCAGACTCATCCAGAGGTCTTTCTCTGCAGGTGGCACAGACTCTTCTGGTGGGGTAGCTTGTACTGCTTCTGAGGGTAAGGAGTAAACTCTCTGGGCCTCTTGGCGCAAAAACCGGGCATAGAAGGCCAGCATCTTCACATCTTCCCACCGAGCATCCGTGGAGGGTCCCTCCCACTGGTCAGCGAGTCGGGACAGAGCATCAGCATTGTCGTTGGTCTTGCCGGCCCGGTACTTGATAGTAAAATTGAAGTTCGCTAATCTGGAAGCCCATCGCTGCTCCAGGGCTCCAAGACGAGCGGTGTTCAGATGCGCCAACGGATTGTTGTCTGTGAAGAAGGAAGCAGCTAGGTAGTCCTTCAACTTTTCAGTCATAGCCCAGACTAATGCCAGAAACTCCAACTTGAATGAGCTGTAATTCTGGTCGTTCTGTTCCGGTTCTCGGAGGGAACGGCTGGCGTAGGCTATGACCCTTTCAGTTCCATTCTGAAGCTGGGATAGTACAGCTCCTAATCCCTGCTTGCTGGCATCGGTGTAGAGTATGAAGGGCAGATTGTAATCTAGGTATCCTAACACCGGAGGCTCAGTCAGCCTTTGCTTTAGCATTTGGAAGGCTGCTTCTCGTTCTGCTGTCCATTCAAAGGCCACTCAGGATCGTTGGCCCTCTTTCGGCAGTCCCCTTAGGAGTTCTTGCAGGGGGGCCGCCAGCTGGTAAAAATACGGAATAAATCGCCTGTAGTAGGAAGCTTTTGATGTCCCGGATAGTAGATGGGGTAGGCCAGTCATGGACAGCTGCAATTTTATCTGGGTCTGGCTCGATTCCATCAGCACTCACCACATGTCCTAAGTACTTTACGCTAGGCTGTAATAGGTGGCACTTGGACGGCTTGACCTTCAACCCATGCTGGGTCAGGATTTGGAAGACTTCAGCCATATGTTGGAGGTGCTCTTCGTAGGACTTGGAGTAGATAATGATATCGTCCAAGTACAGGAGGACGGTCTCGAAGTTCCGATGACCCAAACATTTCTCCATTAACTGCTGAAAAGTGCCAGGAGCATTGCACAGGCCAAAAGGCATGTTGTTGAACTCGAACAAGCCCATTGGGGTGGTGAAAGCCGTCTTCTCTCTGTCTTCAGGCGCCATGGCCACTTGCCAGTAGCCACTGTTCAGATCCAGAGTAGAGAAGTGCTGACCCCAGGGCTGCGAGGAATCCCTCGATCCGAGGCAGCGGATAGGCATCATTGTGGGTGATATTGTTGTTCTTCCTATAGTCAACAAAGAAGCGAAGGGTTCCATCCTTCTTTTTCACAAGGACCAGTGGGGCAGCCCATGGGCTGTGACTCTCCCGGATAACATTGGCTGTCTTCATCTCATGCACCAGCTTCTTTACCTCTTGGTAACGGGCTGGAGGAATGGGCCGATACCTCTCCTTGTTAGGAAGATGAGAGCCAGTAGGGATGGTATGTTAAATCAGGATAGTCTGCCCAAAATCCAGCGGGTGTTTGCTGAAGGCCTAGTGGTGCTTCATAACGACATCCAGGACGCCTTGTACCTGGTCTGCAGAACTGATATCGTTGTCTCCAATATTGAGCTCAAGTCACCAGGACTGCTCGGCAGGCTCACGCTCAGCACTTTGTTTTACCTTCAGCTGTTGGGAGGCAGACAGAGAGGTTTCCACTAAGTCTTCAGGGTGGACGCTGAAGAGAGTGGCTACGGCTTGGTATCTTCTCAGATTCACTGGGGAGTCTCCCACGTTTAGTAGTCTGGGTACTTGCCCTCTAGATACTGTGACTAGGCTGCTGGTGGCTAGAATGGGCAGGTCTTCCTCAGCTGAAGGGGTTATACCACAGCCTGGTAGTCTTGACCTTGAACGCCCATGCAGGCTCGGCACCATACTAACGTCTCAGTCCCAGGTTGAAGGCGGACAGGTTGTGGATCCTTGATCCGGACACTGCAGATTTCTCCATTGGGGCCAGCAAGCTTCTGTTGCGCCGGTAGGACTTGCATGGTCTCCAGAATTACCTTCCGAGAATCACTGGGCACTGTTGGTAGAGAGTTGTGGAGAGCCTTCAGCACTTCAGGGTAGCAGTTGCGGAGGATATTGGTACCCAGTAGCAGGGAAAAGTTACAGTCTTCGGGCACTTGTGTCACCACTATGCCCTTTCTGGTTAACTCAGTGTCTCCAATGGTTAGTGTGGGTTCCCAGTAACCGCGGATGGGTACAGTTTTCCCATTGGTAGCAATAATGTTCAAGTAAGCCTTGGGAGGCTGTGTCAAGGATGCTCCTCTTCGGCATCTCTCGAAGATGGCACATTGGAGGGTGGTCACTTGCGAGCCGGTATCAATTAAGGCCGGTAGGGTTGATGGTCACATGAACAATGGGGCGAGTCCCCACAAACCTTGGCATCCAGTTGGAATCTCGGGGACTTAGAGGTTCTCCCCTTGGGGAGCGTTCTTCATTCCTCAAATTCTGGCGTCTCGGCTGCCAACAGGTGTCTTCCTGATGCCTGAAACGGCAACAGTATCCACATCTGGACTTTCTAGGGCTACTGTTGCCGGAGTCTGGAGATCTTGGCGGTGTATTACACTCTTGATCTCGGTCTGCAGGTAGTGGTGGAGACGGGCTGGAAGTTCTGGTTTCTGTTGCCAGGATAACACCTCTAACTGTTCCAGAAGTTCTAGGAGTTGGCGTAATGTTGTAGTCAAGCAGGACACTTGACCTTCTAGGGTGGCGACTTCCTTATGCATCAGAGATTGGGAGGCCTGTTGTACCGAACAGACAGCTGCGGCAGACCCCTCACCAGTCAGGGGTGCTGATTCCTCTTGTATCTCGAATGGAAGTCGTTGCTCAAGTACATCAATGGCCATCTCCTCAAATTCTTGGAAGGAAGCGTTAGGATGGTGAAGGGCTAACATTTTCAGCTGAGATCTGTGATGGTTAGAAATGCCATGAAGGAATTGCTCTCTCGGGGTTTGGTCGGAAACCTCAGCCTCTTTGGGATCAAGGCGGATGATAGCCTTCCATGTCTCCTGTAGGGAGAGGGCAAAGTCTCTGAGGGATTCTTGGGGCTTCTGTCTTTTCCCAAAGAATTTCTGCTTCAGCTCAGAGGCAGTACATTTTTCAAAGGTGTTGCGCAGACTATTGAGGATTTGGACCACATTCTGGCGCTCTTCTCGGAGCCAGGACTTGACTTCCAGGAGAGCAGGTCCCTTTAACTGCCCGGTTACAATGCCCACCTTCTGTTCTTCTGTGACCGGATACAGAGTGAAAGTAGCTAGCATTTTGGCTCTAAGTTCAGAGAGGGTGTGCAATTGTCCTTCATAGTGGGGTAACCAGGGAGCCCCCAGATAGTAGGGCATAGTCAGGGGCATAATGGTGGTGGCACTGGCTGCAATAGGGCTGTACGGGTTCTCTGGAGGGTTTAAACTGCTCCAATACCCTGAGGAGGCTCCGGGGGACACGAATTGCCCTGGTTCAGTGTCTTCATCTTGGGCTGACATGATTGGGGCTGGATTTTGTGGAGTTGCAGGGGTAAACAATGTCCGTTACTATGTGCGATGGCTAGTAATGGGGACGTGAGCACTTTTTAAAGTACAGTCACTATTCCCTGGGAGGTGAGCCAATTAACCTAGCGTCGGAAACAATCTCTACTCCCCTTTAACTTCCCCACCGGTATTCACTCAGGATCAGCCGCGATGACAGGACAGCTCAGGTGCACGAAGAATTCCGTTCCCGATGTCCGGCAGGCAGCAGGGACTCTGTGGTGATCAGCGGTGATGGTGGAACAGCTGCGATGGTCTCCTTTCCTGACTTCCGGCAGGCAGCAGGGACTCGGTGATGATCAGCGGTGCTCTCCTAAAGTCGCAGGATACGTGCGTCGGCCCTTCTGGATGATGCGCTCGCTGTTGGTAGATTCGGGCGCGGCCTGCGCCAGAATCCAAGATGGCTGATTAACCCTCTTCGTTGCTGGGCTGTGACCGCTCCAGATCTTCCTTCACGCCACGCGTGCAGTGGGTGGAGCTTGGTGAGTCCTCTGGATTTCCCGCCAGTGACTGTGGCGGGCTCGATTTTCTTGCTGCGTCACAATCTCCTGAGGTAAACACTTCAGGAGTTGCTGCACCAGATGTAGCAGAGCTGACAAAGTCTGTTGCAGAGATGAACCTCCTGAGTGCTGGAGCTGAGCTCGACAGCACTTGGCAGCAATATAACACAGTCAATGCTGAATAAGTACAAAGTCACTTGGGCCTAAACCCGGATGGCAGCAGTGTTAGGCAGCACAGTAGTTTTTTCAATAAAGGACAGTCTATAGTGCCAGAATAAGGCACAGAAGTCTAAATCCTGTTTGTGATGTCACTAGCAACATCCCCCACCGGGGCCTAGCCTTTTCTTGGGGCCTGGAGACAGCTGGGGCCTGGAATATCGGAGTGGCTGGCGGTTGCGGCCTAGGCACGCTAGTGTCACGGTGCTTGGTATGGGGACCGGGGGGTGTCCCACAGCCTGGCAGGTCTCCAGCAGGTGGTGTGTGCAAGAAATTAGATGAGGGAGAGGCTGATGTACTGGTTCTCCCTGAGGCAACCCCTTAGTGTCTGTAGTATGGGGCGCCCTTGATGGTGATACAGCCATAGCAGGGACCAGACGGAGGCAATGTTGTGCAAAAATAACTTGCAATTCTTTATTCGAACCAACAGCAGGCAATGGGCCAAACGATTCCGTATAGATGCCGGATTACTGGGAGTGACCTTAGAGAGTGAATCTCAGGAGTTTGGTCACCAGCCTGGATGCAGATGCAGGCTGGGATGTAGCTGTGTCCAATGCTGGAAGCTGCAGCTCTAATCCTGGTTGTTCTGTGTGAGCTCACTAGAGGTGTGAGGCACACGCTGTCTCTAATCACTCAGTGTGGAGTTGATATGCTCCTCTGACAGGAGCTGGGGCCTAAGAGCTGCTCATTAGTAAAACAGGTTAACGTTACCCATCCAGGCAGTATATACCGCTGCATATTACCTCTATATGTACTGAATGGTACGAGGGGCTTATTCGCAACCACTCCTCTGCCATGCGCATTGGCAGGGATATTGCATATACTTGCCCCTGTGATGCAGCCCAACCCCACAGCTTTACCGTGCTAGCAGTGACGAGTACTGCACACAGAGGTAAGTATATATGTGGCCATGGACAGCTGGGCAGTGTCCATTGGGCATTGGTAACTCAGGATCAAGAAAAAGCAGCACTTCTAGTTATCTATGTGGACGTTTATAAGGCCGCAAACTTATGCCCGTTCATACATCCCTACAATGGCTGTGTGAATGGGGCGTTAGAGAAATGTTGCCAGTTCGGACATTGCATCCTATATTATACTAGACTGGATGAATGTAGACATGATCCAATCTAAGATCATTAAAATAAATGTGTCTAAAGCTCCTGGACCAGATGGGTTACACCGGGAGATCTTAACTCTTTACCGACATGTGATGTATTACTAGGTCACACGATGGCTGTGGATATATGAAAAAAAAAAATGCAGTGCAGTTCTCAAAATAGCAATATCTTGCAAAATAAAGGCACTACCTACAGCTCCGAGCACTGAAGTGAGAAAAAGATATTCGTGCCAGAGGATGGCAAAATGAAGAATTTTTTCTTTTTTTTTAAATCTTTTAAAACACAATAAAATCTATATAAATTTAGTATCCCCATGATCATACTGTCCAAAAGAATAAAGTAAATAATAAAATGTCATTTGGGGCACACAGTGAAAGCTATAAGAACCAAGCCCACAAGAAAATGGCGCAAATGTGGTTTCTCTCCAATTTCACTGCATTTGGAATCTTTTTCCTGCTTCCCAGTACACGACATGGAATATTAAATGCAATCACTAGGAAGTACAATTTGTTATACAGAAAACTCACACAGCTTTCTACAAGGAAAAATAAAGTTCTACCCTGGTTTTTGAAGGTGAAAAGGTCCCAAAAGGACTCACTGTTAAAATTCTTCAGAGATTCCCTAATGGTTGGTGTCAATTGGCAATTGTTTTGCCAATATTTAAGAAGGTCTTAAAAAGTGACTAGACACCAGGTGCTGGTAACGAGGTATCAAGTGCTAAGGGATTACATAGACGGGAAGCCTAAAAAAGAGTGGAAGTTACATGTAGTCAGGGAATGTGATCTGCCTGAAGAGACCGTCGCAAGCCTTGGTATTTGAGTTTGTCTGTTTGTAGTAGGGCGTTCCAGAGCCATTTGTTTCCAGTAGTCCAGTAGCCGTATGATGGGTAAAACAAAGTCTGCTGGTTTGGCAGGAATCGTTGGAATTGGATTGGGAAATGTTTGAAGGATTGTATCCAGAGAGTCTTGGTCAATGATTCTTACACACAATGGTCACCAGTTAAAAGTTGGTTCTGTGTAGCTCACCTAAATCAAGAAGTCACGATTGAAGAGATTGAGGATATAACAAGATTTAAAAAAGGACTGTCATTGTAGGTCAAAGACTTATTGGTTGGTCGTGACTTGCCGGCTACTCTGAGTGGTCTCATCACCCTGGCCACTCGGAGTTGCATCACGAGCAACCACAGGCCCGACTTGCATGTAGACCTCGCTTGCCTCAGGTCTTCCAAAGGCCGCTACAGCCTCTGGCCGCACAGTCTGCAGAGGAGCCTATGCAAGTGGACAAGGTCAGTCTCTCCGCCAAGGAATGTTCCAGATGTTGCAATGAGAATCTGTGCCTGTACTGCGCTAGTCCTACGCACTTCATTGGGGCTTGTTCTGTCCACCACCAACGTCCGGGAAACACCAGCACCTAGGGTTCATGGGAGAAGCGTCCCTAGGTGTGAATACAGCTTCTCAACGCCTGACTGTGCTCCTCAGTGTTGGTACCGGCACTCCAATACAAATTTCTTGGAACCTTGTGGATGCCGCCCTGTCTCCCGGCATCGCATTCCGGTGGTTCCTCTTGAGAAGCCCCTAGCCATCTCTTCAGTCAGTGGACAAATCTTGTCTGATTCGGTCCGGTACCGCACTGAACCAGTCTCACCAAGTTGGAGCTCTTCACAAAGAAAGTCTGTTCTCCTATGTTCTGCCACGCTCCACCTCATCTCTTCTCCTGGGTCTTCCATGGCTGCAACTTCATGCCCCGGTTCTCAACTTGTAGTCTGGGGAGGTCCTCCGTTGGGGATCAGAATGCAACTCGCGCTGCATGGTGAAACCTACCTGTCCTGACTTCTTCTGTGTCTCCCAAGTCTCTGGAGGGTCTACCAGCATGCTATTGGGACTTTGCCAATGTTTTTTTCAAAAAACAGGCAGAGATTTTGCCACCGCAACCTCCCTATGATTGCCCAGTGGAACTGCTGCCTGGATCCTCGCCTCCTAGAGGTCGTGTCTACCCTCTCTGTTCCTGAGATGGCTGCCATGTCCAAGTACATCAAAGAGAACCTGCAAAGAGGTTTCATACGCAAGTCCTCCTCTCCGGCCGGTGCAGGGTTCTTTTTTCTCACCAAGAAGGACGGCTCTCTGAGTCCGTGCATAGAATATCGTGGGCTGAACAAGGTCATGGTTAAAAGAACAATTTCTTTGACCGTCTGCGCAGTTCCAAAGTGTTCTCCAAGCAGGACCTTCGTGGGGCCTACAACCTTGTCTGGATCCGCAAGGGAGACGAATGGAAGACAGCGTTTAACACCAGTGATGGCCATTTTAAATACTTAGTGATGCAATTCAGACTCTGTAATGCTCCTGCTGTCTTTTCAGTTTGTGAATGACATTTTCAGGGACCTTCTGTATATGTGTGCCGTGGTCTACCTGGACGACATTTTGGTGTATTCTCCAGACCTCAAGACCCATCAATCATATGTACATCAAGTTCTTGGCCGGCTATGGGCTAATCATCTCTATGCCAAGCTTGAAAAATGTGAGGTTCACCAACGCAGCCTACCATTTGTCGGCTACATAATCTCCGACAGAGGCCTTCAGATAGATCCTGCTAAACTGTCTGCAGTTCTTCAGAATGTCTACGAGCCATACAGAGGTTCCTGGGTTTTACAAACTATTATCAGGAGTTTATTCCACATTTTTCCACTCTGGTGTTTTCCATCGTAGCACTTGCCAAGAAAGGTGCTAATCCCCATGCCTAGACCTCTGCGGCTGAAGAAGCCTTCACCATGTTTAAGTCCGCCTTTGCCTCGGCTCCTGTTCCTTCTTGGCTAGAATTTGAGAAACCCTTTCATCTTGAGGTGGATGCATCTACCGTGGTAGCTGGAGCAGTGCTCACCCAGAAAGGGCCTAAGGGCCGAACTCTCACATGCGGTTTCTTTTCCAGTCCTTTTTTTTCCACAGAATCCCAGGCAAGCCCATTTCTCGTTGTTCTTCTAATGCCTGTTAATCCACTTCCGTCCTGCGGAAAAGAATGTCAAGGCTCATGCCCTGTCCCGTGCTTTGGATGTTGTTGGAGAGGAGCCAGTTCCTCGGCATATCATCTCTTCTGGATCTTCGGCAGCTACCACCCAACATGACGTATGTCAGATCTGCTCTCCGGAAGAGGATTTTGTCTTGGAGACACTCTTCGCAATTGGCTCAGCACCCAGGGGTGCAACGTTCCGTGGCCCTCATCTCCCACTACTACTTATGGCCAGATCTGGTCTAAGATGTCCGAGATTTCGTGGGATCCTGCTCCTCCTGTGCCCGGAACAAAGCCTCTCGTCTCAAACCGTCTGGACTGTTACTTCCGTTGCCGATACCCAGTAGCCCGTGGTCTCATGTGGCTATGGACTTTGTCACTGATCTTCCTCTCTCCTCTGGCAATACTGTCATCTGGGTGGTGACTGACCCTTTTTCCAAGATGTCCCATTTTGTCCCATCCATGTCTGTTACCTTCTGGAAGCCAATGAACGCTTTCCGAATTAAAGACCTGACGCACCCTACAACAAAGCAACTGCTCACTTTCACTGATCTCTGCTCGGCATCAGATCAATTTGCCCCAGCATCTGACACTTACCCCCAGATTTACCAATTCTGTCTTAAAATATTAGGATCGTCTCCATTCCATCCCTTACACCATTTGAGCGGATATGTCTGAATAATTCCACCTAGAAAGGTCTGATTTCAGACTTATACGCCTTGCTTATGGCACAAATAAACCCAGAAACTAGCAGACATTCATATATGCTCAAATGGGAGGAATGGTTAGGTAGGGAGTTACCGGAGTCAATATGGAAGATAATTTGGGAGAATGCACCCAGAGGTGCTCTGTCACCACTTTATAAAGAGAACCATGTGTGCCTGGAGCAGTGACATATTTTATGTACTAGTGGGGAGTTAGAGAAACTCTGTTTAGTTAGCACCCTGACGGGTAGGATTTTGTTTGTTTAATGCCTGAATGTGAAGGCTGTTTTTTTTTTGGGAATGTTTATGTTTCTTTTTCTTAAATTTCCAAATGCTGGTTGCTATTTAGAAGTGAAGTTTCTATGCAGGGTAAAAACATGGAAATAGAAACTAGACAGAAACAACTGTTTGCTTGTTGGAACAATATGTTGTCTACCTGCTGTATATGCTTAAACTCTCGCTGTGAAGGTCTTATTACTTATCACTTTCTATGACCACATTGATTTTGTTGTATTATTTGTAACCTCTGTGAAACTTTAAAACTATTCAATAAAATGTAAGTTGAAAGAAAAAAAAAAAAAGTTGGTTCTGTGCTTGACCCACTAATATATAACTTGTTTATTAATGATATAGAAGACAGAATCCGTAGCAGTATAATAAAGTCTGTGGAGCATGTTCATATACTACAATAGGCAAGTCATTCTGCCACCGAGGGTTTAAATCAATTTGGCATATATGAATAAATGTAAGGTTATGCACCTGGGGGCTGATAATCCACAGGTAACATATGTCCTTGGGGGAGTAAATCTGGGAGAGTCCCTTGTTGAGAAGGACCTGGGGGTACTAGTAGATCATAAATTGAATAACAGCATGCAATGTCAATCAGCTGCCTCTAAAGCCAGCGAGATCTTGTCATGTATCAGTAGAGATCTGGACTCTCGTGATAGGGATGTCATATTACCACTGTACAAGGCATTGGTTCCGCCACACCTGCAAGATGCCGTCCAGTTCTGGGCACCGGTCCATAAAAAGGAGGCGCTGGAGCGGGTTCAACGTAGAGCCACAAAAATGATAAGGGGTATGGAGGATCTCGGTTATGAGGAAAGACTAAAACAACTTAATTTATCTAGTCTTGAAAGGAGACGCCAAGTGGGACATTAGTTTATATAAATATATGAATGGTTCTTACTAAAACTTGAGGAAAAGTTTTTTTTCAGGTTAAATTACATCAAAAGACAAGGGGGCACTGATTAAAGTTTAATCACCAGAGGCGACAAGACTTCATTATTGTACGAACTGTGAATCTGTGCAATAGCCAAGCTCAGGAGCAGAGCACAGCAGGGATAGAGAGCGTCGAAAAGGGGGGAGATGTTTCTTATAGAAAAAGAACATTTTATGGTTATGTTATATAGAATTATTTTCCCTTACAGCCTTTGCTCATCCCTTCCCTTGGCTCCACTTGATGGACATATGTCTTGTTTCTTTTCTACTACGTAATACATAAGTGTGATATCAATAATTTTGTATGGCTTTTTTTTTTTTTCCCAGATGAAGACCAGATGTCGTATGGACACCTCCCTCCATTTTCCTCTTTTGAAGTTGCTGATAATGAATCACAAGTTGCTAGAAATACAACTGGCGATAGACTGATGAACGTATTATCATGCACTAAATGTGGGAAACAATTCAAAAAGAAATGTGAGCTTGCTATTCATAAGAGGAGCCACCGAGTAAAAGGGCCATTCTCATGTCCTGAATGTGGGAAGAGCTATAGCCAAAAATCAGGTCTTGTTAAACATCAGAGAATTCACACCGGAGAGAAGACATACTCATGTCCAGATTGTGGAAAGTGTTTCATACGGAAAGAACATTTTAGGGTACATCAAAGAATTCACACAGGGGAGAAGCCATTTACATGTCGCGAATGTGGGAAGAGTTTTGCCCAGAAATCAGGTCTTATTACACACCAAAAAATTCACACTGGGGAAAAACCATTTTCATGTCCTCACTGTAGAAAGTGTTTTATACAGAAAATACATTTTAGGATGCATTTGAGAATTCACACAGGGGAGAAGCCATTCCCGTGTTTAGAATGCGGGAAATCGTTTTCATGTAAAGCTCATCTCCAGAGACACGAGAGAACTCACACAGGGGAGAAGCCATTTTTATGTTTAGAATGCGGCAAATCTTTTATCAAGAAATCTGCTCTGGTAGAACATCAGAGAAGTCACACAGGGGAGAAGCCATATGCGTGTTCAGAATGTGGGAGATGTTTTACATGTAAAGCCCATCTACGTAGACATCAGAGAACTCACACAGGGGAGAAGCCATTTTTATGTTCAGAATGTGGCAAGTGTTTTATCAATGAATCCGTTCTTGTTAACCACCAGAGAAGTCACACAGGGGAGAAGCCGTTTTTATGTACTGAATGTGGGAAATGTTTTACCAGGAAATCTTATCTTCTGGAACATGAAAAAACTCACACAGAGGGGGATACATTTCCGTGTCCTGAATGTGACATGTGTTTCCCCCTTAAATCGGCCCTTGTTATACATAAGAGAATTCACAAAGGGGAAACCTCCATTTCATCTTCATAATGCGAGACCTCATTTATACGGATCAGATCTTGCTAAGCATCAGAGGTTTCACACGGAGGAGAACCCATTTTCATGTAGTGGGAATTGGTATTACCAAATCATGATTCTTGTAAATCATGAAAGAATTCACACCGGGGCGGAGCCGCTTCATTGTGCATTATCCATGATGCAGTTGAGACACAGATTTCATCTTTTCAATGTGTCAGGTGTTTTTCAGTTCTAAAAAAAATAAACCAACACCTTAAGAATCGCACAGAAAAATGTTTCGTAGAAAATGTAGAAGAAAAATTCTATGTGCCTAAAAGTCACAATATCTTAAAAGAGATTAAACGTAGGATCAGAAAATATTCCTTCTAGTCCTGTCCTAGGGTTACAATGTATCATTCTAGAATAAAGTGCAGCGTCATTGGTTGTGCAGTGTCTGGTATTTCTCCTAATCGTCTATGTAACAAGTGGGCTGTCCCGGGTATCTGCCTTATTGTTACTTATAGAGTAACATTGCTTCCCTGGGGCTGTACAATCACTAAGGGGGTCACATACATTATTGTCTACAGTGTTGTAGATCCTGATCAGGTGGGATTTCAGGTTACGTTTGTAGGTTTGGAAAGAAGGGGACAGTCTGACACATTTGGGTAGAGACTTCCAGAGTACGGGAGATACACAGGAGGTGAAGGTCCTGTGAGGAGCGGACATTACATGAGGATGATATTGCCTCATGAGTTCAGATATAGATGGGGAGGGGACAGGGTGTGGACGGCTTTGTAGGTCATGGCTAGTAATTTGAATTGAATTTGTTGTGAAATGGGGAACCAGTGGAGAGATTGGCAGAGAGGAGAGGCAGAGGAGAAGCCAGGAGACGGATGGATTAGCCGGACAGCAGAGAGGAGAGGCAGAGGAGAAGCCAGGAGACGGATGGATTAGCCGGACAGCAGAGAGGAGAGGCAGAGGAGAACCAGAGACGGATGGATTAGCCTGGACTAGCAGAGAGGCGAGGCGAGAGGACGAAGCCAGGAGAGGATGGATTAGCCGGACAGCAGGGGAGAGGCAGAGGAGAAGCACAGGACGAGGATGGATTAGCCGGAAAGCAGGGAGGAGAGGTAGAGGAGAAGCCAGGAGGAAGGATGGATTAGCCGGAAACAGCAGAGAGGAGAGGCAGAGGAGAAGCAGCAGGACGAGATAGGATTAGCCGGACAGCGGAGGAGGGAGGAGAGGCAGAGGAGAAGCCAGGAAGACGGATGGATTAGCACGGACAGCGAGAGGAGAGGAGAGGAGAAGCCGAGGAGGTGGATTAGCCGGACAGCAGAGAGGGAGAGGCAGAGGAGAAGCCAAGGAGACGGATGGATTAGCCGGACAGCAGGGAGGAGAGGCAGAGGAGAAGCCAGGAGACGGATGGATTAGCCGGACAGCAGAGAGGAGAGGCAGAGGAGAAGCCAGGAGAACGGAGGGATAGCCGGTACAGCAGAGAGGAGAGGCAGAGGAGAAGCCAGAGACGGGATGGATTAGCCGGACAGCAGGGGGAGAGGCAGAGGAGAAAGCCGGAAGGAGCCGGATATGGATTAGCCGGAGAGAGAGGAGAGGCAGAGGAGAAGCCAGGAGACGGATGGATTAGCGGCAGCAGGAGGAGAGAGGCAGAGGAGAAGCCAGAGGGACGGATGGATTAGGCCGGACAGAGGGAGGAGAGGCAGAGAGAAGCAGGAAGACGGATGGATTAGCGGACGCAGAGAGGAGAGG
Source organism: Engystomops pustulosus (assembly GCA_019512145.1). Lineage (NCBI taxonomy): Eukaryota > Metazoa > Chordata > Amphibia > Anura > Leptodactylidae > Engystomops > Engystomops pustulosus. The sequence goes on along the minus strand of WNYA01000216.1, from coordinate 199,397 downwards.
CAGAGGAGAAGCCAGGAGACGGATGGATTAGCCGGACAGCAGGAGGAGAGGCAGAGGAGAAGCCAGGAGACGGATGGATTAGCCGGACAGCAGAGGAGAGGCAGAAGGAGAAGCCAGGAGACGGATGGATTAGCCGGACAGCAGAGAGGAGAGGCAGAGGAGAAGCAAGAGACGGATGGATTAGCCGGACAGCAGAGAGGAGAGGCAGAGGAGAAGCCAGGAGACGATGGATTAGCCGCGACCGCAGAGAGGAGAGGCAGAGAGAAGCCAGGAGACGGATGGATTAGGCCGGACCAGAGAGGGAGAGGAGAGGGCAGAGGAGAAAGCCAGGAGACGGATGGATTAGCCGGACAGCAGGGAGGAGAGGCAGAGGAGAAGCCAGGAGACGGATGGATTAGCCGGACAGCAGGGAGGAGAGGCAGAGGAGGAAGAAGAGCGGAGACGGATGGATTGCCGGACAGAGGGAGAGAGAGGCAGAGGAGAAGCCAGCAGGGAGACGGATTGGATGTAGAGCGGACAGCAGGGAGGAGAGGCAGAGGAGAAGCCAGGAGAGGATAGGATTAGCCGGACAGCGGGAGGAGAGGCAGAGGAGAAGCCAGCGAGGATGGAGCGCGACAGCAGGGAGAGAGCGGAGAGGAGAGCACGAGGAGACGGATGGATTAGCCGGACAGCAGAGAGGAGATGCAGGGTAGAAGCCAAGATATAGAATGGGGGAGCCTGGTGGGCGGGCGCTCAGTGCAAGCCAAAGGTCAGGTGGGCACTCAAGCCATAGTAGGGGGGGGGGGAGCTCGGGGCTGCCTCGTGGCAAGTGCGCCCCTGATCACAGATGTCTGCATTCTTGCAATCAGTCAGTGGCCTGTAGATAGGGCTACAGCTACTTACTGTGCTGTATATAGGGTTCAGCTACTCCCTGTACTGTATATAGGGCTACAGCTACTTACTGTGCTGTATATAGGATTCAGCTACTCCCTGTACTGTATATAGGGCTACAGCTACTCCCTGTGCCATATAAAGGGCTCAGCTATCATGCGCTTGTATCTATAGGGTTCGACTACTCCCTGTGACTGTTATTATAGGGGTACAGTACTCCAACTGCCGCTGTAGGATAGTGTCCATTGAACTATACCCTGTAGTGTATATAGGGCTACAGCTACTCCCTGTGCTGTATATAGGGTACGGCTACTCCCTGTGCTGTATATAGGGTACGGCTACTCCCTGTGCCATATAAAGGGCTTCAGCTATTCCCTGTTCTGTATATAGGGCTCCAGCTACTCCCGGTGCTGTATATAGGGTTACAGCTACTCCCTGTGCTGTATATAGGGCTCCAGCTACTCCCGGTGCTGTATATAGGGCTCCAGCTACTCCCGGTGCTGTATATAGGGTACAGCTACTCACTGCGCTGTATATAGGGTACAGCTACTCACTGCGCTGTATATAGGGTACAGCTACTCACTATGCTGTATATAGGGTACAGCTACTCACTGTGCTGTATATAGGGTACAGCTACTCACTGTGCTGTATATAGGGCTACACCTACCTACTGTGCTGTATATAGGGCTACAGATACTCATTGTGCTGTATATAGGGTACAGCTCCTCACTGTGCTGTATATAGGGCTACAGCTATTCACTGTGCTGTATATAGGCTACAGCTCCTCACTGTGCTGTATATAGGCTACAGCTCCTCACTGTGCTGTATATAGGCTACAGATACTCACTGTGTTGTATATAGGCTACAGCTACTCACTGTGCTGTATATAGGGCTACAGCTCCTCACTGTGCTGTATATAGGGTACAGCTACTCACTGTGCTGTATATAGGGTACAGCTACTCACTGTGCTGTATATAGGGCTACAGCTCCTCACTGTGCTGTATATAGGGTACAGCTAAACACTGTGCTGTATATAGGGCTACAGCTACTCCTTGTCTTGTATATAGGGCTACAGCTACTCACTGTGCTGTATATAGGGATGCAGCTATTCCTTGTGCTGTATATAGGGCTACATCTGTTCACTGTGCTGTATATAGGGCCAAAACTACTCACTGTACTGTATATAGGGTACTGCTATTCCCTGTGCTGTATATAGGGCTACAGCTACTCCCTGTACTGTATATAGGGTACTGCTATTCCCTGTGCTGTATATAGGGCAAAAGCTACTTTTTTAGGGGAGGGTATGAGTAATATCCCCCCACAGAAGACTCTGACACTGACCTGTGTGTACAGTGAAACTTGGAGCCTTCGCTGTTGTGAAGAGTGGAAACGTAAGTCAGTGCCTCCACCCGGGATAGAGCCTCTATATCTATATCAGGGACGATTCTAGCATTTTTGCTGCCTGAGGCGAAAATTGAAAATGCACCAATAGCTGCTACCTCACACACTAGTAGTCAGTGACACAGACATGAGTGACATCTAGTACCTTACAGGTGATCTGCTCCATCAGGAAGAGGAGAAGAGGACATCATTACGATTTCTCCTGGCCATGTTTTTTCTCTGCTGAATTCACAGTCAAATATCAGCTCCATGCAGCACAACTCCACACGGCGCCCCTAAAAACCAGTCTCTTACAGTATAATGGACTGTGTTCCTAAATACATATTATACACTATTCCCTCATATAAAACATCCTTTATATAGTCCCCCAAATAAATTATAGTATGTACAGCACCCAGCATTATATATACCACACGCCCTGAACTACAGGACCCGGCTAATCTATATCCATCCCTCGTTTTATGTATATACAGTTCCTCTAATTTATTTATAACAGTCCCCATGTACATACTCACAAATTAAATTATATACAGTACTCCATATAAGGTCAACCAGTTTAATTAAAATCCAGCACTATATACAGATTCCCATACTCTATACTATACAGAGCCACGCCTCCCCAGCAAACACAGCCTCCCCCAGGCATACAGCCACTCACCGAGTATGCGCAGCCCCTCCCATTATACGCAGCACCCCAGTATACACAGTCCCCCCCAAGTATGCACAGCCAACCCCTAAGTATGCACAGCCAACCCCTAAGTATGCACAGCCACCCCCAGTATGAAAGTACTCTTCAAAGACAGTCTTTCATTACCGTCTATTGATATAAACATTGTTTGGTGGAACTTTCATCACCACTAGACTTTACTTTAGCACTTGAAACCACTTGTTTATTTGCTGCACTTATTACTAGAGATGAGCGAGCACTAAAATGCTCGGGTACTCGTTATTCGAGACGAACTTTTCCCGATGCTCAAGTGCTCGTCTCGAATAACGAGCCCCATTGAAGTCAATGGGAGACTCGAGCATTTTTCAAGGGGACCAAGGCTCTGCACAGGGAAGCTTGGCCAAACACCTGGGAACCTCAGAAAAGGATGGAAACACCACGGAAATGGACAGGAAAAAGCAGGGGCAGCATGCATGGATGCCTCTGAGGCTGCTTAATCGCACCATTATGCCAAAATTATGGGCAACAGCATGGCGATGACAGAGTGACCGAATGAGGCTAGATAGCATCTAAAACATCCAATAATTGACCCTGACACTATAGGGGACAGCATGCAGAGGCAGCGGCAGCAGCGGCAGGCTAGAGAGTGGCATGGCGACATACCCTAAATCAGTGATGGCAAACCTTTTAGAGACCGAGTGCCCAAACTACAACGGAGACCCGCTTATTTATCGCAAAGTGCCAACACAGAAATGTAATTTGTGATTTATACTCCCTTCTCTGTCACAGTTCTCATTGATACCAGCCCCTGAGGCACCGATAAAGCAGAAAATAGTCCCAGGTAGAGCTGTCACTTTAAAATAGCTCAGTGCACAGCAAGTCCTGGGCTGTCTGGGACTGCAGGAAGATACCTGGAGTCATCTCTGGTGATGGCCTGAGTGCCCACAGAAATGGCTCTGAGTGCCACCTCTGGCACCAGGGCCATAGGTTAGCCATCACTGCCCTTAATGGACTCAGGCTTCACCAAAGGAGGTGAGCAAGAAGCGCTGAAATGATTTCCTATGTGAACAAAAGGTTGACGGTATATTTAGTCGATAACACAGCATAGTGGCGACATAGTGACCAACGTATCTGGTGAAACACCCGAAAAATGCGCCTGACACAGCTCGTTGTCCATGGGGGAGCAGCGCCACGGAACGGGGCACAGTGTGACAGTGGAGGAGACTTCGATCCAAGATATTCTCTTCAGGCTCCCAGGATCTCTCCTCAGGCCCGATCCCCTTCCAGTCTACATGGAAAAACCGCTTACCTCTCACGGTCTTCATGTCCAATACCTCCTTCACTTTGTAGACATAAGTAGAGTCAGCCTCTGGAGCAGGAGGAGGAGATTGTTGAGAGAAGCGGTTCAAAATTACAGACTTCATGAGGGAGACATGGAAGGAGTTCGGGATGCGCATAGATGGAGGAAGGCGAAATTTGTAGGCCACTGGAATAACCTCATAAGGACTGAGGAGGCGAGGACCAAGCTTGTAGATAGGTATCTTCAGCCTTGCGTATCTGGAAGATAACACATCTTGTCTCCTGGAGAGAAAACAGGATGAGTCCTACGCTTCTTATCAGCCTGGGTCTTGGTGCGATCAGTGGCTTGGAGGAGAGACAGGCGGGTTTGTTCCCAAATGGATTTGAGGTCCTGCACAAGAGCCTCTATCGCAGGGACATCGGAGGGAGTGGGCAGCGGAAGAGGAGGAAGAGGGATGCGTCCATTGACAACAAAGAAAGGAGCTGCGCCAGCAGACCCAGAGTCCAGGGAATTGTAGAAAAACTCAGCCCATGGTAGCAGGTCAGCCCAGTTATCTTGACGGGCTGAGACGAAGTGGCTAACGTAACAGACCAAAGTCTGATTTACCCTTTCTATATGACCATCGACGGAGGGTGGTAGGTAGAAGAAAAGTCCAGATTTACTTGCAGCTGGCCACACAAGGAACACCAAAACTTGGATACAAACTGGTCTATGGTCGGACAAAATATGCAGTGGAAGTCCATGCAGCCGGGAGATATGCTGGTTTTGGAAAACCGGTCCGTCACCACCCAGATGACTCTATTGCCAGAGGAGAGAGGAAGATTAGTGACCATCAGTAAGACCAGTATCCGCAACATAAGTAATAGTCCAGCCGGTTTGAGACAAGCGGCTTTGTTACAGGCACAGGAGAAGCAGGATCCCACGAAATCCTGAACATCTTTGAACTGGTCTGGCCACCAGTAGTAGCGGGAGATGAGGGCCACGGAACGTTGCCAATCTCGAAGAACGTCCCCAAGACAGAATCCTCTTCCAGAGTGCAGGTCTAACATACGTCCTGCCGGGAGGTAACTGCCAAAGATCCACCAAAGCTGCAACAACAAGTTGTTCAGGAGAGATGATATGCTGAGACAAACGGGCTTACCTAGGATTTAGGTGCTGGGCTGTCTGGAGGTAAAGTAGGTTCTTGTGGTCGGTGTACACACAAACGCGATGGAGAGCAACCTTCAGTAGATACCGCCACTCCTCCAGAGCAAGTTCGATGGCTAACAGTTCTCTGTCACCAATAAAGTAAATTCTCTCAGCGGAAGAAAAGAAACCGCATGTGAGAGTTCGGCCCTTAGGCCCTTTCTGGGCGAGCACTGCTCCAGCTCCTACGGAGGATGCATTCACCTCAAGATGAAAGGGTTTCTCCGTGTCAGGCCTATTGAGAACAGGAGCTGAGGCAAAGGCGGATTTCAACCTGGAGAAGGCCTCCTCAGCCGCAGAGGGACAAGCACAAGAATTGGCACCTTTCTTAGTAAGTGTCACGATGGGAGACACCAGAGTAGAAAAATGCAGAATAAAATGCCGATTATAGTTCAGAAAATCCAGGAACCTTTGCATGGCTCTAAGACCTTCTGGGTGTGGCCACTGTAGAAGTGCAGATAGTTTAGCAGGATCCATTTGGAGGCCTCTATAGGAGATAATGTAGCTGAGAAAAGGAAGGCTCCGTTGGTAAAACTGACATTTTTCAAGCTTGGTATAGAGATGATTAGCCCGTAGCCAGCCAAGAACTTGACGTACGTGTGACTGATGGGTCTCAAGGTCTGGAGAATACACCAAGATGTCGTCTAGGTAGACCACGACACATGTATACAGAAGGTCCCTGAAAATGTCATTCACAAACTCCTGGAAGACAGCAGGAGCATTACAGAGTCCAAAGGGCATCACTAGGTACTCAAAGTGCCCGTCACAAGTGTTAAACGCTGTCTTCCACTCATCACCCTTGTGGATCCGGATGAGATTGGAGAACGCGGAGAAAAGCGTAGCCGATCAAAGAGTTCAGTTATCAACGGCAGGGGATTTCTTTTTTAACCGTGACCTTGTTCAGCTTGCAAAAGTCTATGCAGAGAGCCATCCATAAGTACATCAGACAGGGCATGATCCTGTAATAAGATGTTAACATACTTATGTACCATCTTACTGAATTGCTATCCTAAATTGCTTGCTGTAGGGAGTCGAAAAAACGTATGGCCCCTTCGATTTGCCTCTGCTAGTACCATTAGATGTAACATTCTTTCTGCGCCAAAGAAATGCTAGTTGCTCTGTGCAGTTCCTCCTCAGTCTAACCATTTTTACTGCAGTTGGAATTTTGTTGCCACTTCCCAGTACACGGCATGGAATATTAAATACAATCACTATGAAGTGCAATTTGTTACGCAGAAAACAAGCCATCACACAGCTCTGTACATGGAAAAATAAAAAATTTATAGATTTTGGAAGGTGGGAGTGAAAAATGGAAATGAAAAAACAAAAAAGGGCCAGGTGGTTAAGGGGTTAATGTTTCAGGATCTTCGGATTACACGTTCTCTCCCTCGTGTTGGCGCATTATATGAGTCATGAAACAATAACTGAATTATTAAACCAAAGAATTATGGGGAGCACTCAGCAAGCGGTTTCACATTGATAATCATGAAAAAAACGGACAAACAAAACTTATAAACCCCTCTTTAACACCTTAACGCTCTGCGCCGTAGCTCTACGGTATAAGGAGTGTATGAAGAGGGCTCACGGGCTGAGTCCTCTTCATACAAAGGTTGGGGTTTTTGCATTTTGCCGCGTCCCAAAATGCCCGATCTATCAAAATATAAAAACGGTTACGGCCGGCGGTGACCTCCGAGGCGGGAAATGGCGCCCAAATGTCCGAAATGCAACTTTTACACCTTTTTACATCACATAAAAAATGAAATAAAAAATGATCAAAATGTCGCACAGACCTCAAAATGGTAGCAATGAAAACGTTGCATCATTTCGCAAACAATGACCCCTCACACAGCTCCGTGCACCAAAGTATGAAAAAGTTATTAGCGTCAGAAGATGGCAACATTTTTTTTTCTTTTTTGTACACATTCGTTTAATTTTTGAAAATGTATTAAAACACAATAAAACCTGTAACCGCGATCGCACCGAACCAAAGAATAAAGCCGAGGTGTTATTTTGAGTGCACAGTCAAAGTCGAAAAAACTGAGCCCACAAGAACGTGACTTTTTTTCAGTTTTTCCACATTTGGAATATGTTTTTCAGCTTCGCAGTACACGGCATGTTAAAATAAATAACATTACGGGAAAGTAAAATTTGTTACGCATAAAATAAGCCCTCACACAGGTCTGTACACGTAAAAATGAAAAAGTTATGGATTTTTGAAGTTGGAGAGCGAGAAATGAGCGAAAAAACCCTGCGTCCTTAAGAGGTTAATATTATCCTCCCTTTTATATTTCGTTTTCCACGTTTCCTCCTGTGGCCCTTTGTCCTCCATCCTCCTCCTGTGGCGTCCTGTCCTCCATCCTCCTCCTGTCCTCCATCCTCCTCCTGTGCTCTCCTGTCCTCCATCCTCCTCCTGTCCTCCATCCTCCTCCTGTGCTCTCCTGTCCTCCATCCTCCTCCTGTCCTCCATTCTCCTCCTGTAGCCCCCTGTCCTCCATCCTCCTTCTGTGGCCGCCATTCTCCTCCTGTAGCCTCCTGTCCTCCATCCTCCTCCTGTGGCCCCCTTTCCTCCAGCCTCCTCCTGTAACCCCATCCTCCAGTAGACCACTGTGTCCTCCAGCCTCCGCATCCTGTGGCCTCCTGTCCTCCTCCTGTAGCCCCCTGTCCTCCATCCTGCTCCTGTAACCCCCTGTCCTCTATCCTCCTCCTGTAGCCTACTGTCCTCAAGCCTCCTCCTGTAGCCCCCTGTACACCATCCTCCTCCTGTAGCCCCCTGTCCACCATCCTCCTCCTGTCCTCCATCCTCATCATGTAGCCCCCTGTCCACCATCCTCCTCCTGTAGTCTCCTGTCCTCCAGCCCCCTCCAATAGTCCCGTCCTCCAGCCTCCTCCTGAAACCCTCTGTCCACCATCCTCCTCCTGAGAGTCTCCCAGGACACGGCTCTTATCTCTAGGAATAACAGCGGGAACTGACTGGAGAGGTGAAGGATTCTTAGGATCTATGTAGTGATCAGTGTCACTGTGTATATTTCCTATAGATGGATCCAGTCAGAGAAATCCACCACATAGTCGTACAGAAAAATGGCTAGAATGTGAGAAGAACTTTACCCAGAAATCACATCTTGTTCAACATCAGAGAATTCATAGAGAAGAGAAGCCATTTCCATGTCCAGTTTGTGGAAAAGGTTTTTCCAGTATAAAAGGTCGTCTTCGACATCAGAAAATTCACAAGGAGGAGAAGCCATTTCCATGTCTGGAATGTGGGAAGGGTTTTACCGATAAAACACGTCTTGTTCAACATCAGAGAAGTCACACAGGAGAGAAGCCGTTTTCCTGTCTAGAATGCGGGAAGAGTTTTACATATCAAACAGGTCTTGCTCAACATCAGAGAACTCACACAGGAGAGAAGCCATTTCCATGTCCTGAATGTGGAAAAAGGTTTTCCCAAAAACAAAGTCTTTATAGGCATCAGAATGCTCACATAAGGGAGAAGCCATTTTCATGTACTAAATGTGGGAAAGGTTTTAATCAAAAATCAGGACTTATTGAACATCTGAAACTTCACACAGGCGAGAAGCTTTTTCTATGTCCAGAATGTGGAAAGAGATTTAACTATAAAAAAGGTCTTATTCGACATCAGAAAATTCACAAGGAGGAGAAGCCATTTCCATGTTTGGAATGTGGTAAGAGGTTTATTGATAAAGCACGTCTTGTTCAACATCAGATAGTTCACACAGGAGAGAAACCGTTTTGCTGTCCAGAATGCGGGAAGAGTTTTGCATATCAAATAGGTCTTGTTCAACATCAGAGAACTCACACAGGGGAGAAGCCATTTCCATGTTCGGAATGTGGAAAACGTTTTTCACAAAAACATAGGCTTTTTAGTCATCAGAAAGTTCATTTAGGGAAGAAATTTTCATGTCCTAAATGTGGGGAAAGTTTTAATCAAAAATCAGAACTTGCTGAACATTTAAAACTTCACACAGGCGAGAAGCTATTTCCTTGTCCAGGATGTGAAAAGAGTTTTACCAATAAAAAGGGTCTTCTTCGACATCGGAGAATTCACACAGTGGGGAAACTATTTCCATGTTTGGAATGTGGAAAGAGATTTATTGATAAAGCAGGTCTTGTTCAGCATCAGAGAATTCACACCGGAGAGAAGCCATTTTCGTGTCCAGAATGCAGAAAGAGTTTTACGTTTCAAACAAGTCTTCTTCAGCATGAGAGAACTCACACAGGAGAGAAGCCATTTTTATGCAAGGACTGTGGAAAAGGTTTTTCTCAAAAACATAGTCTTTTTCTACATCAGAAAACTCACACAGTGGAGAAGCCATTTTCATGTACTGAATGCGGGAAAGGTTTTAAGAACAAATCAGGACTTTCTGAACATCTGAAATTTCACTCAGGAGAGAAGCCATTTTCATGTCTGGAATGTGGGAACAGTTTTACCCAGAAATTTACTCTTATTCAACATCAAAGAATTCACACAGGAGAGAAGCCATTTTCATGCCCGGAATGTGGGAAAAGTTTTAACCAGAAATCAAATCTTGTTCAGCATCAGAAAATTCACACAGGAAAGAAACCATTTTCATGTAGTGAATGAAGGAAATGTTTTACCCAGAAACCAACTTGGGCGAGAAATGAACGCCTTGCGAATGTATTTGCCCCCTTGAATTTTTCTATTTTTTTCCACATTTGAGACTTAAAACATAAAGATATAGAATCGTAAATTTTTGGTGAAAAATCAAGTGGGACACAATTGAGTGGAATGTAATTTATTGGAAATGTTAAACTTTTGTAAAGAATCTTAAACTGAAAAGTGGGGGTGCGATATTATCAGCCCCTTAAGTTTATACTTTGCAGCGCCCCCTTTTGCTGCAATTACAGCTGCAGGTGCTTGGGGTATCATGAAGCGTTTGGGAGCTGCAGTTTTCAGCTCTTTCCACAGATTCTCGATTGGATTCAGGCCTGAACTGTGACATGACCGTTCTAATATCTGGATTGATTATGTTAGGTCAGATGACAGGGCCCCCTGACACTGCAGGCCCCATAGCAGCTGCTACCACTGTAGTTACACCCCTGGTTACAACTTTCTGTGGGTTGAAAATATAACATATTTTGGTAAAAGTTACAGAAAAATTTAAAACAAGGAATTTTTCACACAAAATTATAATAAAGTCTCATTTCATGAAAAAAAAGTAAAAATTGTGATGATATCTAAGGGGTTGTTTTTCATGATCTTCCTGCCTGCAATAATTGATTTGTTGCCTTCAATAATTTCTACGATCAACTTTTTTCTGATTGTAGTTTCTGGAGAACTTTTGGTATTAACGGTAGGGACAGGTGTGTGCTAATTTTAGATCCTGGGGCTGGCTGAGGATATCTAGGCCAAGAGGATTGTCCACGGGTGATAGGGAGAAAAAGTTTCTGGTTTGAGTGTTTCTCCTGGAGACGGAACGAGCGAAGAAGAGCTAAGCATTGAAGAAAGAGATTCCCGTTGATGTTGCCTTTAGTTTTAAACATATCTTTTTTAAAGTTTGCATATATTTATATCCATGGGCTCCTATAACTGAGAGATGTCTTCAAACGGAAACAATTGGACCTCCGCCCTTGTAGCATTATCTAATGCATCCAACATCGCAGACGCACTCGTGTGCTTCCGTGTGTCCCCTCTCGCCGGCTGCCTCACTTACCTAGCTGCAAACCAGCAACGGTCGCCTCGCTTCAGCGCGCACTTCTCCTGGCCAGTAGCTTGCCTTACGATTCTGTACTACTCCTTGGCCGCCACCGCGGACAAAGTCACGCCTGTGGAGCGACCCGTGGATACCACGGGTTGGCAAGTCAAACCCGATTTGCTACAGGCTCTGGTGAAAACCAGGTGCCACTTAGAATCAGCTTCCAAGTGTCGGCTTACGTCATCGTCCGCGGTGGTCCAGTGGGTCCGCTATCCCTGGTGCCTGACACAAAGACACATTGATAGACTCATATAAACACACACATTATTATACATTTATACACTCTTACATACATTTATACAGTTATACCTACACATTTATCTACTCATATATATATATATATACATTTATACACTCATACATACAGTATATACACACAGGGGCTCATTTACTAAAGGTCCGCGGACCACACTATCGTCGGTTATTCCGACAATTTCCAATTTGCGCTGCATTTAACTGGGGATTTTGGCGCATGCGATCAGATTTTGGCACATTAGCGTCGGGGCGTAGTGGAATTTAACATTTAAATTGTGTCGCAAGCCCAAGCCCTTACATGCACCGGGAAGAAGAAGGTGAACTCCGGCAGACCTGACCGAGGAAGCGACACATTCAGGATATTGGGCGCACGCTCGTAGTGAATCGCAGCAGCTGTGCATTCTCGTCAGGGAATGCACCTCGGGGATTGCGCAGTATGTACACATCCATACATGTATTGGTGCATACAATATATATAAATTATATACACATCAAGTTTGCACTCATACTATTTAGTACATACACATTACAGACACAAACATAGTATACATCATATACTTACACATACAGTGTACACTATATACACACACTGCATATACTTACATATAGCATATACACACATACATACAGTAAATACACACTGTACATCTGTTAGAGATTTTTAACCTAGGGCTCCAACGACCATTTACAAATTAACTGCTGTAACCAAAATGGCTACCGGTAACAGATGCGAGCAAAAATCAAGTCACACACTCCAGTCTCTTAGAAAACTCACAATAATTATTAGTGCGCAGCCGTGTATATAAAACATAGTAAATCATCTGCATAGGGGTGTGAATAGGTGATAGAATACTGCAATGGTATAGGCCAGCCTGAATATCTCCCCATAAATTCACTTTCCCAAAGCATGCAGATTTACATATTGGGGGTCATTTACTAAGGGCCCGATTCGCGTTTTCCCGACGTGTTACCCGAATATTTCCGATTTACGCCGAACGGGTCGGTGAACTCCAGTGCGTTCAGATGCTTTTCAGCGCAGCAGCGCCACCTGGTGGACGGCGGAGGAACTACCTTGATGAATCCCGGCCGGACCCGAATCCAGCGCAGAGAACGCACCGCTGGATCGCGAACGGACCGGGTAAGTAAATCTGCTCCATTATTTCTCACACGAAGCACTGTCTCCAGGGAGACAGAGGGGCTTATTTACTAAAGGTCCGCGGATCACACTTTCGTCTGATCTTCCGGTCGGACAGTGCACTTTCGGAGATCGCGACAGGACAGGTAAGTAAATGTGGCCTAGAGTGTTTTTACTAAAAGCCCTGAGTAGAAGACTCTGATGGCTCTTCGGTTAGACCAAAACATAAGATAAGCAGCTGCTGAAGCAACAATATAGGGCAAGAGTCAAGGAAAGAACTGTCTCGCATCAAAAATGATGTTGAATCATGAGATGAATAGACATTTATCAATATGGCTTCCGAGTGAACGAAATGGAGAGTACAGAAATATGATATGCCATAAATTTCCCCCCTTTTGGGTCTTGCATGACCTGTAACCTCCTCAAGCAACCTCCAGGTACCTTCAGATGGGCCTGCTGGACTCTTTAAGGACTTTTTAAGGCTTCACCAGATTCCACAGAGGCCAGTCGCTAAAGGGCTACAGGACTGCACACTCAAATCCGCTCCGGGCACTTCTCCTGTCGTAGTTCTTACCGCCTGGGCGGCAATCTGGAACATGGTGGTCTTGATGAGGGAGACCACACTACACGCAATAAGTGACGAGCAAATCCACTTACCCCAATATCACCCCCGCTTAAAGGAAACCCTTCCAATCCCCCAACCACAAAGTGAAGGACAAAGTGTCCACCCCAGAGTTTCTCTTGAGTTCCTTGGACAGTCCTTCAATCTTTTCAAGGGCATGGGTAATGGATCCAAAGGGGGCGATGTCATCCGGGATGTACATGCAACTAGCCTCTCCCACCATCTTACAGACTCCTCCTTTCTCAGCAAAAATCGTTTCCAAAGCCAGATGCTTCTGGAAAGCATCTCTTCTTAGCCTCTAGGCAGGCTTGACCTGACTCTTCTATCCCCACAAATCCAGTACACATTAGACACTGCCAATACTTATTGCACCAACCGTAGGTAAAGTCTCCTACCCTAGGGGCATTTTGGTCAGCTGGACTTGAAAAGGGGAAAAGGGTTGTTGTAGCAAGGCTCCAGACTCTCTGGTGTGTCTCTTCACCACCATGTAGTCTCCAGGTTTCAGGGTATGTGTCCTGAGGTTGTTAGGGTAGGATTCAAGACATCCTCTTTTAGTGTGCATTGGCTGCGTGTTTCTAATCAATAAGTATGTGTGCACATTGTAAGAAATTAATTCAGACACATTTGCTGATTTAAATCTCACTCATGCGATCATGGCCATGGCAAATCTGCACTGCTAGAACTTTATTTGGTTTCACAAAACTATATAGAAATTATGGAAGAAGCAGAAGGGGGCGGAGAATTCCCAGCTCATGTAGTCTCTTGATTGGAGAACTTCCTTGCTGTTGCTTATTGACGTCAGGATTGAAGTCTTGTTGACATTCTTTAGCCTTAATTGTTTTCATTATGATCACCATGCCGGCGCCATCTTATAATGAAGTCTCTGTTACAATGATTTTAGGAAAATAGAACAAGTAGAAATGACAGGATTTGATCTATCAGCAGGTTTACCTTAACAAGGTCACTGTCTGGAAAGATCAGAAACACTTTTGCGCCTTTTCCAAGGCCTGGCTCAACTGTGGCATATTCCACCTGGTTTCCTGCCATCAGCTATAGGATCTGTGGGAAGTAGGGGCCTAGGCTGGGTGCACAACCAAAAAGTACAAAAGGAGGGCAGGATTTCAGCTTTTACCTGTCCAGTGAAGTGGGTTCTGCGATTAGATAGTATCTGGGAGTCCAAACCTGCAGAAAATCTCACTCACCAACTTCTTGGCTGCAGCTCTGGCAGTAGCCTTGGTCATGGGAAAAGCTTTTGGGCACCCTGGAAAGAGATCAATGCATACAAGAACGTACTCATGCGCACCACAGCTTGGGTGTCACCTTCAGTGGGGTCTTTACCACCTTACCCGGGTTGTGGCAGGAACAGACTTTAAGGGCTTTCACTTGTCTAGTGACTGTGGTAGTAATGCCCGGGCAAACCACTGGCGGTTTATGAACACTAGCATGGCCATTTTAGATGTGTGTGTCCATGGGCTACTTGACTTACTGTCTGGTGCAGAGCATTGGGCAGACACACCCTCTCTCCCAGCACCAAAGTTCTCATCTGGGCTCCAGTTTTCCTCCACACCTCCTCTCTTCTGATGACTCTCGGGCCACCAGGGACTGGAACATCTGTGGATCAAGCTTTTTAGCTCAGACTTCAGGACAGTCTCTGGGCTCCATCTGTGCAGCTACCTTCGCTACCCTGTTAGCCACATCATTGCCCTTGACTTGTGGAGTTATCAATTTTGTGTGCTTTTACTTTTACTATCCCCACCTCCTGTGGAAGTAAGAGAGCATCCATGAGCTCTTTAACCAGTGTGCCATGCTTTAAAGGGGTCCCTGCAGAGGTGAGGAAATCTCTAGCCTTCCATTTGGGTTCATAGTCGTGTTTAGACCCCAGGACTATACCTTGAGTATAGATGTTTGCCCTTTTACCTTCCACAAGCTGTAGCACTTCCCTGAGTGCCGTCACTTCACCTCCTGCGCTGACCTGTGTGGAGGGAGTGGTTCTGCTTGTACTACCTCATGTGCGCCACTGACCACTGTATATCCAGTGTAGAACCGTCTGTCCTCTCCTGCAGACCTGGAGCCATCAATGAGAAAAAACTCAACATCTGGGTTAAGCACCCTTCTCTACTCAACATCTGGGTTAAGCACCCTTCTCTCCCCCCTTCTGAATCCTGTTAGGCTGGCAACAGAATGACAGGATTCAGAGCTGTTCACTTGTCAGTGTGACATTCTGAGGCATCAGGAATGAGAGAGTTGTCTGGCTCAAATGCTTGGGCTGTACTTGGGTGAGGACACTGTGCAAGTTATGTAGGATTTGCACAGTGATCTAGGATCAACTCACTGGCCTGCTAAACAGATTGCTGTCTGCAGCTACTGACACAAGGGGCTCCCCTCACGACTGAGTCTAACTGGGCTTAATAGTGGGCCACGGGGGAGGCTACCATGTTCCTGGCTAGGACACCTGTGGCGTGGCCTAGATACTTGGTGCAAAACAAAAGGTTTGGTGCAGTGGGGTATGCTTAGGGCCCAGGGCAGACAGGATTTGCCAGCTTAAGGCTGTGGAATGCATCGATTGCCTCTTGGCTGAAGGGAAAATGGGGAAGAGGCAATGCAGTCATAAAGGGGCAGCATCAGGCTGGAGGCAGCAGGCCTTATCCCAGGCCTGCAGGAGCTGGCCAGTCCTAGAAACATGTGAAGAGGCTTAGTGCTCCGGGGCAGGGGCATATTCCGGACTGGCAGCTTTCTTTCCTCTGTCAGGTGCCTGCCTGTGGCTGAGAAGCAGTGGCCTAGGAAGACCACCTTCTCTTGGCAGTACTGGAGTTTGTCTCCAGAAACCTTGTAACCCTTCTGGAACAGAAATCACATAAGATCAATAGATGCATCCTGGCCGAATTCGCCAAATTTTCTGACAAAATTTGTTTCGACCCAAATCGATTCATGGCACATCACATTAAAAACAGGTATATCCTGGCTGCAGAGAGCCTGTAGGGTGTTGTAAAATGTTGTGCCATGCTCTTCAAACAATGCTGTGTTTTAGTATTTCACACACATGACAGCCGCCGCTCTTAGAATCGCTTCACTCTACACTTCCATGTGCACTTACAGAGGCCAACTTGACCAAATTAGTGAAGCAGAAACACAGCCTGACACGGTAACGTCTGTGCTTGCTCGAAAGGACCGAGCTGAGGGCCAAGATCCAACTATAACCTCAAAGAGTGCACTCTTTTTACACTGACATCAGATGAATTCATAGATTCCGACAGAACCTGTTCTGTAGAAACCACCCAGAGTGCAGAGGGTGTCGGCAATACTTTTGCATTGACGTCACTGATCATTTTGCCCTTCTTTTCATCCGTCAGTGTCCACTTTCAATCAGTCAATAATCCATCAGTATTGCTAAAGCCAAAAACAAACAGGAGTTGATCCAAAACAGAGATGACCAGTAAATGGGATATTTGCATGTCCTCTGTATTCTGTATCCACTCCTGCTCTTGGCTACCAATCCTGAGGCTTTTCATTCCTTCTGGCAGATGAAATGAAGGGGAAAACCAAGCATAGTGGCAATGTCATAGAGGGGTGGATGGTGAAAACAGCATTATGGAAATCACAGGGTGTTCCAGGGAGACGGTGGTCAGTTGGCAGCAGCATGAGTAGGTCGCAGAGTGGCACAATGACAAATTATAGAGGTGGCAGCAACATCGTAGGTCACAGAGTGGCAGAATGACAGAGATTGGAGGTGGCGGCAGCAGCAGCAGGTCAGAGAGTGGCACAATCACAGTGTGTGTAGGTGGGCGGCAGCAGTAGCAACAGCATGAGGCCAGAGAGTGGCACAATGAGTGTGGAGATGGGTGACAGTTCCAGTCCCTGCTAAAGATGGTGGCAGGCAGATGGATCAACTGGCAGCAGATGTGTGGCATCAGACAGGTGGCAGCATCAGAATAGTGGCTGAGGCAGGTAGTTAGAATCCAGACTTATTTCTCAACGTTTGGGAGAGGCGTCATGACTGATAATCTGATGCATAAGGCATTGGTGTGTTGAAATCCTGGACGATCCACGCCTGATTCATCTTGACAAAGCGGCCAACTGTGTGCTCAGTATTTCTCTATAGTATGCCAGATGTTTCTCCCTCTCGGCAGCTGGAAAAAAGGCACCCATTTTGGACCGGTAGCGAGGGTCCAAAAGGGTGGAGAGCCAAAAGTCATCCCTATGCCGGATGTTGACAATTTGGCTGTCACCAGTTAGGCAAAGCAGCATGCTGCAGGCCATCTGCGCAAGTGACTCTGAGGGACTCCCGGCCTCCATCTCCACTGTATACTTCCACAGTGCTTCTGGGTCGTCTGCCTCGTCTTCTACCCCCTCCGGAAGCTACTGCTCCTATCCTGTCACCTGAGTAAAAAAAACACTAATTACACCAGACTCTGCTTCTGCTCCAATGTTCTCCTCCTCCTCCAGTTTAGCCCCAACTGGACTCATGTGGCCATGAGATGTAGGCGCCACTTCTCCAGTTCCCTGACCAGACAGATTTTGCAGCATCTGTTACAGGACATGAAGCAGTGGAATTACGTTATTCACCCCGTAGTCCTGGCGACTGACAAATAACGTGGCCTCTTCAAAGGGCCTGAGCAAACGGCAGGTGTCACGCATGAGCTGCCAGTGGCTGACATCAAGGTTACACAGGGAAGTATTCCTGTCTGCTTGCATCATCAAAAAATCATTAATGGCCTTTCTCTGTTCATGCAGGTGGTCTAACATATGGAGGCTGGAATTCCAACGGGTGGGACGTATCGCATTTTAGACTATGTTGGGGTAGGCCGTTCTGCCGCTGCAACTCGAGAAGGGTGTGCTTGGCTTTGTAAGAATGGATGCAGTGCATGCACTGTTTCCTGGACATTTTTAGAATGTCTTGCAGATGGGTGGAAGACTTCAGGAACCTTTTGACAAGGTTGGCGCATGGACCATCCCTCCCCGGTGCAGCACAGATACCATGTTCCTCCCATTGTCTGTCACATGGTTCGCTGAGAAAGCCACACATTGATTTCTTCTTGCATGGTGCGGAGCACAGTTCCTCTCCTGTGTGACTTTGCCCAGGCAAACCAGGTGTAGAACTGTGTGACACTGCTGTGCCCTACACATGTGGTATGATGGAGCAGCAGCAGCAGTTTGGCAACATGGAGGAGAAAGCTACGTCTACTGTTCAAGTTGTTGGTGTGGCTGGGCGGGAAGCACATTCACCCAGAGGGCCGTAAAGGACATGTACTGGCCCTGACCATAGTTACAGCTCCATATGTCCGCACTGCAGTGCACCTTGGAAGAACCGATAAGCTCTTGGACTCGTCCACCTTCTGTTCTCCATATTTGTGAAGGGCTGGTAAAAGAAGAAAAGAAAAGGAATTTCATCTTGGAACTCTCTACCTCGGTTTGGCACAAGCTATTAGTTCTCTGAAGGGTGCAGAGTCCCCTACTTGGAAATGGAGGAACTGCAGTACCAACAACTTGGACAGGAACACGGTCAGCTTCTGCACCTTAGGATGGCTGGACGCATACAGTTGTCTCTTTGTAATCGCCTCTTTCAATGACTGCTGGCGCCATGCGGAGTGAGGAGCAGGAGCATCTGGCCCGGGAGGTGATGTCAAAGACAAACCGCTCCCTTCGGCAGAGTTGCTGGAGCCATGACTGGCTGAAATGGCATGTGTGCCACTAGGTACTGCTGCGGCGGCAGAATGGACCACCACATTTGAGACACGTCTCTCCCAGGCCATTGGATGGTGACGCTGCATGTGTTGACGCAGGGCCGTGTTGCCAACGGTAGCTCCCTGGCTGCCTCGATGTGCCCCTACTCACTTGGACCTGCGAAGCAGGTTTTATACCCCTCGGCCGTTTGACTCCCGCCCTCGCACTGCTGCCACCTTGCTGACTCACGGCCACAGTATCGACTTGCTGCCTGACGAGCAAGCTGACACCCTCTTCTTCTGACGATGATGATGAAGCCCTTGCTTCACCCGGCTCCCAAGTGCGATCGGCTACATCATCATCGATTTGTGTTTCGCTGACACTGCTATTCTCCTCAACGGTCTCCGTATGCACAGCCTGACTACTTGCAAGTGCAACATAACTTCCCATGCCACTCTCCACATCTCTACTTTCCCGCCTACTGCACGAAGCAGCGTGTGTATGCCCCACCTCTTCACTGCCAAGCAGCTGCTGTCTTCATAGAGTTCGTCCTCACTGTATAGTGGCGCTGAGCCCAGGCCAGCTAGTAGATCTCTGGCTGAGGGAAATGGACAGGACAGAGGCTGGTTGAGGACAGGTGAGGGCCGCTGACCTGCTCCTAGGCCATGCCAACTAAGGGTTGTATCTGACAAACCCACGGACTCTTGCAGGGGGTGGTCAGATGTCATTTGAGAGGAAGTGGTGACCTAGTCAACCAATCAAGAACATTTGGGTTGTTCATCAACACACTGCCACTAGATGACACCGGCGTTTCTGGCCTCACAGAGTCACCCCTGCTGCGACCTGTGCCTGCTCCACCTGCCACCTCTCTGTCTGACATATTGGTTAATCATCTATGTTGATTTGACACAGATTTCTTGATATCTACTTTAGCAACAAAAAAAGAACTGAAATTTGCGGAATACAGAACCCCAAAAATCACACCATCAACTATGTTGATTTGACACAGATTTCAACTTTAGCAACAAAAAATAATTGAGATTTGGGGTATACAGATTCCCCAAAATGGACACTGTGTACTTAGAGCAAAAATCAATCCATCACCTACTGAGTACAAGCAGATAGACGCTAGAGACAGCACATGCAGTGTGAAATGACGGGATTGCAAATGGACGTCAGTTTTTATAGGGCTGTGACATCACATAAGCATGACGGTGACAAGCTGATTGGCTTACATCTCTGCACATGTGATCAAGGGTGTTCCTTTCTTCTTCCCAGAGTTCTCTGCCCCATGTAACATGTTGTGCTCACTGCCATTTTGCATAAAAAAGGTGAAAAAAAATTTGTTCCCACGAACCACCGTGAACTTCGGACTTGTGCAGAACCTGGCAAACCTGCAAAATGGAGTCACAAAACAGTAGGTCATAAGCATACTGTAAAAGAACAACATCTGACAACATAATCTGACAATCACCAACAGAATACCTCCCACTCTGGCACCTTACAAGTGGTTCTTTGCCACAATTATAGTGAGCGTACTGCCATACATGGACATTTAAAGGCAAAGTACATTATATCACACAAGGAAATAACCTTATCCAGTCCTTGCAGCCGGTGAAACATTAGTGACATTCAAGGTAGACAATAAAAGTAGACTTAGCCTCGAGCGCTCTTTGTCAATTCTAGTCACTGGCGGTAAAGACTCCTGCGGAAGTCACCTCGATGGTCAAATGTTCATTTTAGTGACGCCCCCCAGTCAACGCCAATTAAATGTTAGAGATATTTAATCTAGGGCTCCAACAAGCCTTTACAGTAAGGTGATTTCCAAATTAACTGCTATAACCAAAACTGCTACCGGTACCGTCTCCAGACTCCAAACCCCATCTGTGGACGTCGGGTCCTCATACCACAGTTTTTAACCGTTTGTGCAGACACATGCTCATTTGTGGCTGCTGGAGGTCATTTTGCAGGGCTCTAACAGTGCTCCACCTGTTCCTCTTTGCACAAAGACGAGGTAGCGGTCCTGCTGCTTGGTTGTTGCCCTCCTACGGCCCCCTCCACATCTCCTGGTGTACTGGCTGGACACTACACTGACAGACACAGCAAACCTTCTTGCCACACATCGCATTGATGTGACATCCTGGATGAGCTGCACTACCTGAGCCACTTGTGTGGTTTGTAGAGTCAGTCTACAAGTATGAAAGTACCACCAACATTAAGAATTGAACAAAACATCAGCCAGAAAGCATTGGTACTGAGAAGTGGTCTGTGGTCCCCACCTGCAGAACCACTCCTATATTGAGTGTGTCTTCCTAACTGCCTGTTAAATTCATTGCCAATCAGCATTGTTTTTCACATCAGTGATTTTTCACTGAACCCATTTTGGCTTATGGACGCATACAGATTGCTTTTCTCTTCCCGGCTTCAGTGATTTTCAACGATGTCTTACTGAACCAACTGCAGTGACTGGCACAAACTGGAGGCATCTGTGTAGCGTTTAACCTGAAAGACGAGCCTGGCTGCTGCATTATAAGAGATTGTACAGGAGAGAGTTTAGTAAGTGAAAGACCAGGGGCGCAAGGAGTGCGACCACGACCCGGGAAGGACCTGAGCCAGCACCAGCTCTCCCTGCCTGCCCTAACTTTATGTAATCCTGGAGGGACCGGAGAGTAGTGCCAGATGAGTGCAAGCCTCAACCACACTGTGCTCACTGCACTCTATGTATAGTGTATGTGCTGTGTGTAGTGAGTGTGCGATGGATCCAGTCAGAGAAATCCACCAGAGAGATGTCCCAGTCCTGACGATTCCCGAGATATCAAAGAGGAACCAGAGAGATGTCCCAGTCCTCAGTATTTCCATTTTCTCAAAAAGGAACCAGAGGAGAACATCCCACTGGATTATCAGGTAGATTAAATGGAGATTCCTGTAAATCCTCTACAGATTAATAGGAGTGTTTTCTCATGTCCCTCATGTCGGATCTTTCCAGGAAAGTTGTGGTGGAAGGAGGAGCGGAGAGGAAATCCCCTCATCAGTGACAGAGGAGGGTAAGAGCCTTTCATGTATCTTGTGGGTTATTCTTCCCTTATACATTGCAGGGAGAGGTCACATCCAGGGGAGGAGATGGAGATGACCTGATCGGAGATCTATCAATCCAAGTTATAGTTAGAATACAATGAAAAGTGCACTGGGTAAATGTGTTGAGTTTCTTTAGATGAGTAGTTATAGCCCGGGAGGAGGGCTAGAAGAGGTGAACCAGATGTGTCAATTCTGTTCCTCCCGGTGATCACCCGCAGTGCTGAGAGGATGGTCTGCAGAGTGAGGAGGACACATACGTGCTAGAACGTGTTTGAAGAAGAAGTACACAGAGTCATCTCTGCAAGGACCTGCCCACGCTCTATGGTATCTGCATCTTAAAGACACAATTTATTCTAACCTTGCCAGTTCTGGACAGGCAGTAGCGTTTAATCCAACAAATAAAAGGAAATGTATGTGGTCTAGGACGGGAGATCTCCAACTCTCCCTCTCAATGAATATTGTCCAAACAATGAGCACAATAGGTTATTATAAACTTTACTTCAAGTATCATCCATCGATTATTTCAGTCATCTTGTAGTGACGAGAGTATATAACAGTAGCGCTTATTTATATAGCTTATTTCTTATTTCTCGACATCTATATAGCTTGCAAAAATGTTCAACCCTGGAGGTTCACCCCCTGGGGGGGCTCTCGGAGTCCATTGGATTTCACAAATACACATTTGTTTGTTTGCTTCGCCGTTTGCAATAATAGACACGTGAAGAAAAAGTCTCTTGATCTTCAGGAGACTCTAACTTCCTCTAGACGCCATACAATGAGTGATGTGAGCCAACATCATAGTGTTTTGGGCAGGTCCAGATTTGGAAAGCTGATCATCTCAAACGGCCCCATAGCCTGGGCAGATCATCCTCATGTGCGGAAATCACTCACTCCTAATCCTAACCACTCATGGGACATTGGGAGGCTTTCGCTATGACTAGAGTACACCATGACCAGAGCTTTGATGAATTTTCCCAGCTACCAGACCACTTATCATTTACGCAACTGATTGCTGCGCTTGCACACTCCTCGTGGGCCAGCGCTGAGTATTGGCATGGGTGGGGCTCAGCAGTAGGAGCTTTGTTCTGCCTCGTGCTTGGCGTTTGTTTTCTTTATAGACCAGTAATATGCAGAATTGTGCGCCTACCTAATGCGGAACAAATAATATTGAGGTAGCACATGATCTAATAATCAACGTTAAGAGATTTGGGGGATTTGAGGTTATAGAACCTTTCAAGGCCTTGTAGAAATAAATGGTTCATAAAATATGATTCTGACATTTTCTTGAAATTTGATAATACTATTCAATTTGTATCTTTCTAGCCTTTTTAATAAAAAAAGCATGGTGGAAAAAATTAAACAAAAAAGTTAATGGTTCTACAGTTTGTCACACACGTACCTCATTGTCCTTCTATTAACTGACTTGAATGTACAATGCGCTTAATAAGTGTTTAACCATCGATGAATTGTCAGGCCACATACTACAATTGGCTCACTCCAGTTTTATAAAGTTTAGTTATGTGCTGTTTTGGTATAAATTACAATAGCTGTAAGAGTTCATGACAAGTCATGTCAGCAACCAATAATTTTAATATGGGTTTTATTTTCTAGGGTGAAGACAAGATGAAAATCTCTCCCATCCACCTCCTCCTTCCTCTTCGCTTATGAAACCGTAGATAATCAGCCACAAACTGGTAAAAAGAACTGTACAACTTCTGTAGAATATTGTCTGATCCCTCCATTCGAGAGAGTACAAAGAGGAAAAGGGTCTTTCAGTGTACGAATGTGTAAGAACTTTGCCCAGAAAAAGCATCTTGTTCAACATCAGAAAATTCACACAGGAGAGAAGCCATTTTTAATGTCTGGACTGTGGAAAGGTTTTAACCAGAGATCATGTCTTCTTCAACATCAGAAATTCACACAGGAGAAAGCCATTTCCATGTCTGGAATGCGGAAGAGTTTCCATCCTCAAACGACAACTTGTTACACATCAGAGAAATCACACAGGGGAGAAGCCATTTCCATGTCTGGAATCGGGAAGTTTTACCAACAACAACAACTTATCACACTCAGAAAATCACACAGGGGAGAAGCCATTTCCATGTCTGGAATGCGGGAAGAGTTTTACCAACAAACAACAACTTATTAACATCAAAGAAATCACACAGGGAGAAGCCATTTCATGTCCTTGAATGTGGGAAAAGTTTTATCCTAAACTTATCTCTCGAACATCAGAAATTCACACAGAGAGAAGCCATATTCATGTCTGAATGCTGGGAAGAGTTTTATCCAGAGTCATGTCTTGTTAGTGCATCACGAAGTCATCATACAAAGGAGAAGCCCTTTCCATGCAGAATGTGAAAAGTTTTTTGAACGCAATCAGATTCTGTTAAACATTTGGAATTCACAAAGAGGAGAACCTTTCCATGTCGGAATGTGGAAAGGTTTTACCCAAAATCAACTTCTTGGTTCGCAATCAGGAATTCACACAGGGGAGAGCCATTTTATGTTCAGATTGTGGAAAAATCTTTTTTCACCAAATCAGCTCTGTCACACATCTTGGAATTCCCAGAGAGAAAGCTTTTCCATGTCTGGAAATGTGGGAAGAGTTTTATCCAAAATCCCTTCTTGTTCAACATCAAGCATTAACACACAGCGAAAAGCCATTTTCTTGTGCAAGAATGCGGGAAGCTTGTACCTATCAAACAGGTCTTATTCAACATCAGAGAACCCACACTGGGGAGAAGCCATTTCCATGTCCGGAATGCGGAAAAAGTTTTTCCCAAAAACGTAGTCTTTTTGAACATCAAAAGGTCACCAGGGGAGGAGCCATTTTCATGTACTGAATGGGGAAAGTTTTAAACAAAAAATCAGACTTGCTGAACACTGAAAAATTCACACCGGGAGAAGACCATTTTCATGTTCAGAATGTGGGGACAGTTTTGCCCAAGAAATTTGCTCTTGTTCTTACAACCAGAGAACTCACACAGGGAGAAGACCATTTTCATGTCTGGACTGCGGGAAGAAAGTTTTATCCATAAATCATATCTGGTTCAACATCAGAGAACTCACCATCAAAGAAGGGAGAAACCATTTCCATGTCCAGAATGTGGAAAGAGCTTTACCCAGAAATCAAATCTTGTGCAACATCGAAGAACTCCCACAGGGAAGAGGCCATTTCTATGTCCGTGTGTGGAAAAAGTTTTTCCCATAAATTTTCTCTTTTCCAACATCAGAAAGCTCACACAGGGGAGGAGTCAATTTCTATGTTGAATGTGGGAAAAGTTTTAGGCAAAAATCAGGACTTGTGAACATCTGAAATATCACACACGGGGAGAAGCCATTTTCATGTTTGGAATGTGGGAATAGTTTTGCTCAAAAATTTTCTCTTGTCCTAACACCAGAGACACTCACACAGGGGAGAAGCCATTTTCATGTCAGGAATAGGGAAAAGTTTTATTCCAGAAATCATATCTTGTTCAACACTCAGAGAACTCACACCAGGAAGGCAATTTCCATGTCTGGAGTGCGGGAAACTTTTATGTATAAATCAGGTCTTCTTAAAACATCAGAAATTCACACGGTGAAAAACCATTTCGTGTGGAATGTGGGAAGAGTTTTTCCCGCGACAGGACTTTGTTGAACATAGAAAAAAATTCATGCACAACAAAGTCACTCTCATTACTGAATGAGGGAAATCCTTTACCCAAAAAAATCAACTCTGTCAGAAATGAAAGTCTCATGAGGGCGGTAGACATTTTAAGACTGTGGCAAGAGAATCGAATCATTTGAAACATCAAATCCGAGTTGTTTGATTAATATTTGGTGCTTTTCCTAGTAATTTGCAAACGCTTGTGAGTAAAAGGAGTATTCCCTTGTGTATGTAACACAATCCTGGGGCAATAACATATATTTGCACTTCGGAGTATCTCTTTGAATTCCTTTGTAGAATGCTCACTTTTGATTTGTGGCACCTTGAACCACGTTTGGTTTCACCTGAAAACATAGTGCCCCCGGATCCGCTACAGTTATAGCCCCCTGAAGTGTAGCCCCCTCCAGTCTTTAATGATGGAGAAAGGGGCGAGGGGGGGTCAGGAGGGAAATATACTCACATTTTACTAATGCCAGCAGTTTAGTATAAGGGCTCCTTCACTGTATTTAGGCCAATTTCAGCATCCTTTTTTTTTGTTACTATATTACTATGATACTATAATAATTCTTTATTTATATCGCTCACACAAGATTAGCAGCGCTGTAAGAGTTTGACCAAATCGGTTCCTGTCCCCAATGGGGCTCACAATCTAATCAACCTTCTAGTATGTTTGAGTGTGAAGGAATCGGAGGACTCGGAGGAAACCCACACAACACGGAGAGAACATACAACTCTTTGCTAGTTTCCATATACATTTCAACTGCTCAATAAGTACCCTACCGCCTTATAATAACCCAATATCGTGGACCCCATGCCGCCTTTCTCTACTGAGATATTAATTATTTTCCCATTGTCCCTAGGCGCTTTACTGCCCAAATAAATTTGATTATCATTTTTTTTGTAGATTCTTAAGATTCCATGGAAATTTGAACTTCTGCATCTATGGTTGGGAAGTGAGAGTTCTAGTTACGAGCTGACGATCTAAGGCCACCTTGTAGGCGTGTGGAGTTTATAGCCCATGGATGCTCCATAGGGGGATTCTGGGAAAATAATGAAAGTTTCCAGATGGGACAAGGAAAACCTCGCCTCTTTTAGCTCCTTGTAAGGCAAGCTCCCTGTACATCAAGCATACCTATAGAGGCCTTATGACATGATGCGGGATTAAAACCAAACCATATTTATTCGCAGAAGGAACATATTCCCAACGTAGACGAGCTGTACCACCTGGTTGGCTCTCCTCAGTACAGTACAGGGATGGTTGCCTGTGGAAGGCTTGAGGAGACCCATCAGGTCAAAACAGTGCTTTATCGGCGCTGTTTGTTGTGGTGGGTGTTTTCTGCAATATGCAGCAAACGGCCCCCCTTGCATGGAGAGGGTTCAGCCCGTGAGCCTCTCCATAAACCTGCAGCTGATGGTCACGTACAGATGGTTGCACGTCGGTAAGGGGTTAATAATAACTTTTAATAGTATCCTGTAATACAATAATTTTTGGGGGAGGTTCAGTTTTTTCATAAAGTGAGCCACTGAATAATTGTTGATAACCTCCTTAAATTTAGTCCAGGACTGCAATGGGTCCAGACAGGGCATCCATTCCGTATATAGATATTTTTATGTGGCGGGCAAACTGGGGCAGGCAGTTCTATATACTACACTGGTTGGCTAATACGACACGGGGCTGCTGACTGTATACTAAATGGGGCTGGCAGCTATACACTATGGGGGACTGGCTATATACTACAGGGGACCTAGCTATATACTACAGCGGTTGGCTATATACACAGGGAGCTGGCTATATACTACAGGGGCTGGGCTGGCTATATACTACAGGGCTGCTATATGATCTACAGGGGCTTGGCGGCTATACCAATGCATTTTCCATCCTAGCTTATACTGACTCAATAGGTGTTCCCAATTTTTAGGTGGTCTCTCCTGTTACGCCACTGGACCCCCCCCCTCCCCCCGTTCTCCCTCTCATTTCTACTACAAACTCCAAAAAGCAAATACAGGAGATTCTGCAAACACCTTCTTAACACAGTGCGAATTTTTCTATAATTGTCAGAATCTAATAGTTGTAACTGGACAATAAGCAACAAACAACCAAACCTTCCCACTCCAAGAATTCTCTCTCTACAGAAATCTGGAAGTAAATATTCACCTTTGAAGAGTCTTAGAGATGCCTGGAATAAAAACAAGACTTGAGAAATCAATTCTCCATGTGATAGAAACATGGCCACCGGGCTCACGACAAAAGCAAACTAAATGGCCGCCGCTGAAGTGGTAGGACGTGTCATCTTCACCAAAAGGGGCGTAAACTATTGACAGGTGGTGGAGGAATATGGGGGCACAACAATTATAACAACTCCCTCAATCCACCCCTCTGCTGATATGGGTCAAGGGGTGAGTCTAAGAGGGTGGCTGGTCTGGACCTAGATGCCTTTTTTTTTTTTCTCTCAGGGGAGGAAATACATAAAAAATCTCTTTCTCAATTCTCTCACACCAAAAACTTGAAATGTTCCTATCACCTGTCTCTCTCTTCAGTGGCACTCTGAAGGATTGTATGTCTGCCCATCACATGCTCTATACTGTACTTACCTGTGACTACTACACACAGCCAGACATCTCCTGCACTGCCCCATCATGCTCTATTACGTAACTGCTGTGACTCTACACAGCCAACATCTCCTGCCTGTCCTCATGCTCTATACTGTACTGCTGTTGACTACTACTACACAGCCAGACTCTCCTGCACTGCCCCTCATGCTCTATCTGTATTGCTGTGACTACTACTCACAGAACACATCTCCTGCACTGTCCATCATGCTCTATACTGTACTACCGCTGTGACTACTACAACTCAACACTCCTGCACCGCCATCATGCTCCATACTGCCACTTCCTTGTTTGACTACTACACCAGCCAGACATCGCCTGCACTGCCCATCATGTACTCTATACTGTACTCCTTGGACTACTACACAGTCACACACTCCTGCACTGCCAAGCATCTCTAGACTGTGCCTGCATTGGTTGGCTCGGTTATGACACTGCTTACCTCTCAGTGAAGTGGATGGGAGCGGGGAGGAGGCTGAGGGAGCTATGCTAGTTCCTGCCACAATTCCAAGGGCGAGACCGGATGTAGGAGAAGGTCTCACAGGAAGGACTGGGGCGAAAAAAGAAACAGAAACTAAGAATGTGACAAATAACTAAAAAATACTGAAGGCAAGTGATAAACATTGTCCCGATCTGCCCACGGAAGGATGGTAACAAAAATCGGGAAAACCTTTCCACTTATTTCTCGACATCTATATAGCTTGCAAAAATGTTCAACCCTGGATCTCCATTTCGATTTCACAAATACACATTTGTTTGTGTGCCGGTTTGGCATAATAGACAAGTGAAAAAAAAGTCTCTTGATCCTGGGCAGAGACTCTAACTCCTCTAGACGCCATACAATAGTGATGTGAGCCACAGGCAGTAGTGTTTGGCAGGTCCAGATTTGGAAAAGCTGATATCTCAACGACCCCATAGCAGCCGCAGGATCATCCTCATGTGCGGAATCACTCCTAATTCTAACCACTGGGACATTGGGAGGCTTCGCTTGACTAGAGGACACCATGACCAGAGCTTTGATGAATTCTCCCAGGCTGCCAGACCACTTATCATTTAGGCAACTGATTGCTGCCTTGTGCATCATTCCTCGTGGGCCAGCCGGCTTGAGTATTGGGTGTAAAATTGTGGGTTTATTCCTTCTACCTGCTCTAACTAAGAATTGTTCCTTGCAAATGCAGAGTCCAAACTTGGAGAAAGGCTTGTTTAATTAAAAAGGTATAAAAGATGACAAAGTATAAAAGGAAAATAATACAAGATAAAAATGCCTCCTCAATGTCCTATTCTGGGATTAAAAATACACACAGTATCTGACTACACTCAAGACTACATGCTATCTACTATATACTAACTACTAACTAACTATTAACTCTATATTCAAGATTTGGTCATACATATATAGCTCAACTGCTATCACAATCACACCCACAGACGCCCATGACTCCACCCCTACTCGGATATCTTCCGGCCTTCATGATGACTTGTCGCCAATCAGCTTCCGGTAATAGGATATTGGCCTCCTTGGTGTTGTCTTTTACTCCTTCCTCAGGATGGCGCTCTCGTACTTGGAATTGGTATGTTTTCCTCAGGCCTTTGTCCCAAATGGCTTGGGTGACCTCCCAGGGATGATATTTATTGCCCAGCTGACACAATAGGGCTTCCCCTGGGAAAGTGTCCTTATGTCACCTTTCAACAACAAATGTTTGCTTATTACCCTCCTGAGTCAATAGAAATAGGCCTGCAACAACACAGCTCTCCTGACCACCAGGAAATTGATGACACATGATCAATCACCAAGTCTTTTATGACACCACTCCAAGGCTTCAGGCAATGTCCATCTGCTGGCAAGCTATGTCAGTGTCCATATTATATAAATCTCAGTTTTGACTTTAATATTCAAATATAACATTGGGCATGGGTGGCAGCTCAGCAGTAGGCGGCTTTGTTCTGCCTCTTGCTTGGCGTTTATCCTTTGTTTTCTTTATAGAATCACGTAATATGCAGATATTGTCGCCTACCTAAATGCTAGGAACAAATAATATTGAGGAGAGCACATGATCTAATAGTCAACGTTAAGAGATTTTGGGGGGATTTGAGTTGATAGAACTTTCAAGGCCTTGTAGAGATAAAATGGTCCATAAAATAGATTCTGACATTTTCTTGAAATTTGAAAATAATACTATTCAATTTGTAATCTTTCTAGCATTGTAATAAAAAAAGCATGGTTTAGGAAAAATACAAAGTTTAATGGTTCTACAGTTTGTCACATCCAGTACCTCATTGTCCTTCTATTACACTGACTTGAAATGTACAAGGTGCTTAATAAGTGTTTAACCATCGATGAGATTGTACCGGCCACATTCTACAATATGTCTCACTCCAGTTTATAAAGTTTGCAGTTATGTACTGATAATAATAATAATAACATTACAATAACTATATAGCGTTTAGGACAAGTCATGTCACACCACACATGTATATATTCTATGCCCAGCTCAGATCTGTCGGCCTTATGGTGATAAGTTATTGTACAGTTATCAATAATTTTATATGGGTTTTATTTTCTAGGTGAAGACAAGATGAATTTCTCCCATCCACCTCCTCCTTCCTCTTCCGCTTATGAAACCGTAGATAATAAGCCACAAACTGGTAAAAATAGAACTGTACAAAGTCTGTCAGAAATATTGTCTGATCCCTCCATTCAGAAGAGGAGTCAAAGAGGAAAAGGGTCTTTTCAGTGTACGGAATGTGGTAAGAACTTTGCCCAGAAAAAGCATCTTGTTCAACATCAGAAAATTCACACAGGAGAGAAGCCATTTTTATGTCTGGAATGTGGAAAAGGTTTTATCCAGAGATCATGTCTTCTTCAACATCAGAGAATTCACACAGGAGAGAAGCCATTTCCATGTCTGGAATGCGGGAAGAGTTTCATCCTCAAACGACAACTTGTTACACATCAGAGAAATCACACAGGGGAGAAGCCATTTCCATGTCTGGAATGCGAGAAGAGTTTTACCAACAAACAACAACTTGTTACACATCAGAGAAATCACACAGGGGAGAAGCCATTTCCATGTCTGGAATGCGGGAAGAGTTTTACCAACAAACAACAACTTATTACACATCAAAGAAATCACACTGGAGAGAAGCCATTTTCATGTCTCGAATGTGGGAAAAGTTTTATCCATAAAACGTATCTTCGTCAACATCAGAGAATTCACACAGGAGAGAAGCCATATTCATGTCTGGAATGCGGGAAGAGTTTTATCCAGAGGTCATGTCTTGTAGTGCATCAGCGAAGTCATCATACAAAGGAGAAGCCCTTTCCATGCTCAGAATGTGGAAAGAGTTTTTTGACCAAATCAGATCTTGTTAAACATTTTGGAATTCACAAAGAGGAGAAGCCATTTCCATGTCTGGAATGTGGGAAGGGTTTTACCCATAAATCACTTCTTGTTCAACATCAGAGAATTCACACAGGGGAGAAGCCATTTTTATGTTCAGATTGTGGAAAATCTTTTTTCACCAAATCAGCTCTTGTCACACATCTTGGAATTCACAGAGAGGAAAAGCCTTTTCCATGTCTGGAATGTGGGAAGAGTTTTATCCAGAAATCCCTTCTTGTTCAACATCAGAGAATTCACACAGGCGAAAAGCCATTTTCTTGTGCAGAATGCGGGAAGAGTTTTACCTATCAAACAGGTCTTATTCAACATCAGAGAACCCACACTGGGGAGAAGCCATTTCCATGTCCGGAATGCGGAAAAAGTTTTTCCCAAAAACGTAGTCTTTTTGAACATCAAAAAGGTCACACAGGGGAGGAGCCATTTTCATGTACTGAATGTGGGAAAAGTTTTAAACAAAAATCAGGACTTGCTGAACATCTGAAAATTCACACCGGGGAGAAGCCATTTTCATGTTCAGAATGTGGGGACAGTTTTGCCCAGAAATTTGCTCTTGTTCTACACCAGAGAACTCACACAGGGGAGAAGCCATTTTCATGTCTGGAATGCGGGAAGAGTTTTATCCATAAATCATATCTTGTTCAACATCAGAGAACTCACACAGGGGAGAAACCATTTCCATGTCCAGAATGTGGAAAGAGCTTTACCCAGAAATCAAATCTTGTTCAACATCGAAGAACTCACACAGGAGAGAGGCCATTTCTATGTCCGGAATGTGGAAAAAGTTTTTCCCATAAATTTTCTCTTTTCCAACATCAGAAAGCTCACACAGGGGAGGAGTCATTTCTATGTACTGAATGTGGGAAAAGTTTTAGGCAAAAATCAGGACTTGCTGAACATCTGAAAATTCACACCGGGGAGAAGCCATTTTCATGTTTGGAATGTGGGAATAGTTTTGCTCAAAAATTTGCTCTTGTCCTACACCAGAGAACTCACACAGGGGAGAAGCCATTTTCATGTCAGGAATGTGGGAAAAGTTTTATCCAGAAATCATATCTTGTTCAACATCAGAGAACTCACACAGGGAAGGCATTTCCATGTCTGGAGTGCGGGAAACTTTTTATGTATAAATCAGGTCTTCTTAAACATCAGAAAATTCACACAGGTGAAAAACCATTTTCGTGTCTGGAATGTGGGAAGAGTTTTTCCCAGCGAGCAGGACTTGTTAAACATGAGAAAAAAATTCATGCAAACAAGAAGTCACTCTCATTTACTGACTGAAGGAAATCCTTTACCCAAAAAAATCAACTCTGTTGAGAATTGAAAGCTCTCATGAAGGGCGGTAGACATTTTAAGACTGTGGCATAGAAATCGAATCATTTGAAACATCCAAATCGAGTTGTTTGATTAATATTTGGTGCTTTTCCTTAGTAATTTGCAAACGCTCGTGAGTAAAAGGATATTCCACTTGTGTATGTAACACAATCCTGGGACAATAAACAGATATTTTGGACCTTCAGAGTATCTTTGAATTCCTTTGTAGAATGCATCACTTTTGATTTGTGGCACCTTGAACCACAGTTCTGGTTTCACCTGAAAACATAGGTGCCCCGGATCTACAGTTATAGCCCCCTGAAGTGTAGCCCCCTCCAGTCTTTAAATGATGGAGAAGAGGGGGCGAGGGGGGGTCAGAGAGGGAATATACTCACATTTTACTAATGCCAGACAGTTTAGTATAAGGGCTCCTTTCACTGTATTTCGGCCAATTTCAGCATCCTTTTTTTTTTGTTAATATATTACTATGATTACTATAATAATTCTTTATTTATACAGCGCACATAGATTACGCAGCGCTGTACAGAGTTTGCCAAATCGGTTCCTGTCCCCAATGGGGCTCACAATCTAATCAACCTTCTAGTATGTTTGAGTGTGAGAGGAATCCGGAGGACTCGGAGGAAACCCACACAAACACGGAGAGAACATACAAACTCTTTGATAGTTTCCCATATACATTTCATCAGCTCAATAAGTACCGCCTTATAATATAAACCAATATCGTGGACCCCATGCCGCCTTTCTCTACTGAGATATTAATTATTTTCCCATTAGTCCTAGGCGCTTTACCTGCCCAAATAAATTTGATTATCATTTTTTGTAGATATCTTAAGAATTCCAGTGGAAATTTGAGACTTCTGCATCTATGGTTGGGAAGTGAGAGTTCTAGTTACGGAGACTGACGATTAAGGCCACCGTGTAGGCGTGTGGAGTCTTATAGCCATGGATGCTCCACTAGGGGGATTCTGGGAAAATATGCAAAGTTTCCCAGGATGGGACAAGGAAAACCTCGCCTCTTTTAGCTACTTGTAAGGCAGCTCCCTGTACATCAAGCATGACCTATAAGAGGCCTTATGACATGATGCGGGATTAAAACCAAACCAGTATTTATTCCAGAAGGAACAGAATTCCCAACTGTAGACAGAGCTGTTACCACCTGGTTGGCTCTCCTCAGTACAGTACAGGGAACTGGTTTGGCTGTGTGAGAGGCTTGAGGAGACCCAATCAGGTCAAAACAGTGCTGTTATCGAGCGCTGTTGTTATTGGTGGGTGTTTGCTGCAATATGCAGCAAACGGCCACCTTGCATGGAGAGGGTTCAGCCCGTGAGCCCTCTCCATAAACCTGCAGCTGATGTGTCACGTACAGATATGTTGCACGTCGGTAAGGGGTTAAAATAACTTTTAATAGTATCCTGTAATACAATAATTTGTGGGGGGAGGTTCAGTTTATTTCATAAAGTGAGCCATCTGAATAATTGTTGATAACCTCCTTAAATTTAGTCAAGGACTGCAATGGGTCCAGACAGGTGATGCATCCGGATATAAAGATATTTTTTATGTGCTGGGCAAACTGGGGCAGGCAGTCTATATACTACACTGGGTTGGCTATATACTACAGCGGGCTGGCTGACTGTATACTAAATGGGGCTGGCAGGCTATACACTATGGGGGACTGGCTATATACTACAGGGGACTAGCTATATACTACAGGCGGTTGGCTATATACTACAGGGAGCTGGCTATATACTACAGGGGGCTGGCTGGCTATATACTACAGGGGGCTGGCTATATATACTACAGGGGGCTGGCTGGCTATACCAATGCATTTTCCATCCTAGGCTTATACTTGAGTCAATAGGTTTTCCCAATTTTAGGTGGTCTCTCCTGGTTACGCCACTGACCCCCCCCCCTCCCCGTTCTCCCTCTCATTTCTACTACAAACTCCAAAAAGCAAATACAGGAGATACTGCAACACCTTCTTACACATGGCAATGTTTCTATAATTGTCAGAATCTAATAAGTTGTAACTGGACAATAAGCAAAACAAACAACCAAACCTTCCCACTCCAAGAATTCTCTCAACAGAAATCTGGAAGTAAAATATTCACCTTTGAAGAGTCTTGATAGATGCCTGGAATAAAACAAAGACTTGAGAAATCACATTCTCCATGTGATAGAAAACATGGCCACCGGGGCTCAGACAAAAGCAAACTAAGATGGCCGCCGCTGAAGGATGGTAGGACGTGTCATCTTCACCAATAAAGGGGCGTAACTAGTGACAAGGTGTGGGGAGAATATGGGGGCACCACAATTATAACAACTCCCTCAATCCACCCCTCTGCTGATATGGGTCAAGGGGGTGGAGTCTAAGAGGGTGCTGGTCTGGATCCTAGATGCCATTTTTTTTACTCTCAGGGAGGAAAATACATAAAAAATCTCTTTCTCAAATTCTCTCCACACCAAAAACATTGAAATGTTCCTTATCACCTGTCTCTCTCTTCAGTGGGCACTCTGAAGGATTTGTATGTCCTGCCCATCATGCTCTATACTGTACTCCTGTGACTACTACTACACAGCCAGACATCTCCTGCACTGCCCATCATGCTCTATACTGTACTGCTGTGACTACTACACAGCCAGACATCTCCTGCACTGTCCATCATGCTCTATACTGTACTGCTGTGACTACTACTACACAGCCAGACATCTCCTGCACTGCCCATCATGCTCTATACTGTATTGCTGTGACTACTACTACACAGACAGACATCTCCTGCACTGTCCATCATGCTCTATACTGTACCGCTGTGACTACTACACAGTCAAACACTCCTGCACTGCCCATCATGCTCCATACTGTACTCCTGTGACTACTACTACACAGCCAGACATCTCCTGCACTGCCCATCATGCTCTATACTGTACTCCTGTGACTACTACACAGTCAAACACTCCTGCACTGCCCATCATGCTCTATACTGTGCTGCATTGGTGCTCGGTATGACACTGCTCCTCCAGTGACTGTGGATGGGGAGGAGGCTGAGGGAGAGGCTGTTACTCCATGTACAGCGACCAGTCACAGGAACCCGGAAGATGCTACAAATATGCAAATATGTTTTCCACTGCCTCCTTATGACCAGGGGCCCCTGATCATTTTATTGAAGGGAGAACATGGTAACACAATCCCCCAAGATGGCTCTCAGGGGTTCATTGACAAGGAGGATTGTATGTTGGCATTGAAAGGGTTAATGTTATTCTGAGGTAATTTTTATGTTCTGTGTTTCCCGCCGTTTCCATGAGGTAGTTTTGTGCACTTTACTGTCAGATGTTTGTGCCACAGATACTGCCTGCTGATTCGCTGAAGGTGAAGGTCAGCTGTGATTGGTAAACAGCTGGATCTATGGCAGCGCTGTAACCAGGCAGAATATTGGAGGTAGTCAGCTGATTGGCAGCTGGCTACAGTAACTTACCCATAAATTGGGCTGTCAGCAGGGTGTCTGGGCCAATATGAAGAAGAATGCGGTTACAACGCCCCAACCAGCCCACCCTAATGTATTATTTCTCCTAACCGTCACAGTGCTTATTAGTGGGGGTTTTGTCTCCCAGCTCACGCTGGGGAGACTAAGTTATATAATATTGTTATTTTACAAGTGGGGTTTGTGTTGCCATGTTACCTTGTAATACAGGGTCCTCAGCACCAAGTACGACCTACAAGAAGCCTAATAACATGATGTGAGATAAAGCCAAACCAGAAGGAACAGTCTTCAGAAATGCCAGAATGGAGACACCAGAAGCAGGTGTGACGTCACTGGTCACATGACACTAGAGACCATGTGACTGATGTTATGTGGGCGGGGCTTCCTGCTCTGTGCTGTGTATGGAGGATGATCCGGGTGAGTAAATGTGCAGGTTACAGGGAAGAACCAGTCATAGAGATCACAGGGGGAGTCCGGGAGGGGACAGCTGCCAGTATATAGTGAGAGCAGAGAGAAGCAGCTGTATACAGAGTATAATACAACATACACGTAAAGCATCAGGTCATTAACCCATTAATGCTGCAGACCTTTTCTATTTGTGATTTCTTATTTCAGTCCCCATATTCCAAAATGTATCACTATCAAACAAAGGTCCCGACAATGCAGGGAGTGCAGGGACCTGCATACGTGCGAAACATTTCTGTCGGATTTTGCATGATAAATCTGGCACATGTTACGACTGAGCACCAGAACGCCCCATAGTTTGTGTCCCATGATGACTAGCGCAGCCGTCCCCACAAAACAGTTGCGTGCGACACATGTGGTGCAGACACTTCTGAAATACATGTACAAGCAGTTTGCACTTGAAAGAACGTACAAAGTCCGACAGAAAACTGGCGCAAAACCCTAAGTAAATGTGCCCCATTATTTTCAGTTTATGGGGTTCCCCACATTTTGATGCAGTGATACCGAACATGTGTCTGTGTATTTGTTTTTACTTGTGTTGTAGAGAAAGTTTCTGACTATTTTGCCAGTGTGTAATACTATGCATTTGTGTAGTAAGATTGGTTCTGGTAATGTAACAACATAGTAATTTTGGTTCTGTTATGTAATCTCGGTTCCAGTCCGGTAGTAAACTTTGTTAATATATTTGTCAGTAATTTTGTTTCTGTTAACAAATCTATTTAGCCATTTTGTTTTAGTAAGCATGTCAACTCCTCATAAATAGCAGAGTTAACAGGTCTCTGTCACTAGTGCTGTCACCACTACCTATTGGAGCAGCTCACAAGGATTCCATCAGCCATTATCTAGTCAATTCATAGATTAATCAATCTAAAATAATATTTTATTTATTATGTAAGTAAGGCCGGGCACATGGAGAGAGAAAATTATGT
>WNYA01000216.1:67800-161597 GCA_019512145.1 Engystomops pustulosus | reverse complement strand
TTTAATGTCATGGCTGTTACCTACCCTCCCCTCTGCCTTCCCCTTTCATGTCTCGAGTGTGTAATGTATAGTAAGCATGCTTGTGGTGTCTGTTGCTCTTATCTGCTGACATGTTCTGCTTTAACACATGTGAGAAACACAGACACATACAGCCCTTACACACATCCCACCCTACACTTTTCACTCATACACACCCCTTTGTCGACCAACAACATCAGCTACCTGAGTAACCCCTCTGAACATGTTTCTGCTATCACAGGTGTGAGACACAGACATCAGCTACACAATCCGCTGACATGTTCTGCCTATACACATAGTGTGAGACCAGACAATTCAGCTACACAAGTATCTGACAGTTCTTGGCTATAGACACCTGTGTGGAGACACAGACATCAGCTACAGCAGTCATCTGACATGTCTCTGCTAATAACAATGTGTGAGAGAAACGAAACAGCGACCAAAGAATCACTAACACAAGTACCCTGACAGTGTGGCTGTCTATAAAACATGTGTGATACACAAGACACCCACACACACAGCTACTCAAGTAATCTGACATGTTCGCCTATACACATGATTGTTGATAACACACATCAGCACAAACACAGTAACCTCGACTGTTTCTGGAATAACACAATTGCCGCGAGACTACCCAGACAACAAAACAATGAAGTCAGCCTTTTACAAACACGTATGACTGAAGCATGTTTCTGGCCTCGTCTTTCACCGTGGAATCTGTTTCGTGCCGACACACGCGCCCGCAATATATCTTCTTTCTCATTGTTCTTAATGGGTTTTTTGCCTCGCTGATGAAGGAGGGATTTATGGGTGACGTTTCCTTGGTTCGTCTACCAGGCACAACTGGGTAGCTAGGAAAATTTTCAAGATTCAGGATGGTCCGAAGCAGGCTACGAAATTTTTACACCACATAATGTGTAGCTTGTCAACTACAAGATAAAAAGTTCATCATCTGAACATTGTATCCTGCTCGACCTCATATATACACAGCTTCCCATTTCTTTTCAACAAACTGGAACGCACGTTTTTTTACAAACCCAAATTTTTTGGCCAGATAGGTAAAAAACTCAATGTTCCAAGAGTTTTTTTTTTTTTTTGCCTTTCCTTTTTGATCAACACTATAATGAGACTCTATAGGTTTTGGACTTAATGGACCTGTGGTCCCGTTTCCCTAACCTTAATTCTATGAACACCCGTGGAATTGTTTTCTTGTTTTTGGCACTTGTTTTTTTTTTTGTCCCTCTAATCTAATATGTGACACACCAAAATGCCCAGCTTCAGCTTACTAACCAACTTTTATGGAGGAATGGGGCCCCATGTGTAAGACGTACAGAGTATGCCCAGAAAGATATTGCACCTGATTTTCTTCTCTAAGGCAGCCCTGTGGACCTACCTGGACAGGGGTTTATTAGATGTCTTGTCATGGTTTTGTTTTTTTTTTTTGTTTTCTCATTTTTAGTGCAGAACCTGGTAAGTAGAAAAAAAACAGAAAAAAAAGCCATAAACATCTCCCAGCCAACATCTTGTAATCCTGCTCCTCACATTCCCTTACATAGTAGACTTCCAAAAACAGAAATCCAAAAGAAAGAGGGGTTCCTCATTTTATACATGACTCAGTTTTGGGATAGAGCTGCGAGCAGAATCAAGACTGATGCCAGGATCTCGGACTCACACCCTGGGATAACACTCATTGAATAAACCGGGAAGAGGTGGGGAGTCCCAGAACAACAATATACTCTCTATGAATAAACAAGTAATAATCTGAACAAGGAGAGGATCGAAAAGAATCAACTTAAGAACTCTGACAGTTTTTTTTCTCTAGTCTTTATATCCCAACACCGGAGTTACAACACGTAAGTGCAAGAGTCGTCATGGTTGCAGTGTGTGAGACCCCTCACCCCCCCGTGTGGTCGGAAGTGGAACCCAGAGCCCATCACCCGAAGCCTCCACCTCATTCACTGATACAGAGCAGAAGTTATCCCTAGAACTTACCCCTCCAGAATACTGAGCTGGCGGAATCGGAGAGGTGATGGGCTGCCCGGGCATGTGCTGGGACATTGATTTTACAATAGCAACAAGGGAGGGTCTGGTTGATTGACTGTCTGGTTCCCCTTGTGGGTGTCAAGTTCCTTAAGGTGATTCAGGAACGTCACGTCTATTCCTCAATCGAGGAGTGGGGAAGTGTATAGTAGAAAACATGAAGGCATAAGTTACGCAGCCTATGTCCAGGATGGTGAAGGGTCCACCCACGGAATTTATTATGTAAGTAAGGCCGGGCACATGGAGAGAGAAAATTATGTCATGGCTGTTACCCCTCCCCTCTCCTCCCCTGTTCATGTCTGTGTGTAATGTATAGTAAAGCATTGCTCTCCTCCCCTGTTCATGTCTGTGTGTAATGTATAGTAAAGCATTGCTGGTGTCTGTGCTTTATCTGCTGACATGTTCTGCTTTACACATGTGAGAAACACAGACATCAGCTACACAAGTACCTGACATGTTCTGCTATACACACCTTTGTGACGAACACCGACACTCTGGGCTCCCCCCGTACCTGTCACATGTTGGTGCTGCCCTTATACACATGGTGTGAGACACAGACATACAGCTACACAAGTCTCTGACTTGTCTGCTATACACATGATGTGAGACACACGACAGCTCACTACACAGTATCTGACGGCATGTGTCTCTACTATCACAATGCTGACAACAATCCGACATCAGCGACAGAAAGTACTCTGCACATGTTCTGCTATACACATGTTGTGAGACAACACGAACCATCAGCACACAAAGTACCCCTGATCCTGCTGTGCTGCTATTAAACTGTGTGCATACACAGACCCAAATCAGCTCACTAGCTACTCAAGTATCTGACATGTGCTTTCATGTCTGGCTATACAATCGTTAGGATACACATTACATCAAGCTACACAAGTGTATACCTCGTGGCATTTCTGGCAAGATCATGTCAGGTTCCTATAAGGTGTCAGGACGTCGCTGTCTATTTCTCCATCGAGGAGTGGGAGTATATAGTAGAACATGAGGATGAGTACCAGCATGTCAGGATGGTGAAGGGTCCACCAAGGATCAACAAGGATAAAAACCAGATGGCGGCCAGGATCCTGGAGCTCACCCTGGAGATGATCTCCTTGATAACCGGAGAGGTGAGAGTCTCCCGGGTCACGGCTCTTATCTCTAGGAATAACAGCGGGAAATGACTGGAGAGGTGGTATTGTGAGGGCTGGTGGTTCTCACATCACTGATTGTACCTGTACTGGTCCTTTGTGTACCTATATATACCCGCTCTCCTCATGGAGCAATAGGAAACAGGACGTCCTGACACCTTATATAGGAATCAGACACACACAATGACACAGTCATCACACAGACTACCTCCCTTGTAGTATTGTACAATGCCCAGGCAATTCCCGGGAAGCGCTCACCTCTCCGATCAGCAGTCAGTGATCCTGGGTTTAAGTTCTAGGATCTTCTTGCTATGATTCAGTGACTGCGGGGGAGGACTCGGTGATGGGATGATGGGCCATCCTCAGACACACGGAGGGGTCACACACTCACCAGACGATCTCTCACTCATGTGTAATCCTGTGTATGGGGAGACACTGATCATACATAGTCCTAAGATCCTTACACTCTCCAGTCATTTCCCGCTGTTATTCTAGAAGATAAGAGACGTGATCCCGGGAGACTCTCAACCTCTCACGGTTTCAAGGAGATCTCTCCAGTGGTGAGCCCGGATCCTGGCCGCATCTGGTTTTATCCTTGGTGATCTTGGTGGACCTTCAGCATCCTGACTTGCTGGTACTATCCTCATGTTCTACTATCACTCCTCATCTCCCGATGGAGAAAGAAATAGACAGTCGACGTCCCTGACACCTTATAGGAACCTGACACCACAATGACCACAGTCATCAACCAGAACCTCCCGTGTGTTATGGTACAAGTGTCCCATGCTCCGGCAAGCACTCACCTCTCCGCCTCAGCAGCTCAGTGATCTGGAGGTGTAAGTTTAGGATCTTGGTACATGTATCAGTGAATGAGGTGGAGGCTCGGTGATGGGGCTCTGGGTCCATCCTCCTGACCCCGGGGGGTCACACACTCACAGACGACTTCTTCACTACTGTGTAATCTGTGTTTGGGAAGACAACATGATCAATATGTCCCTAAGAATCCTTCACCTCTCCTGTCATTACCTGTTTTCTAATAAGAATTTAATGCGTTGTCGTGGAGACTCTCCCTCTCCGGTTATCAATGAGATCGATCTCCAGGTGAGTCCAGAGACTGGCAGTCCTCGCCTGCTTCTCTCTATCCATCCAAATAGTATTGAGTAAAGGACCATCTTCTTTTGAGTCTTTGAGTCTATTGTAAGGAATGTGAGGAGCAGGATACAGATGTTGGTCTGAGAGGTTATGCTTTTTCTGTTTCACTACACCATGTTCTGCACTAAAGAAAAGAAAAAAAAAACAAACATGACAAAGACATTAAAAACCCGCTGTAGGTAGTCACAGGGTCTTAGAAATCCATCAATGATCTTTGGGCATCTCTGTCACCGTCTCACATGGGCCCCATCATCCATAAGTTGGTTTAGTAGCATTAAGCTGCCTATGGTCACATAGAGACACACAGGTGCAAAAACAGAACATTCACACGGGTTCATAGAAATAAGAGTGTAGGAAAAGACACAGGTCACTTAAGTCACCTATAAGTCATATAGTGTTGATCACAGGAAGGCAAAAAAACTCTCGCAAGTTTATACTATCTGCAAAATTTGGGTGAAAACGTTGATGAAGAATGGAGCAGTGTATGATGTCGGCGAGCTACAACTCAGATCTTTTATTCTTGTAGTGGAAAGATATAATCTTGGTGTGTAAAAATTCATAGCTTTGACCATTCTGATTGAAAATTCCATTCCCATGTGCCCTGGTAGACCAGAACAAGGCCGCCAACAAATCCCTCCTACCGCATACAGATAGATAGGGTGCACGGAACAATCCCGTAAGGCTGGAGAAAGCATGTATGGTAGGATATTAGGTTTCTCCACATGGATGAACGGTTGTGCTGTTTGTAGTGTATAGGACATCGAGAAACTAATGTCTTCACGTACATGGTCTAGAGAAAAGTGTTCAGTCACTTGTGTAGCTGATGTCTGTGTCTCACTCATGTGTATGCAGAACATTGTCAGGTTACTTGGGGTAGCTGATGTCATGTGTATCAGCAGGGTTATAGCAGAAACATGTCAGGCACTCTTGTAGACTGATGTCTGTGCTATCACATCATGTATAGCAGAACATGTCAGACTTGGGTAGCTGATGTCTGGTCTATCAAACATGTGTATAGCAGAACACCTGTCAGGCACTTGCGTAGTGATGTATGTACTCACACCTATGTGTATAGACTTCAGATACTTGTGATATGTACAGTGTATACAATGTAGTTCTTGTGTAGCTGATGTCTGTG
This sequence comes from Engystomops pustulosus, assembly GCA_019512145.1. Lineage (NCBI taxonomy): Eukaryota > Metazoa > Chordata > Amphibia > Anura > Leptodactylidae > Engystomops > Engystomops pustulosus. The sequence goes on along the minus strand of WNYA01000216.1, from coordinate 156,101 downwards.
TCTCACACATGTGTATTAGAAGAAATGTAGGGTACTTGTGTAAGCTGATGTGTGTCTCACAATGTGTATAGCACGAACATGTCAAGTACTTGGTAGCTGAGTCTTGTGTCTCACATATGGTATGCAGCACAATGGTCAGCAGATAAGCACAGACACTGCAAGCTTACTAACATTACACACAGACATGAACAGGGGGAGGAGAGGGAGGGGGTAACAGCCATGACGACTTTTCTCTCTCCATGTGGCCGGCCTTACTACATAATAAATTAATATATTATTTAAGATTGACTTAATCATGAATGACTAGATATAGGCTTGATGGAATCCTTGTGGCATGCTCCAGATCGTAGTGGGACTGACAGGCACTAGTGACAGAGACCTGTTGACACTAAGCTTGCATTGTATGGAGGAGTTGACAGATTACAAAACCAAAATGGCTAAATGATTTGTAACAGAACAAAAATTAATGACAAATATATAACAAAGTTTACTACCGGGACTGGAACGAGATGTACATAACAGAACCAAAATTACTAGTGTGTAACATACCAGAACCAATCTTACTAACACAAATGCATTAGTATTACACAGTGGAAAAATAGTCAGAACTTTATCACAACACAAGTAAAAAAACAATACACAGAAACATGTTCGGTATCCTGGCATCAAAATGTGGGAGGACCCCCATTAAACGAAAAAGCTACCATGGGCGCGGTGCGACATTCACTTGGGTTTGTCGCCAGTTTTCTTGTCGGATTTGTACTTTGATTTCAAGTGCAAACTGCTTGCTAATGTATTTCAGAAGTGTCTGAACCACATGTGTCGACAACGCAAAAGTTTTGGTGAGGGAGCTGCGCTAGTATCATGGGAACAAAACTAGGGGGTCTGGTGCTCAGTGTAACATGCGCCAGATTTATCATGCAAAATCAGACAGAAATGTTGATCGCACGTATGCAGTCCCTCTGCACTCTGCATTGGCTAGGGTACTTTGGTTGTGAGTGATGACATTGGAATATGGGGACGGAATAAGGAAATCACAAATAGAAAAAGGTCTGCAGCATTAGGGGGTTAAGTGCACTATGCTTTACGGTATGTTGTATCTAACCTGTATACAGCTGCTCTCTCTGGCTCTCACTATCATACTGGAGAGTGCCCCCTCTGCCGGACTCCCACCTGTGATCTCTAGATGGTTCTCCGTATCTGCACATTACTCACCCGGAATCATCCATCCATACACAGCACCGAGCGCAGGAAGCCCCGCCCACAAACATCAGCACAGGGCCTCTAGTGTTCATGTGACCAGTTGGACGTCAACCCTGTCTGGGTCTCCATGTCTGCATTCGATGAGACTGTTACTTTGGTTTGGCTTGATCCTCACATCAGTGTATTAGGCTTCTTGAGGTCTAATTGGGTGCTGAGGGACCCTGTATTACAAGGAGGTAACATCGTGACACACAACCCACTGTAAATAAAAAATAACAATCATTCTATAAACTTAGTCTCCCCAGCTGGGGGAGAAAATACCCCAAACTATAAGCACTGATGACGTGTTTTAGAGAAATAATACATTGAGGTGGGCTGGTGGGGCGTTTGTAACCGCATCTTTTTCATATTGCCCAGACAACCTGCTGACAGCCCAATTTATGGGTAAAAGTTACTTGTAGCCAGCTGCCAATCAGCTGACTCTACTCCAATATCTGCCTGGTACAGCGCTGCCATAGATCCAGGTGTTACCAATCCAGTGACCCTCACCTTCAGCGAATCAAGCAGGGCAGTATCTGTGGGCCACAAACATCTGACAGAGTTAAAGTGCACCAAAACTACCTCATGGAAACGGCGGGAGGCGGGAGGAAACACAGAACATACAAAATTACCCAGAATAACATTAACCCTTTCAATGCCAACATACAAATCCTCATTGTCAATGAAACCCCTGAGAGCCATCTTGGGGGATGTGTTACATGTCTCCTTCAATAAAATGATCAGGGCACTGTCATAAGGAGGCCAGTGGAAAACATATTGATATTGTAGCATCTTCGGGTTCCCTGTGGGGAATGGTCGCTGCAAATGGAGTAGTAGTAACAGCCTCTCCCTCAGCCTCTCCCCATCCACAGGTTCACTGGAGGAGCAGGTCATTTACGAGCAACCAATGCAGCACAGATAGAGCATGATGGGCAGTGCAGGGTGTTGACTGTGTGTAGAACAGGAGTACAGTATCAGAGCATGTGGGCCGGGCAGAGATGTTGGCTGTGTAGTAGTAGTCACAGGCGACCAGTATGGAGAATGCTGGGCAGTGCAGGAGTTGTTTGACTGTGTAGTAAGTCACAGCGGTCCAGGATAGAAGCATGAGAGACAGTGAAGGAGATGTGTCTGTGAGTAGTAGTCACAGCAATACAGTATAGAGCATGAGGGGCCGGCAGGAGAGTCTGGCTGTGTAGGGTGTCACAGCCAGTTACAGATAGACATGATGACAGTGAAGGGAGTGTCTGGTGTTGTGTGTTTGTAGTAGTAACAGAGTACGCTATAGAGCATGATGGGCAGTGAGGAGATTTCTGGCTGTGTAGTAGTAGTCACAGGCGTAACAGTGTTTTTATAGAGCATGATGGGAGGACATACAAATCCCTTCAGAGTGCCCACTGAGAGAGAGAGAAAGGGGGTGATAAGGAACATTTTCAATGTTTTGGTGTGGAGAGAATTTGAGGAAAGCGATTTTATGTATTTCCTACCGAGAGAAAAAAAAATGCATCTAGTGATCCAGACCAGCACCCTCTTAGACTCCACCCGTGACCCATTCAGCAGAGGGGTGTTGAGGGAGTTGTTATAATTGTGGGTGTGCTGGCCCCCATATTATCCCCACACACTTGTCAATAGTTACGACCCCCTTTATTGGTGAAGGATGACCCGTCCTACATCCTCAGCGGACGGGGCCCATCTAGTTGCTTTGTATGGCCCCGGTTGTGGGCCTGTTTTCTATCACATGAGAATGTGATGTCTCACGTCTTAGTTTTATTCCAGGCATCTATCAAGATCTTCAAAGGTTGAAGATTTATCTTCCAGATTTCTGTTGAGAGAATTCTTGGAGGGGGAAGGTTTGGTTGTTGTTTTGCTTATTGTCCAGTTACAACTTATTAAGATTTTATGACAAGTATAGAAAATTCCCAGTGTAAGAGGTGATGCAGGATCTCCTGTAGTTGCTTTTGGAGTTCGCGTGTAGTAGAATGAGAGGCGGGAGAGGAGAACGGGGGGAGGGGGGGGCAGTGGCGTAACCAGGAGAGACCACCTAAAATTGGGAAAACTATGACTCAAGTATAAGCCTAGGATTGGAAAAATGCATGGTATAGCCAGGCCAGCAACTTGTAGTATATATAGCCAGCCCCATGTTGAGTATATAGCCAGCCAGCCCCCTGTAGTTATAGCGCTCCATGTAGTATATAGCCAAACCGCCTTGTAGTATATAGGCATAGTCCCCTTTGTAGTATATGCCAGTACCCCATAGTGTATAGGCCTGCGCCCAGCCCCATTTCAGTATACAGTCAAGCCAGCCCGCTGTCAGATATAGCCAACCCCAGTGTAGTATATAGGCTGCTGCCCCAGTTTGCCAAGCACTAAAAATTATCTTTATATCCGGATGCAATCAACCTGTCTGGACCCATTGCAGTCTTACTAACTAAATTAAGGAGGGGTATCAACCAATTATTCAGGATGGTCCACTTTATGCCACCAAAGAAACTGAACCTCCCCCCACAAAATATGTATTAAAGGGATACATAAAGTTCTTTTTTTAACCCTTAACGACGGGCAACAATATCTGTACGTGACACATCAGTGAGGTTTATTATGGCGAGGGGCTCACGGGAGGAACCGCTCTCCCTGAAAGGGGGCCGTTTGCGCATTATTGCCAGCAAAACCAACCACCAATACAACAGCGGCTCGGATAACAGCATGTTTTGACCTGTTGGGTCTCCTCAAGCCTCTCACCACAGCCCCAAACCAGTTCCCTGTACTGTCCTGAGGAAGAGCCAACCAGGTGGTAAACAGCTCTGTCTACGTTGGGAATTATTGTTCCTTCTGGATAAATCTGGTTTTGTTTTAATCCCGATCATTCATAAGGGCCTATTATAGGCATGCTTGATTACAGGGAGCTGCCTTACAAAGTAGCAAAAGAGGCGAGGGTTGCACTTGTCCCATCATGGGATAAAAACTTTGATATTTTCCGAATCCCCCAGTGGAGCATCAATGGCGATAAGACTCCACACGCCTACACCGGTGGCCTTAATCGCAGTCTCAGTAACTAGAACTCTCACTTCCCCCAAACCATTAGATGCAGAAGTCTCAAATTCCACTGGAATTCTTAAGATCTACAAAAAAATGATAATCAAATTTATTTGGGCAGGTAAAAAGGCCTAGGACTAATGGGAACATAAGTATATCTCAGTACGAGAAGGCGGATGGGGTCCGAATATTAGGTTTATATTATAAGGAGTGTACCTTGGGCTCTGTGGGTGGGTGGTGGTGAACTTAATTAGCAGATGATGAAATGTTATAGGGGAAACTATCAAAGAGTTGTATGTTCTCTCAGTGTTTGGGGGGTTGCCTACGAGTCCTCAGGATTCCTCTCACACTAAAAAACATACTAGAAAGGTGAAGTGTGAAGCCAAATGGGACAGGAAAACCGATTGGCAAATTGTACAGCGCTGCGTAATCTGTGTGCGCTATATAATAAAGAATTATTATCGTAATCATAGTAAATAGTAACAAAAAAAAAAGGATGCTGAACAATTGGCCTAACCTCCTTAAAGACAGTGACAGGAGCCCTTATACTAAAATGTATGGCATTAGTAAACTTGAGTATATTCCCTATCGACCCCCCCTCGCCCCCTTTCCATCATTTAAGACCTGCGAGGGGGCCTACATTCAGGGGCTATAACTGTAGATACGGGCACCTATGTTTTTCTGGGGTGTGAAACCAGAACTGTGGTTCAAGGTGCCACCAAATCAAAAGTGACGCATTCTACAAAGGAATTCAAAGAACTCGAAGGTCAAAATATCGGTTTATTTGCCCCAGGAGTGTGTTACATACACAAGTGAATAGCCTTTTACTCACAAGCGTTTGCAAATTACTAAGGAAAAGCACAAATATTAATAAAAACTCGATTGGATGTTCAAATGATTCGATTTCTATGCCCAGTCTTAAAATGTCTACCGCCTTCATGAGAGATTTTCATTTCTAGACAGAGTTGATTTTTTTGGTAAAGGATTTCTTCATTCAGTAAATGAGAGTGACTTCTTGTTTTCGCATGAATTTTTCTCATGTTGAACAAGTCCTGCTCGCTGGGGGAAAAACTCTTCCCACATCCAACACGAAATGTTTTTCACCTGTGTGATTTTCTGATGGTTAAGAAGACCTGATTTATACTAACAAAGTTTCCCGCACTCCAGACATGAAATGCCCTTCCCTGTGTGAGTCTATGATGTGAAAAGATTTGATTTCTGGAAACACATTTTCCACATTCCTGACATGAAAAATGGCACTTCTCCTGTGTGAGTTCTCTGGTGTGGACAAGAGCAAATTTTGAGCAAAAAAACTATTCCACATTACAAACAGGAAATGGCTTCTCCCCGAGTGTGAATTTTCAGATTTCAGCAATCATGATTTTTGCCTAAACTTTTCCCACAGCAGTACATAGAAAGGGAACTCCTTCCACCTTGGAGGCTTTCTGATGTTGGAAAAGAGAAAATTTATGGGAAAAAAGCTTGTTCCAACATTCGGACATAGGAAATTGCCCTCTCCTCCTGTGTGTGAGTTTCTTCGTGTTGAAACAATATTTGATCGGGTAGCTCTTCCACATCTGGGACATGGAATGTGTCTACCTGTGTGAGTCTCTGATGTTGAACAAGATATGAGTTATGGATTAAAACTCTCCGACATTCCAGAATGAAAATGGCTTCTCCCCTGTGTGAGTCTTGGTTGTTAGAACAAGAGCACAAATTTCTGGGAAAAACTGTATCCCACATTCTGAACATGAAATGGCTTTCACCGGTGTGATTTCAGATGTTCAGCAAGTCCTGAGTTTTTGTTTTTTAAAACTTTGCCCACATTCAGTACATGAAAATGGCTCCTCCCCTGTGTGACCTTTGATGTCAAAAGAATACGTTTTTGGGAAAAACTTTTTCCGCATTCCGGACATGGAAATGGCTTCTCCCAGTGGGGTTTCTGATGTTTGAATAGACAGTGATGGTTAAAACTCTTCCCGCATTCTGCACAAGAAATGCTTTTCGCCTTGTGAATTTCTGATGTTGAACAAGACGGGATTTCTGGAATTTTAAAACTCTTCCACATTCCAGAATGGAAAAGGCTTTTCCTCTTGTGAATGCCAGATGTGTGACAAGAGCTGATTTGGTGAAAAAGATTCCACAATCTGAACATAAAATGGCTTTCCCTGTTGGAATTCTATGATGTTGAACAAGACTTGATTTATGGGTAAAACCATCCACATGCAGACATGGAAAAATGGATTCTCTCTTGTGAATTCAAAATCGTTTAACAAGATCTGATTTGTCAAAAAACTCTTTCACACATTCGAGCACGGGAAAGGGCTTCTCCCCTTGTATGATGACTTCGCTGATGCACTACAAGACTGAACTTGAGATAAAAAACTATTCCCGCATTCCAGACTATGGAATATGGCTCTCCTCCTGGTGAATTCTCTGATGGTTGTACGAAGATACGTTTTGATGGATTATAATATAAAACTTTTCCCCAATATTCAAGACTGAAAATGGCTTCTATCCGTGTGGATTTCTTTGAGGTTGTAATAAGTTGTGTTTGTTGGTAAAACTCTTCCCGCATTCCAGACATGGAAAAGGCGTCTCCCCTGTGTGATTTCTCTGATGTGTAATAAGTGTTGTTTGTGTAAAAATTTCCCGCAGTTCAGACATGGAAATGGCGTCTCCCCTGTGTGATTCTCTGATGCTTGTAACAAGTTGTCGTTTGAGGAATAAACTATTCCCGCATTCAGACATGGAAATGGTTGTCTCCTGTGTGAATTCTCTGATGTTGTGGAAGAAGACATGATCTGGAATAAAACCTTTTCCACATTCCAGACATAAAAAAGGCTTCTCTCCTGTGTGAATTTTTGATGTTGAACAAGATGCTTTTCTGGGCCAAAGTGTCTTACCACATCGTACACTGAAAAGACCCTTTTCCCTTGCTCCTCTTTATGAATGGAGGGATCAGAAATATTTCTGCACAATTTGTACAGTTATATTTTTACCCAGTTTGATGGCTGATGATCTACGGTTTCATAAGCGGAAGAGGAAGGAGGCGGTGGCTGGGGAGAGATTCATATTCTGTCTTCACTAGAAACGAAAAACCCATATAAAATTATTTGTGGTTGACATGACTTTGTCCTGAACTCTAGGAAAGCTATCTGTAATCTTATACCCAACCAGAACATAACTACCAAACTTATAAACTGAGAGTGAGCCATATGGAGATTTGGCCAGGTGGGTACATCTCACGAGGGTTTTTAAAACACTATTAAGGCCTTGTGTACATTCAAGTCAGTGTAATAGAAGGACAAGGATGAGGTACTGTAGGTGACAAGTTTAGAGACCAGTCAACTGTATTTTTCCTAAACCAGCTTTTTTATTAAAATGCTCAAGAAAGATTACAAATGATAGTATTATTTTCACAAAATTTCAAGAAAAATGTCAGGAATCTATTTTATGGACCCATTTGAGTTTCACAAGGCCTTGAAAGTTCTAATCAACTCAAAATCCCCCAAATCTCTTAACGTTGAATATTAGATACTGTGCTCTCCTAAATATTATTTGTTCCTAGCATTTAGTTAGGCGACCATATATCTGATATGACGTGATTCATAAGAAAACAAAACAGCAAGCAAGAGGCCAGAACAAAGCTCATACTGCTGGAGCCCCACAATACCAATACTCAAGCCGGCTGGCCACGAGGAGTGTGATGCACAGGCAAGAAATCAGGGCGTAAATGATAAGTGGTCTGGTGAATGGGGAAGGGGAAAAATTTCATAAAAGCCTGGTTAATGGGTCCGCTAGTCAAGGAAGAATCCCAAATGTCCCAGTGTAGAAGTAGGAGATGATTCCGCCACATGAGGGCGATCCTGCCGCTGAGATGGGGCCGTTGAGAATAAAGGGGGCCTTTTCAAAATAAATTCTGGACCTGCAAACACTACGCCTGGCCAAATCACTATTGTATGGCGTTAGAGGAGGTAGAGTCTCTGACCGGATCAAGGACGGTTTTTTTCAATTGTCTAAGTTATGACAAAACGGCAAAATCAACAATGTGTATTGGTGAAATCAAATGGACTCACGAGACCAGAGGTTGAAAACATTTTTGAAAAGATATATAGTGCGAGAAATAAGAAATACGCTATTAAAAGCGATAATGTTATATACTCTCGTCACTACAGCGACTGAAATAATCGCGTGGAGGCTACTTGAAGTAAAGTTTATAATAAAACTATGGGGCTCCATGGTTTGGAAATATTCATTTGAGGGGAGAGGTGGAGATCTGTACATCCTAGGACACATACATTCCTTTTATTTGTTGGATTAAAGATACGACCTGTCCGAAAATGGCAAGGTTTAGAATAAATTGAGTCGTAAGATGCAGATACCATAGAGCGTGGGAAGTCCTTGCAGAGGATGACTCTGTGTACTTTCTTCTTCAAAACACACGTTCTGCAAGTAGTGTCCTCACTCCAAGCTGCAGGACATCTCCGCACTTGAGGGGGATCACGGGGGAACCGAATGACACATATGGGTAACCTCTTCAGCCCTCCTCCGGGCGTATAAATATCATCTAAAGAAAACTCAACACATTTACCCAGTGTGCCACATTTTCATTGTATCTAACTAGAAATTGGATTGATAGATTTCTCCGCTCAGGTCACTCCATATCCTCCATGGATGTGACCTTCCATGCAATGTATAAGGGAAGAATAAACCACAAGATACATGAAAGGCTCTTACCCTCTCTGTCAGGTAAGAGGAGACCTTCCTGATTATAGAGGACAGAGCAGGTGTGAGTTCACCTAGACTCCTCCATTATCTCATCATCACATATAGACAGTGGGGCACATTTACTTACCCAGTCCTGTCACGATCCAGCGGCGCGTTGTGTGTCGAGGATTCGGGTCTTCCGGCGATTCACTAAGGCAGTTCCTCCGACATCCACTAGGTGTCGCTGCTGCACTGAAGTTCATCGGAGTTCACCAAGCCGGGCCGAGTGCAGGTAAGCGCGTGTCCAGCAACACTGTTTTTTAAAAATCCGAATCCGTAGGTTTTTTGCCACTCCCACGATTTACGTCATGTGCACGCCGGCGCCGATGCGCCACAATCCGATCGCGTGCGCCAAAAACCCGGGGCAATTCAGGGAAGATCGACGCAAAATGGAAAAATTCGGGTAACACGCCGTAAAAATGCGATTCGGGCCCTTAGTAAATGACCCCCAATGTATCAGTCACTGTGTATATTTCCTATAGATGGATCCAGTCAGAGAAATCCACCAGAGAGATGTCCCAGTCCTGAAGATTCCCGAGATATCAAAGAGGAACCGGAGGAGAACGTCCCACTGGATCATCAGGTAGATGGAGCTGAGATTTCTGCAAATCTCTGACTGATGAAATTAGTGCCACCTTGTTTTATTATGTCATTGATGTTGGATCTTTCCAGGAAAGTTGTGGTGGAAGGAGGAGCGGAGAGGAAATCCCCTCATCAGTGACAGAGGAGGGTAAGAGCCTTTCTTGTATCTTATTTTTTCCCTTATAGGGTGTGGAGGTGGCATAAAGCAGGAGGTCACCATTCTTGCACTATGTGCCTCACAATCCTTGCTATATCCCCCCACCCCCCAAAGACACCCTCTGTACAAATACAATAATATGCACAGAACGTTAAAAACATGGGTCCAAAATGTATCTGTGCGTATGATAACGCCTTTTGGCTTAGATGCCAGGCTCCATTTTAGAATTCAGTTTTGACTTTACTTCCCAATAGTGGAAGAGACCTGATAAATCCAATATAAAGCAATAAGCCTGGAATAGGATTTGCTCACCCAATAGACAAGGTGGAATCGGCATCATTGTCGGTGTCTATGAGATCCAGCTGCACAACTTGGGGTCTGCTTGAAAATGGACGTCAAACATTCTATGTATTTAGGCCAAGACCAGCATGGCCCAATGACCTTACCCTCCCAAAAGGTCTAATAAGTGTGCTCCAGGAATAGCACAACTCGGGCATACATCATTATCTTCACAACTCATTTGAACAAAACGCAATGTGGTCAGCACGGTAATTAGGCAAATCGCCTCTTCTCAGTTGTTGTGATGGGTTTGATAACGCCAGGCGTGTACGCACCCTCAGTGGAAAAGTCCAGATAGATCAGGACCTCGCAGCCGTCGATAAATAATGCTGGGTTGTCTCTCACCTTTCGGAGAATAAAGGACTCTACGAAATGGAGCACCCACTGGGTGAGGCTTCAAATGGAAGGCCTGTTCTTCAGAAAATAAGGTGTAGGAGCCTCCTGTAGCCAGTTCTCAAAAAAGTCAGCAGCATGTCAGCCTGAAGCCATCCGGGATGCCACAAATTGATGTTCAGACGCAGCCCGTTGTCCAGGTTGTCGGTTTTACTGAAGAGTTGCGTGACGTTCCGAGTAGCGTACATAATATCACATTACAAAGGAAGCAGTCAAAACTTCTGGTTCTGCCGTCCAACTCCCTTCACATCCCAGATCTAGCAAAAAATACACAGTTTTTTACAATTTTTACAATTTGTGCAGCAATTGCAGGCTTGTGGCATAAACACTATTGGAAAAATACAAAGTATAATGTTTGGCCATACCAGTATCTTTCTATCAGTAAAAAAGAAAAAAACGAGAAGTGTAAGTGTTTTACCATTGGTAAGGCTGTTCCGGCCATTTACTGTTATTTTTCTACAATAAGTCTCACTCCAGTTTATAAAGTTTAGTTTCTAACTGTAGAGTGATTTGCTAGTTTTGGATAATATTACATTGGTTCTAAAAGTCGTGTCATTGGCGGGGGGGGGGGGCGGGTTGGAGTGTCACTGTGATCCTCAACCTATCAGACCTACTTATCACCAGCATTTACTGGATCCACTCATGTGGTTTTACTTTTCCACCCTGCATAGGGGCTTCCATTTTCTGCCTAGCCATGTGCCTGTGTGTGCCAATAAGCAGAAATAATAGGCTCCATTTGAGTATAAGATCGAGGGCTTTCAAAAGATTTAAACATGTTTCATTATAATTCATTGAATAAAATATCATCTTCATATAATGGACCGTATACTTGAGGGGGGGTCTCTGTGATCCTTACAATTATTTTGTATGGTTCTTATTTTCAAGGTGAAGACCAGATGAATGGCTCCCATCCCTCGCTTCCACCATCTCCCCATGATGAAGAAGTACATAATCAATTACAAATTGGTAAAAATAGAACTGGACAAAGGATACCAAATATATTATGTGATCTTTCTATTCCTGAGAAGAGTCATAGAGAAAAAGGACCTTTTCCATGTACACAATGTGAGAAGAGCTATATCCAGAAATCACATCTCGTTCAACATCAGAGAATTCACACAGGAGAGAAGCCATTTCTATGTTTGGAATGTGGGAAAAGTTTTAACTATAAATCAGTACTTGTTCAACATCAAAGAATTCACACAGGGGAGAAGCCATTTCCATGTCCACAATGCGGGAAGAGTTTTACCCAGAAATCAGGTCTTATAGAACATCGGAGAACTCATACAGGGGAGAAGCTATTTCCATGCCCAGAATGTGGAAAAAGTTTTACCCATAAAAATGGTCTTGTTCAACATCGGAGAATTCACATAGGGGAAAAGCCATTTTCATGTTCAGAATGTGGAAAATTGTTTTTCAATAAATCAGCTCTTGTTCAACACCTCGGAATTCACAGAGAGGAGAAGCCATTTCCATGTCAAGAATGCGGGAAGAGTTTTACCCAAAAATCAGCTCTCATAGAACATCAGAGAATTCACACGGGAGAGAAGCCATTTTCATGTCCAGAATGCCGGAAGAGTTTTACCTATAAATCGGGTCTTGTTCAACATCAGAGAATACACACTGGAATTAAACCATTTACATGTACTGAATGTGGAAAATGTTTTATCAGTAAATTAAATCTTGTAGAACATCAGAGAATTCACACAGGGGAGAAGCCATTCCAATGTCCAGAATGTGGAAAGAGTTTTACCCAGAAACATGGTCTTTTTCAACATCGGAGAATTCACACAGGGGAGAAACCATTCTCATGCACTGAATGTGGAAAGCATTTTATGGAAAAATCAATACTTCTTCAACATTTGAAAATTCACACAGGGGAGAAGCCATTTTCATGTCCAGAATGTGGGAAGAGTTTTACCCAGAAATTCACTCTTATTCAGCATCAGAGAATTCACACAGGGGAGAAGCCATTTTCATGTCCAGAATGTGGGAAAAGTTTTACCCAGAAATCAATTCTTGTTCAGCATCTGAGAATTCACAGAGCGGAAAATCAGTTTTCATGTACTGAATGTGGGAAATGTTTTACCCAAAAACCAGCTCTTGTAGAACATCAGAGAATTCACACGGGGGAGAAGCCATTTTCATGTCCGGAATGTGGGAAGAGATTTATTTATAAATCAGGTCTTATTCAACATCAGAAAATTCACACAGGGGAGAAGCCATTTCCATGTCCAGATTGTGGGAAGAGTTTTATGGACAAACCTGGACTTGTTCAACATCGGAGAATTCACACAGGGGAGAAGCCATTTCCATGTGCGGAATGTGGGAAAAGTTTTGCCCGGAAATCAGGACTTGTTAACCACAGGAGAATTCACACAGGGGAGAAGCTATTTTCATGTACGGAATGAAAGAAATCCTCTACACAGAACTACTCAAAGGTCGCTAGGTCACTCCATCCTCCTCCCGATGTATGTGCTGATGATTTCCTCTACTGTACTTGGGATTATTTTTGTGATTCTTTTAAAAAATCCCAGAAAGATTTATATAAGAGCTACCGCCACTTTAATAAATCTGAAAAGCAGCGGATCTCCAGTCAGTCATTGAATGTCGTAAGGAGCCCCCTAATGATAAATATCTCCTATAGAATAACCTCCACATAACCATATATATTCCCGAGACCAGACACCTGTAACATTGCCAGGATCTCCGTTGTGTTTTATAGATGGAGGCACCAGCAAGCAATTCTGATTCCAAGTGTAATTTTTGTATGAACAATATATAAGTATATTTTTTCCTTGCTATACGTTCTCATACGTCCTGGATACTAAGATCTGTAACTTTTTAATGATGGCACCTTGAACCACAGTTTTGCTGTGATCTAAAAGAGGAGGTGATACCGATCCAAAATGATATCCCTCCGTGTGCCCCTCCCGCCCCCTCGCTGCCAGGCACAGAGACTCCACTGGGAATTTCAGGGCCCCTGACTGGGAAATTTAGTGGAGCCCCAACCACACATTAGTTTACCATCTTATACTACCGCATCACATTCACAGGTTTAAGACTTTCACAGACCTTGGACTGTAAAGAAATTGTGGCCTCCCGAATATTCTAGAGCAGTGATGGCGAACCTTCTAGAGACCGAAATCCACTTATTTACTGTAAAGTGCCAACATGAAATTTTAAGCAGTACCGTATTTTCCGGACTATAAGGCGCACTTAAAAGCCTTGGATTTTCTTGGAAATCCAAAGTGCGCCTTATAGTCCGGTGCGCCCTATGTATGGCGCTGGGCAGCGGACCATACTTACATAGGTCCCCGCTACCGGAGACCGGAGACAGCAGATCTCCAGCGGGACAGAGAGGGTAAGAGCCTTTCATGTATCTTGTGGTTTATTCTTCCCTTATACATTGCATGGAAGGTCACATCCATGGAGGATATGGAGTGACCTGAGCGGAGAAATCTATCAATCCAATTTCTAGTTAGATACAATGAAAATGTGGCACACTGGGTAAATGTGTTGAGTTTTCTTTAGATGATATTTATACGCCCGGAGGAGGGCTGAAGAGGTTACCCATATGTGTCATTCGGTTCCCCCGTGATCCCCCTCAAGTGCGGAGATGTCCTGCAGCTTGGAGTGAGGACACTACTTGCAGAACGTGTGTTTTGAAGAAGAAAGTACACAGAGTCATCCTCTGCAAGGACTTCCCACGCTCTATGGTATCTGCATCTTACGACTCAATTTATTCTAAACCTTGCCATTTTCGGACAGGTCGTATCTTTAATCCAACAAATAAAAGGAATGTATGTGTCCTAGGATGTACAGATCTCCACCTCTCCCCTCAAATGAATATTTCCAAACCATGGAGCCCCATAGTTTTATTATAAACTTTACTTCAAGTAGCCTCCACGCGATTATTTCAGTCGCTGTAGTGACGAGAGTATATAACATTATCGCTTTTAATAGCGTATTTCTTATTTCTCGCACTATATATCTTTTCAAAAATGTTTTCAACCTCTGGTCTCGTGAGTCCATTTGATTTCACCAATACACATTGTTGATTTTGCCGTTTTGTCATAACTTAGACAATTGAAAAAAACCGTCCTTGATCCGGTCAGAGACTCTACCTCCTCTAACGCCATACAATAGTGATTTGGCCAGGCGTAGTGTTTGCAGGTCCAGAATTTATTTTGAAAAGGCCCCCTTTATTCTCAACGGCCCCATCTCAGCGGCAGGATCGCCCTCATGTGGCGGAATCATCTCCTACTTCTACACTGGGACATTTGGGATTCTTCCTTGACTAGCGGACCCATTAACCAGGCTTTTATGAAATTTTTCCCCTTCCCCATTCACCAGACCACTTATCATTTACGCCCTGATTTCTTGCCTGTGCATCACACTCCTCGTGGCCAGCCGGCTTGAGTATTGGTATTGTGGGGCTCCAGCAGTATGAGCTTTGTTCTGGCCTCTTGCTTGCTGTTTTGTTTTCTTATGAATCACGTCATATCAGATATATGGTCGCCTAACTAAATGCTAGGAACAAATAATATTTAGGAGAGCACAGTATCTAATATTCAACGTTAAGAGATTTGGGGGATTTTGAGTTGATTAGAACTTTCAAGGCCTTGTGAAACTCAAATGGGTCCATAAAATAGATTCCTGACATTTTTCTTGAAATTTTGTGAAAATAATACTATCATTTGTAATCTTTCTTGAGCATTTTAATAAAAAAGCTGGTTTAGGAAAAATACAGTTGACTGGTCTCTAAACTTGTCACCTACAGTACCTCATCCTTGTCCTTCTATTACACTGACTTGAATGTACACAAGGCCTTAATAGTGTTTTAAAAACCCTCGTGAGATGTACCCACCTGGCCAAATCTCCATATGGCTCACTCTCAGTTTATAAGTTTGGTAGTTATGTTCTGGTTGGGTATAAGATTACAGATAGCTTTCCTAGAGTTCAGGACAAAGTCATGTCAACCACAAATAATTTTATATGGGTTTTTCGTTTCTAGTGAAGACAGAATATGAATCTCTCCCCAGCCACCGCCTCCTTCCTCTTCCGCTTATGAAACCGTAGATCATCAGCCATCAAACTGGGTAAAAATATAACTGTACAAATTGTGCAGAAATATTTCTGATCCCTCCATTCATAAAGAGGAGCAAGGGAAAAGGGTCTTTTCAGTGTACGATGTGGTAAGACACTTTGGCCCAGAAAAGCATCTTGTTCAACATCAAAAATTCACACAGGAGAGAAGCCTTTTTTATGTCTGGAATGTGGAAAAGGTTTTATTCCAGATCATGTCTTCTTCCACAACATCAGAGAATTCACACAGGAGACAACCATTTCCATGTCTGAATGCGGGAATAGTTTATTCCTCAAACGACAACTTGTTACAAGCATCAGAGAATCACACAGGGGAGACGCCATTTCCATGTCTGAACTGCGGGAAATTTTTACACAAACAACACTTATTACACATCAGAGAAATCACACAGGGGAGACGCCTTTTCCATGTCTGGAATGCGGGAAGAGTTTTACCAACAAACACAACTTATTACAACCTCAAAGAAATCCACACGGATAGAAGCCATTTTCAGTCTTGAATATTGGGGAAAAGTTTTATATTATAATCCATCAAAACGTATCTTCGTACAACCATCAGAGAATTCACCAGGAGGAGAGCCATATTCCATAGTCTGGAATGCGGGAATAGTTTTTTATCTCAAGTTCAGTCTTGTAGTGCATCAGCGAAGTCATCATACAAGGGGAGAAGCCCTTTCCCGTGCTCGAATGTGTGAAAGAGTTTTTTGACAAATCAGATCTTGTTAAACGATTTTGAATTCACAAGAGAGAATCCATTTTTCCATGTCTGCATGTGGATGGTTTTACCCATAAATCAAGTCTTGTTCAACATCATAGAATTCCAACAGGGAAAGCCATTTTATGTTCAGATTGTGGAATCTTTTTCACCAAATCAGCTCTTGTCACACATCTGGCATTCACAAGAGGAAAAGCCTTTTCCATTCTGGAATGTGGAAGAGTTTTAAAATTCCAGAAATCCCGTCTTGTTCAACATCAGAAATTCACAAGGCGAAAAGCATTTCTTGTGCAGAATGCGGGAAGAGTTTTAACCATCACTGTCTATTCAAACATCAGAAACCCCACTGGGAGAAGCCATTTCCATGTCCGGAATGCGGAAAAAGTTTTTCCCAAAAACGTATTCTTTTGACATCAAAGGTCACACAGGGGAGGAGCCATTTTCATGTACTGAATGTGGGCAAAGTTTTAAAAAACAAAAACTCAGGACTTGCTGAACATCTGAAATCACACCGGTGAAAGCCATTTCATGTTCAGAATGTGGGATACAGTTTTTCCCAGAAATTTGTGCTCTTGTTCTAACAACCAAGACTCACACAGGGGAGAAGCCATTTTCATTCTGGAATGTCGGAGAGTTTTAATCCATAACTCATATCTTGTTCAACATCAGAGACTCACACAGGTAGACACATTCCATGTCCCAGATGTGGAAGAGCTACCCGATCAAATATTGTTTCAACACGAAGAAACTCACACACAGGAGGAGAGGGCAATTTCCTATGTCCGAATGTTGGAACAAGCTTTTTTCCCATAAATTTTCTCTTTTCCAACATCAGAAAGCCTCCAAGGTGGAAGGAGTTCCCTTTCTATGTACTGCTGTGGGAAAAGTTTAGGCAAAAATCATGATTGCTGAAATCTGAAAATTCACACTCGGGGAGAAGCCATTTCCTGTTTGTAATGTGGAATAGTTTTTTTGCTCAAAATTTGCTCTTGTCCACACCAGAGAACTCACACAGGAGAAGTGCCATTTTTCATGTCAGGAATGTGGAAAATGTGTTTCCAGAAATCAAATCTTTTCACATCATAGACTCACACAGGGAAGGGCATTTCATGTCTGGAGTGCGGGAAACTTTGTTAGTATAAATCAGGTCTTCTTAACCATCAGAAAATCACACAGGTGAAAAACATTTCGTGTTGGATGTGGGAAGAGTTTTTCCCCCAGCGAGCAGGACTTGTTCAACATGAGAAAAATTCATGCGAAAACAAGAAGTCACTCTCATTTACTGAATGAAGAAATCCTTTACCAAAAAAATCAACTCTGTCTAGAAATGAAAATCTCTCATGAAGGCGGTAGACATTTTAAGACTGGGCATAGAAATCGAATCATTTGAACATCCAATCGAGTTTTTATTAATATTTGTGCTTTTCCTTAGTAATTTGCAAACGCTTGTGAGTAAAAGGCTATTCACTTGTGTATGTAACACACTCCTGGGGCAAATAAACCGATATTTTGACCTTCGAGTTCTTTGAATTCCTTTGTAGAATGCGTCACTTTTGATTTGGTGGCACCTTGAACCACAGTTCTGGTTTCACACCCCAGAAAAACATAGGTGCCCGTATCTACAGTTATAGCCCCTGAATGTAGGCCCCCTCGCAGGTCTTAAATGATGGAAAGGGGGCGAGGGGGGGTCGATAGGGAATATACTCAAGTTTACTAATGCCATACATTTTAGTATAAGGGCTCCTGTCACTGTCTTTAAGGAGGTTAGGCCAATTGTTCAGCATCCTTTTTTTTTTGTTACTATTTACTATGATTACGATAATAATTCTTTATTATATAGCGCACACAGATTACGCAGCGCTGTACAATTTGCCAATCGGTTTTCCTGTCCCATTTGGCTTCACACTTCACCTTTCTAGTATGTTTTTTAGTGTGAGAGGAATCCTGAGGACTCGTAGGCAACCCCCCAAACACTGAGAGAACATACAACTCTTTGATAGTTTCCCCTATAACATTTCATCATCTGCTAATTAAGTTCACCACCACCCACCCACAGAGCCCAAGGTACACTCCTTATAATATAAACCTAATATTCGGACCCCATCCGCCTTCTCGTACTGAGATATACTTATGTTCCCATTAGTCCTAGGCCTTTTTACCTGCCCAAATAAATTTGATTATCATTTTTTTGTAGATCTTAAGAATTCCAGTGGAATTTGAGACTTCTGCATCTAATGGTTTGGGGGAAGTGAGAGTTCTAGTTACTGAGACTGCGATTAAGGCCACCGGTGTAGGCGTGTGGAGTCTTATCGCCATTGATGCTCCACTGGGGGATTCGGAAAATATCAAAGTTTTTATCCCATGATGGGACAAGTGCAACCCTCGCCTCTTTTGCTACTTTGTAAGGCAGCTCCCTGTAATCAAGCATGCCTATAATAGGCCCTTATGAATGATCGGGATTAAAACAAAACCAGATTTATCCAGAAGGAACAATAATTCCCAACGTAGACAGAGCTGTTTACCACCTGGTTGGCTCTTCCTCAGGACAGTACAGGGAACTGGTTTGGGGCTGTGGTGAGAGGCTTGAGGAGACCCAACAGGTCAAAACATGCTGTTATCCGAGCCGCTGTTGTATTGGTGGTTGGTTTTGCTGGCAATAATGCGCAAACGGCCCCCTTTCAGGGAGAGCGGTTCCTCCCGTGAGCCCCTCGCCATAATAAACCTCACTGATGTGTCACGTACAGATATTGTTGCCCGTCGTTAAGGGTTAAAAAAAGAACTTTATGTATCCCTTTAATACATATTTTGTGGGGGGAGGTTCAGTTTCTTTGGTGGCATAAAGTGGACCATCCTGAATAATTGGTTGATACCCCTCCTTAATTTAGTTAGTAAGACTGCAATGGGTCCAGACAGGTTGATTGCATCCGGATATAAAGATAATTTTTAGTGCTTGGCAAACTGGGGCAGCAGCCTATATACTACACTGGGGTTGGCTATATCTGACAGCGGGCTGGCTTGACTGTATACTGAAATGGGGCTGGGCGCAGGCCTATACACTATGGGGTACTGGCATATACTACAAAGGGGACTATGCCTATATACTACAAGGCGGTTTGGCTATATACTACATGGAGCGCTATAACTACAGGGGGCTGGCTGGCTATATACTCAACATGGGGCTGGCTATATATACTACAAGTTGCTGGCCTGGCTATACCATGCATTTTTCCAATCCTAGGCTTATACTTGAGTCATAGTTTTCCCAATTTTAGGTGGTCTCTCCTGGTTACGCCACTGCCCCCCCCTCCCCCCGTTCTCCTCTCCCGCCTCTCATTCTACTACACGCGAACTCCAAAAGCAACTACAGGAGATCCTGCATCACCTCTTACACTGGGAATTTTCTATACTTGTCATAAAATCTTAATAAGTTGTAACTGGACAATAAGCAAAACAACAACCAAACCTTCCCCCTCCAAGAATTCTCTCAACAGAAATCTGGAAGATAAATCTTCAACCTTTGAAGATCTTGATAGATGCCTGGAATAAAACTAAGACGTGAGACATCACATTCTCATGTGATAGAAAACAGGCCCACAACCGGGGCCATACAAAGCAACTAGATGGGCCCCGTCCGCTGAGGATGTAGGACGGGTCATCCTTCACCAATAAAGGGGGTCGTAACTATTGACAAGTGTGTGGGGATAATATGGGGGCCAGCACACCCACAATTATAACAACTCCCTCAACACCCCTCTGCTGAATGGGTCACGGGTGGAGTCTAAGAGGGTGCTGGTCTGGATCACTAGATGCATTTTTTTTTCTCTCGGTAGGAAATACATAAAATCGCTTTCCTCAAATTCTCTCCACACCAAAACATTGAAAATGTTCCTTATCACCCCCTTTCTCTCTCTCTCAGTGGGCACTCTGAAGGGATTTGTATGTCCTCCCATCATGCTCTATAAAAACACTGTTACGCCTGTGACTACTACTACACAGCCAGAAATCTCCTCACTGCCCATCATGCTCTATAGCGTACTCTGTTACTACTACAAACACACAACACCAGACACTCCCTTCACTGTCATCATGTCTATCTGTAACTGGCTGTGACACCCTACACAGCCAGACTCTCCTGCCGGCCCCTCATGCTCTATACTGTATTGCTGTGACTACTACTCACAGACACATCTCCTTCACTGTCTCTCATGCTTCTATCCTGGACCGCTGTGACTTACTACACAGTCAAACAACTCCTGCACTGCCCAGCATTCTCCATACTGGTCGCCTGTGACTACTACTACACAGCCAACATCTCTGCCCGGCCCACATGCTCTGATACTGTACTCCTGTTCTACACACAGTCAACACCCTGCACTGCCCATCATGCTCTATCTGTGCTGCATTGGTTGCTCGTAAATGACCTGCTCCTCCAGTGAACCTGTGGATGGGGAGAGGCTGAGGGAGAGGCTGTTACTACTACTCCATTTGCAGCGACCATTCCCCACAGGGAACCCGAAGATGCTACAATATCAATATGTTTTCCACTGGCCTCCTTATGACAGTGCCCTGATCATTTTATTGAAGGAGACATGTAACACATCCCCCAAGATGGCTCTCAGGGGTTTCATTGACAATGAGGATTTGTATGTTGGCATTGAAAGGGTTAATGTTATTCTGGGTAATTTTGTATGTTCTGTGTTTCCTCCCGCCTCCCGCCGTTTCCATGAGGTAGTTTTGGTGCACTTTAACTCTGTCAGATGTTTGTGGCCCACAGATACTGCCCTGCTTGATTCGCTGAAGGTGAAGGGTCAGCTGTGATTGGTAAACCTCTGGATCTATGGCAGCGCTGTACCAGGCAGAATATTGGAGGTAGAGTCGCTGATTGGCAGCTGGCTACAAGTAACTTTACCCATAATTGGGCTGTCAGCAGGGTGTCCTGGGCAATATAAAGAAGATGCTGTTACAAACGCCCCAACCAGCCCACCAATGTATTATTTCTCTAAGCACGTCAACAGTGCTTATAAGTTGGGGATTTTGCTCCCATGCTGGGGATGACTAAGTTCATAAAGATTGTTATTATTTTATTTACAGTGGGTATGTGTGCCGATGTTACCTCTGTAATACAGGGTCCCTCAGCACCCAATTAGACCTACAAAGAAGCTAATACACTGATGTGAGGATCAACCAAACCAAAGTGAACAGTCCTTCAGAAATGCCAGACTGAGAGACCCAGAACAGGGTGTGACCGTCCACTGGTCACATGACACTAGAGCCCTGTGCTGATGTTTTGTGGGCGGGGCTTCCTGCGTCGTGCTGTGTATGGAGATGATTCCGGGTGAGTAATGTGCAGATTACGGAAGAACCATCCATAGAGATCACAGGCGGGAGTCCGCGGAGAGGGGCATCTCACAGTATGATAGTGAGACAGAGAGAAGCAGCTGTATACAGAGTTAGAATACAACATACACGAAAGCATCAGCCTTAACCCCCTAATGCTCAGACCTTTTCCTATTTTGATTTCGTTATTCCGTCCCCATATTCCAATGTCTATCACTACACACCAATGCCCTGCAATGCAGATGTGCAAGGGACCTGCATACGTGCGATAACATTCTGTCTGAGTTTTGCAATGATAAATCGGCAGCATGTTACGACTGAGCACCAGAACCCCCTAGTTTTGTGCCATGATACTAGCGGCAGCTCCCTCCCAAACACGTTTTGCGTGCGAACCATGTGGTTTCAGACACTTCTGAAATACATGTAGCAAGCAGTTTGCACTTGAAACGAACGTACAAAATCCGACAGAAAACTGGCGACAAACCCGAAGTTGCGATGTGCACCGCCGGTTACGTTGTTTCTGTTTAATGGGGGTCCCCCACATTTTGATGCCAGGATACCGACATTTGTCTGTGTATTTGTTTTTTACTTGTTTTAGAGAAAGTTCTCGACTATTTTTCCATGTGTAATACTAATGCATTGGTTATAAGATTGTTCTGGTAATGTATACCACTAGTAATTTTGGTTCTGTTATGTAATCCTCGTTCCAGTCCCGGAGTAAACTTTGTTAATATATTTGGTCATAATTTTGTGTCTGTTACAACATCATTTAGCCATTTTGGTTTTAGTAAGTCTGTCAACTCCTCATAAATGCAGCGTTAGACCTGTAACAGGCCTCTTGTCACTATGCCTGTCACCCACTACCACTTTGGAGCATCGCACAGGATTCCATCAGCCATTCTCGTCATTCAGGATTAAGTCAATCTCTAAATAATATTATTATTTTATTATGTAGTAGGCCGGCACATGGAGAGAGAAAATAATGTCATGGCTGTTACCCCCTCCCTCTCCTCCCCTGTTCATGTCCTGTGTGTAATGTTAGTAAGCTTGCGGTGTCTGTGCTTTATCTGCTGACCATGTCTGCTATACACTATGTGAGACACAGACTCAGCTACCAATACTGACATGTTCGTGCTATACCATTGTGAGACACACATCAGCTTACACAAGTACCTTACATGTTCTGCTATACACATGTGTGAGACACGACATCAGCTACACAGACACATCTGTATCACATGGAGACAATCCACAGTATCTGAATCTGTATACACATGGGTGAGTACCATACATCACTACAGCAAGTGGCTCTGACAGTGTTCTGCTATACACATGTGATGACACAGACATCAGCTACCCAAGTAGCTGACATGTTCTGCTATAACATGTGTGATAGACACAGACACAGTCTACAAGTAGTGCCTGACATGTTTCTGCTATACCTGTTGATGACACATACATCAGCTACCAAAGTAACCTACATGTTCTGCAATACACATGAGTGAGACAACAGACATCAGCTACACAAGTACTGAACACTTTTCTGCTAGACCTTACGTGTACCCGACATTGTACAGTATCTGATGTTCCAACACAGTCATAATCACTAACTACTGATTCTTATCCTTGTAGACAACTACTCTCTACATACTGAATCATACCTTCAGTGGTTGTCCTGCACCCAGTATCTTTTTGATGCCAGGAGAGGATGTTTTGGACGTCTTGTTCGGCTACCAGGGCAACATGGAAGTCAGGAATTTTCAGATCAGGAATGGTCAAAAGCTAGGAATTTTACACACAAGCTGTATATCTTGTCCAACTACAAGGAATAAAAGTATCTGATGTAGCTCGCCGACACTCATACACGCTCCATTCTTCACACCGTTTTCCCCAAATTTTGGCAGATAGGTATAAACTTGGAGAGTTTTTTTGCCTTCCTGGTGAATCAACACTATATGACTTATAGGTGACTTAATGTGACCTGTGCTTTTCCTAACCTTATAATTCTATGAAACCCGTGTAATGTTCTGTTTTTTGCACTTGTGTGTCTCTAATGTGAACCATAGGCAGCTTAAAGCTACTAAACCAACTTATGGAGGATGGGGCCCATGTGAGACGGTGTACAGAGAGGCCCAAGACATTGCATGGATTTTTAAGGTACCCTGTTGACCTACTGAAGGGGTTTTTAGATTCTCTTGTCATGTTTGTTTTTTTTTTCGTTTTCTTGTAGTGCAGAACATGGTATCGAAACAGAAAAAGCCATAACCTCTCAGACCAACATCTGTATCCTGCTCCTCACATTCCTTACATAAGACTAAAAGACTCAAAAGAAGAGGTCCTTTATCAATGACTCATATTGGATGTAGACGAGAAGATAGAGCGAGACTGCCAGTCTCTGGACCACCTGGAGATATCTCACTTGAAACCGGAGAGGGAGAGTCTCCATGAACAACGCATTAACTTATTAATGAATAACAGGTGAATGAACAGGAGAAGGTGAAGGATTCTTAAGGATCATGTGGATCATGTTCTCTCCAAACCGGATTACACAGTAGTTGAGAAGTTTCGTCTTGTTGAGTGGTGTGACCCCCCGTGGTGTCAGGAGGATGGACCCCAGAGCCCCATCACCGAGCCTCCACCTCATTCACTGATACATTAGCAAGATCATCTAGAACTTACACCTCCATGGATCACTGAGCTGCTGAGGCGGAGAGGTGAGTCGTGCCGGAATGCATGGGACACTTGTACAATAGCACACAGGGAGGTTCATGGTGATGACTGTGGGTCATTGTTGGTGTCAGGTTCCTATAGATGGTGTCAGGACGTCGACTGTCTATTTTCTTCTCCTCGGTAGATGGGAGTGATTAGTAGAAACATGAGGATAAAGATACCAGCATGTCAGGATGCTGAGTGTCCACCAAGATCACAAGGATAAAACGCAGATGCGGCCAGGATCCGGCGCTCACCACTGGAGTATGATCTCTTAAACCGGAGAGGTGAGAGTCTCCCGGATCACGCTCTTATCTCGTAGAATACAAGCGGGAAATGACTGGAAGTGTAAGGATTCTTAGGATCTTGTATGATCAGTGTCTCCCCATACACAGGATACACATAGTGAGAATCTCTGGTGGTGTGTGACCCCTCCGTGTGGTCAGAGGATGGACCCGAGCCCCCATCACCGACCTCCCCCGCTAATTCACTGATATCATGGCAAGAAGATCCTAGAACTTAACCCAGGATCATGAACTGCTGAGCGGAGAGGTGAGCTCTTCCGGGAATGCTGGGCACATTGTACATTACAAGGGAGGTGAGTCTGTGTGATGACTGTTCATTGTGGTGTCCCTGATTTCCTATATAGGTGTCAGGACGTCCTTTCCTATTGCTCCATGGAGGAGAGCGGCGTATATATGGTACAAAAGGACCAGTACAGACAATCAGTTGATGTGAGACCACCAGCCCCTCACATACCAGGTAACGAGGACCTTCCTGAATTATAGATGACAAGCAGGTGTGAGGTTCCCCTAGCTCCTCCATCTACTCATCTCACATATAGACCGTGGGTCACATTTACTTACCAGATCCTGTCACGTCCAGCGGCGCGTTTGTGTCGAGGATGCGGTTCTTCCGGCGATTTCACTAAGGCACTTCCTCCTTCGACTCGCACTACAGTGTCCCGGTGCTGCACTTGAATTCATCGGAGTTCACCAAGCTGCGGCCGAGTTCATGTACGTGGCGTGTCCAGCAACACTGTTTTAAAAAAATCCGATCTGTAGGTTTTTTGCCACTCCCCCTCCGATTGGTTCTTCATGCACTGCCGGCGCCGATGCGCCCAATCTCATCGCGTTCGCCAAGAACCCGGGGCAATTCTATGGAAGATTCGACGCTAAGAATGAAATTCGGTACACGCCGTCAAAATTCTACGGTGGGACCCCGTTTTTAAATTAAATGACCCCCAATTGATATCAGTCACGTGTAATTTTCCCTATAGATGGAGCCAGTCCAGCAAGAAATCCATCCACGAGAGATGTCCCAGTCCTGATAAGTTCCGGATATCACAGAGGAACCGGACGAGAACGCCCACTGGATCATTCAGGTCGATTGAGCTTGAGATTTCTGCAATATCTGACATGCATTAGTGCCACCTTGTTTTACTTATGTCATTGATGTTTGGATCTTCCACGAAAGTTGTGGTGAGAAGGAGGACGCGTAGAGGACACCCCTCATCAGTGACAGAGGAGGGTAGAGCCTTTCATTGTCTCTTATTTTTTCCCTATAGGGTGTGGAGGTGGCATAAAGTAGGAGGTCACCATTCTTGCACTATGTGCCTCACATCCTTGCTATATCCCCCCACCCCCCAAAGACAAACCCTCTGTACAAATACAATAATATGCCACAGAACTTTAAACTGGGTCCAAAATGTATCTGTGGTATGATAACGCCTTTGCTTAGATGCCAGCTCCTATTTAGAATCCAAGTTTTGACTTTACTTCCCAATAGTGGAAGACCTGATAAATCCAATGAAAAGCAATAGGCCTGGAATAGTATTGGCATACCCAATAGACAAGGTGGAATCGGCATCATTGTCGGTGTCTATGAGATCCAGCTAGCTCACAACTTGGGGTCCTGCTTGA
The DNA here is from genome assembly GCA_019512145.1 of Engystomops pustulosus. Lineage (NCBI taxonomy): Eukaryota > Metazoa > Chordata > Amphibia > Anura > Leptodactylidae > Engystomops > Engystomops pustulosus. Next base: position 129,796 of record WNYA01000216.1, on the reverse strand, counting down.
AAGTTGGACGCATCATTCTACATGTATTTTAGGCCAAGACCAGCATGGCCCAATGACCTTACACCCCAAAGGTCTAATAAGTGTGCTCCAGTAATAGCACACTCGGCATACACTCATTATCTTCACAACCTCATTTGAACAAACGCAATGTGGTTCGCACGGTAATTAGGCAATCGCCTCTTCTCATTGTGTGATGGGTTTGATAACGCCAGGCGTGTACGCCCCTCAGTGGAAAAGTCCAGATAGATCAGGACCTCGCAGCCGTGATAATAAATGCGGGTTGTCTCTCACCTTTCGGAGAATAAGGACTCTACGAAATGGAGCACCCACTGGTGAGGCTTCAAATGGAGCCTGTTCTTCAGAAAATAAGGTGTAGTAGCCTCCGTATCCAGTTCTCAAAAAAGTCAGCAGCATGGTCGCCGGAAGCCATCCGGATGCCACAAATTGATGTGCAGACGCAGCCGTTGTCGCAGTTGTCGGTTTATAGCTGAAGAGTGGCGTGACTTCCGAGTTAGCTTACATAATATCACATTACAAGGAACAGTCAAAACTTCTGGTTCTCGCGTCCAACTCCCTTCACATCCCAATCTAGCAAAAAATACACAGTTTTTTTAACAATTTTTACAATTTGTGCGCAATTGCAGACTTTCCCTAACCCACTATTGAAAAATACAAAGTATATGTTTGGCCATACGAGTATCTTTTATCGTAAGAAAAAACCGAGAAGTGTAAGTGTTTTAAAACCCTTGGTAGGCTGTTCCGGCCATTTACGCTTATTTTTCTACAATAAGTCTCACTCCAGTTTAAAAGTTTAGTTTCTAACGGTGATTGATTTGCTAGTTTTGGATAATAATACATGGTTCTAAAAGTGTGTCATTGGGGGGGGGGGGGGGGCGGGTTGAGTGTCACTGTGATCCTCACCTATCAGACGCTACTATCACCAGCATTTACTGGATCCACTCATGTGGTTTTTCTACTTTTCCCCCTGCATAGGGGCTTCCATTTTTGCCTAGCCATGTGCCTGGTGTGCCAATAAGCAGAAATAATAGCTCCATTTGAGTATAAGATCGAGGGCTTTCAAAAGATTTAAACATGTTTCATTATAATTCATTGAATAAATATCATCTTCATATAATGGACCGTATACTTGAGGGGGGTCTCTGTGATCCTTACAATTATTTTGGTATGGTTCTTATTTTCAAGGTGAACCGAGGAATGGCTCCCATCCCTCGCTTCCACCATCTCCCCATGATGAAGAAAAGTACAATCAATTACAAATTGGTAAAAATGAACTGGACAAAGGATACAAATATATTATGTGATTCTTCTATTCCTGGAAGAGTCATAGAGAAAAAGGAGGACCTTTTCCATGTACACAATGTGAAGAAGAGCTATACCCAGAAATCACATCTCGTTCAACATCAGAGAATTCACAGGAGAGAAGCCATTTCCATGTTTGGAATGTGGGAAAAGTTTTAACTATAAATCAGTACTTGTTCAACACATCAGAATTCACACAGGGGAGAAGCCATTTCCATGTCCACAATGCGGGAAGAGTTTTTACCCAGAAATCAGGTCTTATAGAACACTGGAGAACTCATACAGGGGAGAAGCTATTTCCATGCCCAGAATGTGGAAAAGTTTTACCCATAAAATGGTCTTGTTCAACATCGGAGAATTCACATGGAAACCATTTCATGTTCAGAATGGGAAAATGTTTTTCAATAAATCAGCTCTTGTTCAACACCTCGAATTCACAGAGAGGAGAAGCCATTTCCATGTCAAGAATGCGGGAAGGTTTTACCCAAAAATCAGCTCTCATAAACATCAGAGAATTCACACGGAGAGAAGCCATTTTCATGTCCAATGCCGGAAGAGTTTTACCTATAAATCGGGTCTGGTTCAACATCGAGAATACACACTGGAATTAAACCATTACATGTACTGAATGTGGAAAATGTTTAATCAGTAAATTAAATCTTGTAGAACATCAGAGAATTCACACAGGGGAGAACCATTCCAATGTCCAGAATGTGGAAAGAGTTTTACCCAAAACATGGTCTTTTTCAACATCGGAGAATTCACACAGGGGAGAAACCATTCTCATGCACTGAATGTGGAAAGCATTTATGGAAAAATCAATACTTCTCCAACATTTAATTCACACAGGGGAGAACCATTTTCATGTCCAGAATGTGGAAGATTTTACCCAGAAATTCACTCTAATTCAGCATCAGAGAATTCACACAGGGGAGAAGCCATTTTGCATTGTCCAGAATGTTGGGAAGAGTTTACCCAGAAATCAATTCTTGTTCAGCACTGAGAATTCACAGAGCGGAAATCAGTTTTCATGTACTGAATGTGGGAAATGTTTTTACCCAAAAACCAGCTCTGGTAGAACATCAGAGAATTCACACGGGGGAGAAGCCATTTTCATGTCCGAATGTGGGAAGAATGTATTTATAATCAGGTCTTATTCAACATCAGAAAATTCCCACAGGGGAGAAGCCATTTCCATGTCCAGATGGTGGAGAGTTTATTGGACAAACCAGGACTTGTTCAACATCGAGAATTCACACAGGGGTGAAGCTATTTTCATGTACGGAATGAAAGAAATCCTCTACACAGAACTTACTCAAAGGTCGTCAGGTCACTCCATCCTCCTCCCGATGTATGTGCTGATGATTTCCTCTACTGTACTGTGGATTTTTTGTGATTCTTTTAAAAAATCCCAGAAAGATTTATATAAGAGCTACCGCCACTTTAATAAATCTGAAAAGCAGCGTGATCTCCAGTCAGTCATAGAATTGTCGTAAGGAGCCCCCTAATGATAAATATCCTCTATAGAATAACTCCATAACATATATATTCCCAACCAGACACCTGTAACATGCCAGGATCTCCCGTTGTGTTTTTAGATGGAGGCACCAGCACAATGATGATTCCAATGTTAATTTTGTATGACAATATATAAGTATATTTTTTCCTTGCTATAACGTTCTCATACTCCTGGGATCTAAGATCTGTAACTTTTTAATGATGGCACCTGAACCACAGTTTGCTGTGATCTAAAAGGGAGTGATACCGATCCAAAATGATTCCCTCCGGTGCCCCTCCCGCCCCTCGCTGCCAGGCACAGAGACCCACTGGAAATTTCAGGGGGCCCCTACTGGGAAATTTAGTGGAGCCCCAACCACAACATAGTTACCATCTATACTACCGCATCACATTCACAGGTTTAAGACTTTCACAGACCTTGGACTGTAAGAAATTGTGGCCGTCCCAATATTCTAGAGCAGTGATGGCGAACCTCTAGAGACCGAACTCCACTATTTTACGTGAAGGCCAACATGAAATTTTAAGCAGTAACTTATTAGCACCTGTTCATCACATCTTTCAATTGTATTGGCTGCCTGAGGCCACCAGAAGGAGGCAAATTCAGATTATCATGTAGCTTCTCTCCAGGGTCTCCTGTACAGGAAGAATGGTGGGTCATATAAGGGGCACATCCGCTTGGAGGCACTTTACCCAGGCCTGTGTGTGCCTAGAACCGGCTGTTAAGACAAGGCTTAGGACCAATGGGACAAGAACTGGGTCATATTCTGGATTGCGAGCTTTGCCATCAATCGATGTCCTGTCATATTTGCAGGTGTCCTGCCTGTGGGCTTAATAAGTGCATAGTCTAAGCTGTGTACCTAGGGAATACCAACGTGTGTTCTTCACTGGCAGTACACAGAGTTTTGCCTCTTTGAACTTTGCAACCTGTACGTGGGAAAAGAAAACACAAAGGTCAATAGATGGCATCCCGGCAAACACACAGTAGGGTCCCTTCGCAGCATTAAGCTGAATTCTCAGAATGAACATCAGTGTGGGCTCTAGTCCTGCCGGTCTATCATCCCTGTAGCGGCCGGTATGGAGTACTCGCTGGGGAGGAGGAGGGGGGGTTGTGATCCCCCCTTGTTGGATTCTGCACCAGGTTTCCACTGGATATCTAAACTGTTAATGCCAAAAGGTAGCTGACATCTTCGTGTAGGGGCTCCTAGAAGATGACATATTGCCAAATTAATAACAGTAAGAATAGTGGCACGCGCTGGTGGCTGCCAGTGAGGTGTGTTGGTACGGACCGTGGGGTACACAGTACACTCTTGACAGCTCGGAGGTCATGAACCTCCCTCACATATATCCTTTCGTAGCTGTCTTTTCTGGGTCTTTTTCTTGACCAGGAACAAGTTAATCATCACTGGGCTCACACAGGAGCATAGGCTCTGCTATAGGGCTGGGGACTTGCTTTTGCTTGGCATCTAACTAACTTCTGTTCATGGAGGAAACATGGAGACATCTGCCCTCAAGCAGACGCCTTCAAGACTTCAATGCTGCAGCCTGAAACCGGGCGTCGTACTTCGTGCCCGGCCCCGCGCTTCCTCTCAAAGACTTCAAGGTTGCCGGCCTGTCAGCACTTTGAGACGAGATAACAAAACACAGACCCCACAGCTTCAACAACCCCCAGCCAGGGGCGTAACTACGCGGTACAGCCGCATTGAGAAATGGGCCTGGGCCGCGTGTCAGGGGGCCCCCTCATCCGATCCGACCTGACACAATAAAGAATGGAGGATGTTTCACATTAGATCTATATTGTACTGCACATGTCCAGCATAGTAGTATATAACATATACTGTGATGTATATATGAAGATCTGTGATGTTTATATGGTGTCTGTATCCTGTATGTGAGTATGTTCATATGCACTTTAATGCACATGACTGTATTTATATGTGGTGAGTATACTATATGTAAATATTTTTTAAGTGGGAAGGGGGCCCCATGCAGTAAGAACTGCTAGAGGGCCCTGTCTTCCTATTTACCCACTATACATCTCTCTGACTCCCTCTAATCTATCTGCTGCCCCTCGGCTGATAGGGTCAAGGGGTGGAGCTAAGAGGGGTGCTAGGTCCGGGAATCCTAGATGCCATTTTTTTACTCTCAGGGAGTAAAATACATAAAAACTCTCTTTTTCAAATTCTCTCCACTGTCAGAAACATTTGACGTTCCTAATGCCCGTGTTAAGGAGGTCCCCGCACTGGTTTCGTGACGCCACTTGAACTACTGCCCGCCATCTGATACTGCTGCCAATTGTTCCCTGACCATTGTCAGTTTAATGTCATCATTCAACTTCATTTTTGCTCCATCATGCTCATATAGCTGTACTGTATTTGACTACTACTACACAGCCAAACACCTCCTGCACTTGAGCCCATCATGCTCTATACTGTAAACTGCTGTGACTTACTACTACTACACAATCCATACACCTTACCGCACTGCCTCCCTGCTCTATTCTTTAACTGCTGTGATCTACTACTTCACAGCCAGACATCCCCGCCTGCCCATCATGCTCTATACTGTGACTGCTGTACTACTTACTACACAGCCATACAGCCCCTGCACTGCCCATCTCTACTATACTGTACTGGCTGTGACTACTACTATCACAGCATACACCTCCTGACTGTCCCATCAGGCTCTATACTGTATCTTTTGACTACTATACACAGCCAGACATCCCCTGCATAGCTGCCCATCATGCTCTATAACACGTACTGCCTGTGACTACTACTACACAGCCAGAAATCCCTCACTGCCCATCATGCTCTCATGTACTGCTGTACTACTACAACCACCAACACTCGCACTGCCCCACTGTCATCTTCTATACTGTAACTGCTGTGACCCTCTACACAGCCAGACATCTCCTGCACGCCCTCATGCTCTATACTGTCTTGTTACTACTACTCACCTAGACACATCTCCTGCAACTCCCTGTTCTCATGGCCTCTCTAACACTGTTGACACGCTTGTGACTTACTACACCAGCTCAGACATCTCCTGCACTGCCCATCATCTCTATACTGTCTCCTGTGACTACACATACACAGCAGAACATCTCCTGCACTGCCCATCATGCTCTATTGTACGCTGCATTGGTGCTCGGTATGACCTGCTCCTCCAGTGACTGTGGATGGGGAGAGGCGCTGAGGGAGAGGCTGTTACTCAGGTACCGCGACCAGTCACAGAACAAGAACCGGAAGATCTAGACAATATCAATATGTTTTCCACTGCCCTCCTTATGACCAGTGCCCCTGATAATTTTATTGAAGGGAGAACATGGTAACACAATCCCAAGATGGCTCTCAGGGGTTCATTGACAATGAGGATTGTATGTTGTGCATTGAAAGGTTAATGTTATTCTGATTAATTTTTATGTTCTTTTTTTCCCGCCGTTTCCATGAGGTAGTTTTTGTGCACTTTTCTGTCAGATGTTTGTGCACAGATACTGCCTGCTTGATTCGCTGAAGGTGAGGTCAGCTGTGATTGGTAAACATCTGGATCTATGGCAGCGCTGTACCAGGCAGAATATTGGAGGTAGTCGCTGATTGGCAGCTGGCTACAGTAACTTTTAACCCATAAATTGGGCTGTCAGCAGGTGTCTGGGCCAATATGAAGAAGAATGCGGTTACAACGCCCCACCAGCCCACCCAATGTATTATTTCTCTAACACGCGTCACAGTGCTTATTAGTTGGGGTTTTGTCTCCACCTCAAGCTGGGAGACTAAGTTATAGATTGTTATTTGTTTATTTTCCAGTGGGTGTGTGTTGCACCGATGTTACCCTTTGTAATACAGGGTCCTCAGCACCCAAGTACGACCTGAAAGAAGCCTAATACATGATGTGAGATCAAACCAAACCAGAAGGAACAGTCTTCAGAAATGCCAGAATGGAGACACCAGAACAGGGTTACCGTCAACTGGTCACATGACACTAGAGCCCATGTGACTGATGTTATGTGGGCGGGGCTTCCTGCTCGCGTGCTGTGTATGGAGGATGATCCGGGTGAGTAAATGTCAGTTACAGGGAAGAACCATCCTAGAGATCACATGGGGGAGTCCCGGGAGGGGACTGCCAGTATATAGTGAGAGCAGAGAGAGACAGCTGTAATACAGAGTATAATACAACATACCTAAAGCATCAGCCATTAACCCCTTAATGCTGCAGACCTTTTCTATTTGTGATTTCTTATTCCGTCCCCATATTCCAAAATGTTATCACTATCAAACAAAGGTCCCGACAATGCAGAGTTGCAGGGACCTGCATACGTGCGAAACATTTCTGTCCGAGTTTTGCATGATAAATCTGGCCATGTTACGACTGAGCACCAGACCCCCTAGTTTTGTCCATGATATACTAGCGCAGCCCCTCCCAACAACATTGCGTGCGACCATGTGGTCAGACACTTCTGAAATACATGTACAAGCAGTTTGCACTTGAAAGAACGTACAAAGTCCGACAGAAAACTGGCGCAAACCCTAAGGAATGTGCCCCATTGTTTTTCTAGTTTATGGGGTTCCCCACATTTTGATGCGTGATACCGAACTGTTTCTGTGTATTTGTTTTTACTTGTTTTGAGAAAGTTTCCTGACTATTTTTGCCATGTGTAATACTATGCATTGTGTGTATAAGATTGGTTCTGGTAATGTACCAACTAGTAATTTTGGTTCTGTTATGTAATCTCGGTTTCCAGTCCGGTAGTAAACTTTGTTAATATATTTGTCATTAATTTTGTTTCTGTTAACAAATCGATTTAGCCATTTTGTTTTAGTAAGCTGTCAACTCCTCATAAAAAGCAAGATGTAACAGGCTCTTGTCACTATCTGTGTCCCACTACACTCTTGGAGCAGCTCACAAGGATTCCATCAGCCATATCTAGTCATTCATGATTAATCAATCTAAATAATATTTTATTTATTATGTAGTAAGGCCGGGCCACATGGAGAGAGAAAATTATGTCATGGCTGTTACCCCCTCCCCTCTCCTCCCCTGTTCATGTCTGTGTGTATGTATAGTAAAGCATTGCTGGTGTCTGTGCTTTATCTGCTGCATTGTCTGCTTACACATGTGAGACACAGACATCAGCTACACAATACCTTACATGTTCTGCTATACCATTGTGAGACACGACATCAGCTTACACAAGTACCCTTACAATGTTCTTCTATACACATGTGTGAGACACAGACATCAGCTACACACAAGTACCTGACATTTCTGCTATACACATGTGTGAGACCAAGACATCACTACACAAGTGCCTGAATGTTCTGCTATACACATGTGTAGACACAGACATCAGCTACAGAAGTCTCTGACATGTTCTGCTATACACATGTGATAGACACAGACACTCTACATCAAGTCCTGACATGTTTCTGCTATACCTGGTGATACACAGACATCAGCTACCAAGTATCTGACATGTTTCTGCTATATCACATGTTTGATACACATACATCAGCTACACAAGTACCGACATTTCTGCAACACATGTGTGATCGACATAGCAGTACAATCAGTGTACATAGAATCAGCTACACAACGACATGACTGTGAGACTTTGTACATCCTGATTTCTCCTAGTCCTTCACCGTGGATTGTTTCGTGCCAACCCCCAAGATATCTTATTTCTCTTGTCTATGGGTTGCTGCTGAAGGAGGGATTTTGGGACTCCTGGTTCGGCTACCAGGGCACATGGGAAGTAGGAATTTTCAGATCAGGAATGGTCAAAGGCTATGAATTTTACACACAAGATGTGTATCTTGTCAACTACAAGAATAAAAGTATCTGATTGTATCTCGCCGACATCATACACGCTCCATTCTTCACCGTTTTCCCAAATTTTGGCAGATAGGTATAAACCTTGGAGAGTTTTTTTGCCTTCCTTTTGATCAACACTATATGACTCATAGGTTGGACTTAAGGGACCTGTGTCTTTTCCTAACCTTATATTCCATGAAACCCGTGGAATGTTCTGTTTTTGCACCTGTTTTGTCTCTAATGTGAACCATAGGCAGCTTAGCTACTAAACCAACTTATGGAGGATGGGGCCCATGTGAGACGTACAGAGATGCCCAAAGATATTGATGATTTCTAAGGACCCCTGTGACCTACCTGACGGGTTTTTAATTCTCTTGGTCATGTTTGTTTTTTTTTTTTTTCATTTTAGTGCAGAACATGGTAGTAGAAACAGAAAAAAGCCATAACCTCTCCAGACCAAACATCTGTATCCTGCTCCTCACATTCCTTACATAGTAGACTCAAAAGAAGAAGGTCTCTTTACTCAATGACTTCAGTTGGTGGTAGAGAAGAGCAGGCAGATGACTGCCAGTCTCGGACTCACCCTGGAGATCATCTCATTGATAACCGGAGAGGTGAGAGTCTCCCGACAACCCATATACTCTAGAATAACACGGTATATGACTGGAGAGGTGAAGATTCTTAGGACATTGACAGGTTTCTCTTCCCAACACAGGATTACACAGTAGTGAGAAGTCGTCTGTGAGTGTGTGACCCCCCGTGGTGTCAGGAGGATGGACCCCAGAGCCCCATCACCGAGCCTCCACCTCATTCACTGATACATGAGCAGAAGATCTATCAACTTACCACCTCCAGGATCACTGAGCTGCTGAGGCGGAGAGGTGAGTGCTGCCGGGAATGCTGGACATTGTACCAATACACAAGGGAGGTTCTGGGTGATGACTGTGTCATTGTGGTGTCAGGTTCCTATAGAGGTGTCAGGACGTCGCTGTCTATTCTCTCCTCGAGGAGTGGGAGTTGTAGTAGAACATGAGGATAAATACCAGCATGTCAGGATCTGGAAGGTCCACCAAGATCACAAGGATAAAAACCAGAGGCGGCCAGGATCGGGACTCACCCTGGAGATCATCTCCTTGATAACGGAGAGGTGAGAGTCTCCCTGGGCACGGCTCTTATCTCTAGGAATAACAGCGGGAAATGACTGGAGAGGTAAGGATTCTTAGGATCTATGTATTGATCAGTGTCTCCCCATACACAGGATTACACAGTAGTGAGAATCGTCTGTGGTGTGTTGACCCCCCGTGTGTCAGAGGATGGACCCACAGCCCCATCACCGAGCCTCCACCACCAGTCACTGATCATGGCAAGAAGATCCTAGAACTTACCCAGGATCACTGAGCTGCTGAGCGGAGAGGTGAGCGCTTGCCGGGAATCCTGGGACATTGTACACTACACAAGGGAGGTGTCTGGTGATGACTGTGTCATTGTGTGTGTCATTTCCTATAAAGGTGTCAGGACGTCACTTTCCTATTTCTCCATGGAGGAGATGGGGTATTAATAAGGACACAAGGACCAGTACAGACAATCTGATGTGAGGACCACCAGCCCCTCACATCACCAGGTAGAGGATACCTCCTGATTATAGAGACAAGCAGGTGTGAGGTCCACCTAGCTCCTCCATCTCTCATCTCACATATAGACAGTGGGGCAACATTTACTTACCCAGTCCTGTCACGCTCCAGCGGCGCGTTTGTGTCGAGGATTCGGTCTTCCGGCGATTCCTAAGGCAGTTCCTCCCCGACTCCACTAGTGTCCCTGCTGCACTGAAGTTCATCGGAGTTCACCAACCTGGGCCGAGTGCAGGTAAGTGCGTGTCCAGCACACTTTTTAAAAAATCGAATCCTCTAGGTTTTTGCCACTCCCCCTGATTTCTTCTGTATGCACTGCCGGCGCCGATGCGCCACAATCCGATCGGGTTCGCCAAAACCCGGGGCAATTCAGGAAGATCGACGAAAGCAAAAATTCGGGTAACACGCGTCAAAACCATTCGGAGGCCCCTTATTAAATGACCCCCAATGTATCAGTCACCGTGTTTTCCTATAGATGGATCCAGTCAGAGAAATCCACCAGAGAGATGTCCCAGTCCTGGAAAATTCCCGAGATATCAAGAGGAACCGGAGGAGAACGTCCCACTGGATCATCAGGTAGATGGAGCTGAGATTTCTGCAAATCTGAATATTGTGCCCCATTGTTTTCTATGTCATTGATGTTTGGATCTTTCCAGAAAGTTGTGGTGGAAGGAGGGCGAGAGGTGATCCCCTCATCAGTGACAAGAGGAGTGGTAAGAGCCTTTCATGTATCTTATTTTTTCCCTATAGGGTGTGGAGGTGGCATAAAGGAGGTCACCATCTTGCACTAGTTGCCTCACATCCTTGCTATAATCCCCCCACCCCCAAAGACAACCTCTGTACAAATACAATAATATGCCCAGAACGTTAAACGGGTCCAAAATGTATCTGTGGTATGATAACGCCTTTGGCTTAGATGCCAGGCTCCATTTTAGAATTCAGTTTTGACTTTACTTCCAATAGTGGAAGAGACCTGATAAATCCAATAAAAGCATAAGCCTGGAATAGGATTTGTCACCCCAATAGACAAGGTGGAATCGGCAATCATTGTCGGTGTCTATTGAGATCCAGCATGCACAACTTGGTTCTGCTTGAAATTGGACGCAATCATTCTATTGTATTTAGGCCAGACCAGCATGGCCCAATGACCTTACACTACCAAAAGGTCTAATAATGTGCTCCAGTAATAGCACCACTCGGCCTACATCATTATCTTCACAACCCATTTGAACAAAACGCAATGTGGTTCGCACGGTAATTAGGCAATCGCCTCTTCCAGTTGTTGTGATGGGTTTGATAACGCCAGGCGTGTAGCCCCTCAGTGGAAAAGTCCAATAGATCAGGACCCCTCGCAGCCGTCAAAATATGCGGGTTTTCTCTCACCTTTCGGAGAATAAGGACTCTACGAAATGGAGCACCCACTGGGTGAGGCTTCAAATGGAAGCCTGTTCTTCAGAAATAAGGTGTATAGCCTCCTCATCCAGTTCTCAAAAAAGTCAGCAGCTGTCAGCCTGAAGCATCCTGGATGCCACAAATTGATGTTCAGACGCACGCCGTTTGCGTCAGTTTGTCGGTTTATACTGAAGAGTTGCGTGACGTCCGAGTTAGCTACATAATATCACATTACAAGGAAGCAGCTACAAAACTTCTGGTTCTGCCGTCCAACTCCCTTCACATCCCAGATCTAGCAAAAATTACACAGTTTTTTACAATTTTTTACAATTTGTGCGCAATTGCAGACTTGTCCTAACCACCTATTGGAAATACAAAAGTATAAGTTTGGCCATACCAGTATCTTCTAATCAGTAAAAAGAAAAAACGAGAAGTGTAAGTGTTTTTAAACCATTGGTAAGGCTGTTCCGGCCATTTACTGTATTTTTCTACAATAAGTCTCACTCCAGTTTATAAGTTTATTTCTAACTGTGATTATTTGCTAGTTTGGATAATATATAATGGTTCTAAAAGTGTGTCATTGGCGGGGGGGGGGGTGGGGGGGGCCGGGGGGAGTGTCACTGTGATCCTCCACTACAGACACTTATCACCAGCTTTTACTGATCCACTCATGTGGTTTTCTTTTCACCCCTGCATAGGGGCTTCCATTTTCTGCCTAGCCATGGCCGTGTGTGCCATAGCAGAATATATAGCTCCATTTGAGTATAAGATCGAGGGCTTTCAAAAGATTTAACACTGTTTCTTATAATTCATTGAATACATTCATCTTCATAATGGACCGTATACTTGAGGGGGGGTCTCTGTGATCCTTCACATTATTTTGGTATGGTTCTTATTTTCAAGGTGAAGACCAGATGAATGGCTCCATCCCTCGCTTCCACATCTCCCCATTATGAAGAAGTCATAATCAATTACAAATTGGTAAAAATGAACTGGACAGGACTCATCATATTTATGTGATCTTCTATTCCTGAAGAGTCTAGAGAAAAAGGACCTTTTCCATGTACACAATGTGAAAAGAGCTATACCAGAAATCACATCTCGTTCAACATCAGAGAATTCACACAGGAGAGAGCCATTTCCATGTTTGGATGTGGGAAAAGTTTTAACTATAAATCAGTACTTGTTCAAACATCAAAGATTCACACAGGGGAGAAGCCATTTCCATGTCCACAATGCGGGAAGAGTTTTACCCAGAAATCAGGTCTTATAGAACATCGGAGAACCATACAGGGGAAGCTATTCCATGCCCAGAATGTGGAAAGATGTTACCCATAAAATGGTCTTGTTCAACATCGGAGAATTCACATAGGAGAAAACCATTTCATGTTCAGAATGTGGAAAATGTTTTTCAATAATCAGCTCTTGTTCAACACCTCGGAATTCACAGGAGGAGACCCATTCATGTCAGAAATGCGGGAAGATTTACCCAAAATCAGCTCTCATAGAACATCAGAAAATTCACACGGGAGAGAAGCCATTTTCAGGTCCAGAATGCCGGAAGAGTTTTACCTATAAATCGGGTCTTGTTCAACATCAAGAATACACACTGGAATTAAACCATTACATGTACTGAGTGGAAAATGTTTTATCAGTAAATATAATCTTGTAGAACCATCAGAAGAATTCACACAGGGAGAACCATTCCAATGCCCAAATGTGGAAAGAGTTTTACCCAGAAACATGGTCTTTTTCAACTTGAGAATTCACACAGGGGAAAACCATTCTCTGCACTGAATGTGGAAAGCATTTTATGGAAAAATCAATACTTCTCCAACATTTGAAAATTCACCCAGGGAGAACCATTTTTCATTCCAGAATGTGGAAGAAGTTTTACCCAGAAATTCACTCTAATTCAGCATCAGAGATTTCACACAGGGGAGAAGCCATTTTCATGTCCAGAATGTGGGAAGAGTTTACCCAGAAATCAATTCTTGTTCAGCATCTGAGAATTCACAGAGCGAAATCATAGTTTTCATGTACTGAATGTGGGAAATGTTTTTTACCCAAAAACCAGCTCTGTAGAACAATCAGAGAATTCACGGGGGAGAACCATTTTCATGTCCGAATGTGGGAAGAGATGTATTTATAAATCAGGTCTTATTCAACATGCAAAATTCACACAGGGGAGAAGCCATTTCCATGTCCAGATTGTGGGAAGATTTTTATGGACAAACCGATTGTTCACATCGGATTCACACAGGGTGTGCAAGCATTTTCGAGGCGAATCGAAAAAGTACACGTCATACATGAAGCATCCTACGAACTACTCAAAGGTCGCTAGGTCACTCCATCCTCCTCCCGATTATGTTGCTGATGATTTCCTCTACTGTACTTGGGGATTTTTTTTGTGATTCTTTTAAAAAATCCCAGAAAGATTTATATAAGAGCTACCGCCACTTAATAAATCTGAAAAGCAGGTGATCTCCAGTCAGTCATGAATTGTCGTAAGGAGCCCCCTAATGATAAATATCTCCTATAGAATAACTCCACAAAATATATATTCCCGAGACCAGACACCTGTAACATTGCCAGGATCTCCGTTTGTTTTTATAGATGGAGGCACAGCAGCAATTTGATTCCAAGTTAATTTTTTATGACAATATATAAGTATATTTTTTTCCTTGCTATACTTCTCATACGTCTGGTACTAAGATCTGTAACTTTTTAATGATGGCACACTTGAACCACAGTTTTGTTGATCTAAAGAGAGGATTACGATCCAAAATGATACCTCTCCGGTGCCCCTCCCCCCCCTCGCTGCCAGCACAGAGACCCTCCACTGGATTTCAGGGCCCCTGACTGGGAAATTTAGTGGAGCCCCAACCACAATTAGTTTACCTCTTATACTACCACATCACATTCAAGGTTTAGACTTTCAAGACCTCTTGACTGTAAGAAATGTGGCCTCCCGAATATTCTATGAGCATGATGGCGAACCTTCTAGACCGAACTCCACTTATTTACCTGTAAGTGCCAACATGAAATTTTAAGCAGTACCGTCTTTTCCGGACGATAAAGGCCACTTAAAAGCCTGTGGATTTTCCCTTGGAAATCCATGTGCGCCTTATAAGGTCCGCTGCGCACCTATGTATGTCGCGTGCAGCGGACCATACTACCTAGGTCCCCGCTAGCCGGAGACGAGACAGACAGATCTCCAGCGGGTTACTGTGCCGGCTTTGGACTACGGGACACAGTCAAAAACAACTCCTGCGCGTGCCCATCATGCTCCATACACGTACTCCGTGTGACTACTACTACCAGCACAGACATCTGCCATGCCTGGCCCATCATGCTCTATAACTGTACTCCTTGACCCCCCCCACTAGTCCACAGTCAACACTCCGCACTGCCCTCATGCTCTAATACTGTTCTGCATTGGTGCTCGGTATGACATGCCTCCCAAGTGACTGTGGATGGGGAGAGGCTGAGGTGAGAGCTGTTTGCTACGTTACTCCATGTACACGACCAGTCACAGACCCGGAAGATCTACAATAGCAAATATGTTTTGCCACGCCTCCTTATGACCAGGGCCCCTGATCATTTTATTGAAGGGAGAACATGGTAACACAATCCCCCAAGATGGCTCTCAGGGTGTTCAATTGACGGATGATTGATTTGTCATTGAGGTTAAAATGTATTCTAGGTAATTTTTATGTTCTCTGTGTTTCCCCGTTTCCATGCGGTAGTTTTGTGCACTTTACTGTCAGATGTTTGTGCCAGCAGATACTGCCTGCTTGATTCGCTGAAGTGAGGTCAGCTGTATATTGTAACCGGTTATCTATGGCAGGGCTGTAACCAGGTCAAATATTGGAGGTGAGTCAGCTGATTGGCAGCTGGCTACAGTAACTTAACCATAAAATTGGGCTGTCAGCAGGGTGTCTGGGCAATGAAGAAGAATGCGGTTACAACGCCCCAACCAGCCCACCCTATGTATTATTTCTCCTAACACGTCACATGCTTATTAGTGGGGGTTTTGTTCCCAGCTCACGCTGGGGAGACTAAGTTATACTATATGTTTTATTTTAACAGTGGGGGTTTGTGTTGCCGATGTTACCGTGTATACCAGGTGTGCCCTCAGCACCAAGTCGACACCTACAAGAAGCCTAAAACATGATGTGAGATAAGCCAAACCAGAAGGAACAGTCTTCCAGAAATGCCAGAATGGAGACCCAGAACGGGTGTGTACCGTCACTGGTCACATGACACTAGAGCCATGTGACTGATGTTATTGGCGGTCTTCCTGCTCTGTGGCTGTGTATGGAGGATGATCGGGCGTGAGTAATGTGCAGGTCCAGGGAAGAACCATCATAGAGATCACAGGGGGAGTCCGGGAGGGACGCTGCCAGTATATAGTGAGAGCCAAGAGAAGCAGCTGTAATACAGATTATAAATACACATACACGTAAAGCATAGTTGCATTAACCCTTAATGCTGCAGACCTTTTCTATTTGTGATTTCTTATTTCAGTCCCCATATTCCAAAATTGTATCACTATCAACACAAAGTTCCCGACAATGCAGGGAGTGCAGGGACCTGCATACGTGCGAAACTTTCTGTCGGATTTTGCATGATAAATCTGGCACTGTTACGACTGAGCACCAAAGACGCCCATAGTTTTGTCCCATGATGACTAGCGGCAGCCGTCCCCAAAACATTGCGTGCGACACATGTGGTGCAGACACTTCTGAAATACATGTACAAGCAGTTTGCACTTGAAAGAACGTACAAAGTCCGACAGAAAACTGGCGCAAACCCTAAGTAAATGTGCCCCATTATTTTCAGTTTATGGGGTTCCCCACATTTTGATGCGTGATACCGAACATGTTCTGTGTATTTGTTTTACTTGGTTGTAGAGAAAGTTTCTGACTATTTGCCATGTTGTAATACTATGTCATTTGGTGTAGTAAGATTTGGTTCTGGTAATGTAACAACAAGTAAATTTTGGTTCTGTTAGTAATCTCGGTTCCGTCCGTAGTAAACTTTGTTATATATTTGTCATATTTGTTTCTGTTACACATCTTTAGTCCATTTTGTTTTAGTAGCATTGTCAACTCCCATAATAGCATGAGTTAACAGTCTCTGTCACTAGTGCTGTCACCACTACTACTATTGGAGCAGCTCACAGGTATTCCATCAGCCATTATCTAGTCAATTCATAGATTAATCAATCTAAATAATATTTTTATTTATTATGAAGTAGGCCGGGCACATGGAGAGAAGAAAATTATGTCATGGCTTTTTACCCCCTCCCCTCTCCTCCCCGTTCATGTCTGTGTGTATGTATAGTAAAGCATTGCTGGTGTCTGTGCTTTATCTGCTGACTAGTTCTGCTTATACACATGTGAGACACAGACATCAGCTACACATTTACTTACATGTTCTGCTATACCATTGTGATACACAGACACAGCGTTACACAAGTACCTGACATGTTTCTGCTAACACATGTGTGAGACGCAGACATCACTAACACAGTACCTGAATGTTTCTGCTATACACATGTGTAGACACCAGACATCAGCTACACAAGTCTGACATGTTCTGCTATACACATGTGAGACAGACATCAGCTACAGAATATCTGAACATGTTCTGCTATACACATGTGTAGACACAGCATCAGCTACACACGTAACCTGACATGTTTCTGCTATAAACATGTGTGATACCACAGACATCAGCTACCAAGTATCGACATTTTCTGCTATTACCACATGTTGTGATACACAGTACATCAGCTACAAAGTACCTGACCTGTTCTGCATACACATGTGTGAGACACAGACATCAGCTACACAAGTGACTGAGATGTTCATCCTAGTCCTTCACCGTGGATTGTTTCGTGCCAACCCCCAAGATATCTTATTTCTCTTGTCTATGGGTTGCTGCTGAAGGAGGGATTTTGGGACTCCTGGTTCGGCTACCAGGGCACATGGAAGTAGGAATTTTCAGATCAGGAATGGTCAAAGCTATGAATTTTACACACAAGATGTGTATCTTGTCAACTACAGAATAAAATAGTCTGATTGTATCTCGCCGACCTCATACACGCTCCATTCTTCATCCAACCGTTTTCCCAAATTTTGGTAAGATAGGTATAAACCTTGCAGAGTTTTTTTGCTTCCTTTTGATCACACTATATGACTATAGGGTTGACTTAATGGACCTGTGTCTTTTCCTAACCTTATATTCTATGAAACCCGTGGAATGTTCTGTTTTTGCACTTGTTTTGTCTCTAATGTGAACCATAGGCAGCTTAGCTACTAAACCAACTTATGGAGGATGGGGCCCATGTGAGACAGGGTGTACAGAGATGCCCAAAGAAATTGATGATTTCTAAGGACCCCTGTGACCTACCTGGACAGGGGTTATTAGATGTCTTGTCATGTTTGTTTTTTTTCCATTTTTAGTGCAGAACATGGTAGTAGAAACAGAAAAAAGCCATAACCTCTCCAGACCAAACATCTGTATCCTGCTCCTCACATTCCTTACATAGTAGACTCAAAAGATCAAAAGAAGAGGGTCCTCTTTATCAATGACTCAGTTGGGATAGAGAAGAGCAGAGAGCAGATGACTGCCAGGATCTCGGACCTCACCCTGGAGATCATCTCATTGATAACCGGAGAGGTGAGAGTCCCAGAACAACAATAATCTCTATATAAACACCGGTATAATGACGGAGAGGTGAAGATTCTTAATCTAGACATTGACAGGTTCTTTTCTTCCCAAACCGGATTACACAGTAGGAGAAGTCGTCTGTGAGTGTGTGACCCCCCGTGTGTCAGGAGATGGACCCCAGAGCCCCATCACCGAGCCTCCACCTCATTCACTGATACATGAGCAGAAGATCCTAGAACTTACCACCTCCAGGATCACTGAGCTGCTGAGGCGGAGAGGTGAGGCTGCCGGGAATGCTGGACATTGTACAATACACAGGGAGGGTTCTGGTGATGACTGTGTCATTGTGGGTGTCAGGTTCCTATAAGGTGTCAGGACGTCACTGTCATTCTCTCCATCGAGGAGTGGGAGTGTATATTAGAACATGAGGATAAGTACTACCAGCATGTCAGGATGTGAAGGGTCCACCAGGAATCACAAGGATAAAACCAGATGCGGCCAGGATCCTGGAGCTCACCCTGGAGATCATCTCCTTGATAACCGGAGAGGTGAGAGTCTCCCTGGTCACGGGCTCTTATCTCTAGGAATAACAGCGGGAAATGACTGGAGAGGTGAAGGATTCTTAGGATCTATGTAGTGATCAGTGCTCCCCATACACAGGATTACACAGTAAGTGAGAATCGTCTGTGGTGTGTGACCCCCCTTTGTTCAGGAGGATGAACCCGAGCCCCATCACCCCCGAGCCTCCACCTCATTCACTGATACATGGCAGAAATCCTAGAACTTACCTCCAGATCACTGAACTCTGAGCGAGAGTGAGCGCTGCCGGGAATGCCTGGGACATTGTACATAACACAGGGAGGTGTCTGGTGATGACTGTGTCATTGTGTGTGTCTGTTCCTAGAGGTTCAGACGTCACTGTCTATTTTCTCCATGGAGGAGTGGGATATATAGAAGTACACAAGGACCAGTACAAGACAATCATGATGGAGGACCACCAGCCCCTCACATCACCAGGTAAGAGGATACCTCCTGATTATAGAGGACCGAGCAGGTGTGAAGGTTCACACTAGCTCCTCCATCATCTCATCTCACATATAGACAGTGGGGCACATTTACTTACCCAGTCCGTCACGCTCCAGCGGCGCGTTGTGTGTCGAGGATTCGCGGTCTTCCGGCGATTCCTAGGCAGTTCCTCCGACATCTCCACTCAGTGTCGCTGCTGCACTGAATTCATCGGAGTTCACCAACTGGCCGAGTGCGGTAAGTGCGTGTCCAGCGACAACTTTTTAAAAAAATCTGAATCTGTAGTTTTTTGCCCACTCCCCCGATTTCCCGTATTGCACGCCGGCGCCGATGCGCCACAATCCGATCGCGTGCGCCAAAAAACCCGGGGCATTTCAGGAAGATCGACGACCGAAACGGAAAAAATTCGGGTAACACGCCGTAAAAAACCGATTCGCCCCTTATTAAATGACCCCCAATGTTATCAGTCACGTGTTTAATTTCCTATAGATGGATCCAGTCAGAGAAATCCACCAGAGAGATGTCCCAGTTCCTGGAGATTCCCGAGATATCAAGAGGAACCGGAGGAGAACGTCCCACTGGATCATCAGGTAAATGAGCTGAGATTTCTGCAATCTGAAAGTTGTGCACCTTTTTTCTTATGTCTTGATGTTTGATCTTTCCAGGAAAGTTGTGGTTGGAAGGAGGAGCGGAGAGGAAATCCCCTCATCAGTGACAAGGAGGGTAAGAGCCTTTCATGTATCTTATTTTTTCCCTATATGGGTGTGGAGGTGGCCTAAAGTAGGAGGGTCACCATCTTGCACTATGTGCCTCACATCCTTGCTATATCCCCCCCCCACCCCCAAACACACCCTCTTATACAATAACATAATATGCACAGAACGTTAAAAACATGGTCCAAAATGTATCTGTCGTATGATAACGCCTTTTGGCTTAGATGCCAGGCTCCATTTTAGAATTCAGTTTTGACTTTACTCCCAATAGTGGAAGAGACCTGATAATCCAATGAAAAGCAATAACCTGGAATAGGATTTGGTCACCCAATAGACAAGGTGGAATCGGCATCATTGTCGGTGTCTAGAGATCCAGCTGCACCTTGGGTCTGCTTGAATTGGACGCCATCTTTCTATGTATTTTGGCCAAGACCAGCATGGCCCAATGACCTTACACTCCCAAAGGTCTCTAGTGTGTCTCCGGTAATACACACACTCGGGCATACATCATTATCTTCACAACTATTTGAACAAAACGCAAGTGGTCAGCACGGTAATTAGGCAATCGCCTCTTCTTCAGTTGTTGTGTGGGTTTTTGATAACGCCAGGCGTGTACCACCCTCAGGGAAAAGTCCAGGATAGTCAGGACCCCTCGCAGCCGTCGATAATAATGCTGGGTTTTCTCTCACCTTTCGGAGAATAAAGGACTCTACGAAATGGAGCACCCACTGGTGTGGCTTCAAATGGAAGCCTGTTCTTCAAAATAAGGTGTAGATGCCTCTGTATCCAGTTCTCAAAAAGTCAGCAGCTTGTCACCTGAAGCATCCGGATGGCCACAAATTGATGTTCAGACGCAGCCCGTTTGTCCAGGTCGTCCGGTTTTACTGAGAGAGTTGCGTGACGTTCCGAGTAGCTTACATATATCACATTACAAAGGAAGCAGTCAGCAAACTTCTGTTCTGCGTCCCAACTCCCTTCACATCCCAGATCTAGCAAAAATACACAGTTTTTTACAATTTTTACAATTTGTGCAGCAATTGCAGACTTATGCCCGACCCACTATTGGAAAAATACAAAGTATAATGTTTGGCCATACCAGTATCTTCTATCATGAAAAAGAAAAACGAGAAGTGTAAGTGTTTTTAACCATTGTAAGGCTGTTCCGGCCATTTACTGTTTTTTCTACAATAAGTCTCACTCCAGTTTATAAGTTTATTTCTAACTGTAGAGTGTTTGCTATTTTGGATAATATACATTGGTTCTAAAAGTCGTGTCATTGGGGGGTGGGGGCGGGTTGGAGTGTCACTGTGATCCTCAACCTATCAGACCTACTTAATCACCAGCATTTTACTGGATCCACTCATGTGGTTTTACTTTTCCACCCTGCTAGGGCTTCCATTTTCTGGCCTAGCCATGTGCCGTGTGTGCCAATAGCAGAATAATAGGCTCCATTTGAGTATAAGATCGAGGGCTTTCAAAGATTTAAACAGTTTCATTATAATTCATGAATAAATATCATCTTCATATATGGACCGTATACTTGAGGGGGGTCTCTGTGATCCTTCACATTATTTTGTATGGTTCTTATTTTCAAGTGAAGACCAGATGAATGGCTCCCATCCCACGCTTCCACATCTCCCCATGATGAAGAAGTACATAATCAATTACAATTGGTAAAAAATAACTGGACAAGGATACCAAATATTTATGTGACTTTCTATTCCTGAAAGAGTCATAGAGAAAAAGGACCTTTTCCATGTACACAATGTGAGAAGAGCTATACCCAAAATCACATCTCGTTCAACATCAGAGAATTCACACAGGAGAGAGCCATTTCCATGTTTGGAATGTGGAAAAGTTTAACTATAAATCGTACTGTTCAACATCAAAGATTCACACAGGGGAGAAGCCATTCCATGCCATGTCCACAATGCGAAGAGTTTACCCAGAAATCAGGTCTTATAGAACATCGGAGAACTCATACAGGGGAGAAGCTATTTCCATGCCCAGAATGTGGAAAAAGTTTACCCATAAAATGGTCTTGTTCAACATCGGAGAATTCACATAGGGGAAACCATTTTCATGTTCAGAATGTGGAAAATTGTTTTTCAATAAATCAGCTCTTGTTCAACACCATCGGAATTCACAGAGAGAAAGCCATTTCCATGTCGAATGCGGAAGAGTTTACCCAAAATCAGCTCTCATAGAACATCAGAGAATTCACGGAGGGAGAGAAGCCATTTTCATGTCCCAGAATGCCGGAAGAGTTTTACCATAAATCGGGTCTTGTTCAACATCAGAGAATACACACTGGAATTAAACCATTTACATGTACTGAATGTGGAAAATGTTTTAATCAGTAAATATAAATCTTGTAGAACATCAGAGAATTCACACAGGGTAGAAGCCATTCCAATGTCCAGAATGGAAAGAGTTTTACCCAGAAACATGGTCTTTTTCAACATCGGATTCACACAGGGGGAGAAACCATTCTCATGCACTGAATGTGGAAGCATTGTTATGGAAAATCAATACTTCTCCAACATTTGAAATTCACCACAGGGGAGAAACCATTTTCATGTCCAGAAATGTGGGAAGAGTTTTACCCAGAAATTCACTCTAATTCAGCATCAGAGATTCACACAGGAGAAGCCATTTTCATGTCCAGAATGTGGGAAGAGTTTTACCCAGAAATCAATTCTTGTTCAGCATCTGAGAATTCACAGAGCGGAAAATCAGTTTTCATGTACTGAATGTGGAAATGTTTTACCCAAAACCAGCTCTGGTAGAACATCAAGAATTCACACGGGAGAGCCATTTTCATGTCCGGAATGTGGGAAGAGATTTATTTATAAATCAGGTCTTATTCAACACAGAAAATTCACACAGGGGAGAAGCCATTTCCATGTCCAGATTGTGGGAAAGTTTTATGGACAAACCGGACTTGTTCACATCTGGAGAATTCACCACGGGGTGAAGCTATTTCCATGTGCTGAATGAAAAAATCCTCTCACAACTACTCAAAGGTCGTCAGGTCACTCCATCCTCCTCCCGATGTATGTGCTGATGATTTCCTCTACTGTACTTGGGATTATTTTGTGATTCTTTTAAAAAATCCCAAAAGATTTATAAAAGCTACCGCCACTTTAATAATCTGAAAAGCAGCGGATCTCCAGTCAGTCATAGAATTGTCGTAAGGAGCCCCCTAATGATAAATATCTCCTATAGAATAACCTCCACATAACCATATTATATCCCGAGACCAGACACCTGTAACATTGCCAGGATCTCCGTGTGTTTTATAGATGGAGGCACCAGCAACAATGATTATTCCAAGTGTAATTTTTGTATGAACAATATATAAGTTATTTTTTTCCTTGCTATACGTTCTCATACGTCCTGGAACTAAGATCTGTAACTTTTTAATGATGGCACTTGAACCACAGTTGCTTGTATCTAAAAAGAGGTAGATAACCGATCCAAATGATATCCCTCCGTGTGCCCCTCCCGCCCCTTCGCTGCCAGGCAACGAGACTCCACTGGGAAATTTCAGGGCCCCTGACTGGGAATTTAGTGGAGCCCCAACCACACATTAGTTACCATCTTATACTACCGCATCACATTCACAGGTTTAGACTTTCACAGACCTTGGACTGAAAGACATTGTGGCCTCCCGAATATTCTAGAGCAGTGATGGCGAACCTTCTAGAGACCGAAATCCACTTATTTTAACCGTGAAGTGCCAACATGAAATTTTAAGCAGTAACTTTTGCTACCTTTCATTCACATCTTTCATGTATTGGCTGCCTGAGGCCACCAGAAGGAGCAATTCAGATTATCATTGTAGCTTCTCTCCAAGGTCCTCTGTACAGAAGATGGTGGGTCAGNNAAACTGCAGACCCCACGCGGCACGAACTACTCTGCCGCGTGGTCTGCAGATTGGCCGCTGGCGATCTGCTGATCCTCCGGTAGTCGGGGACCTATTGTAAGTATTGTTCCCGCGGCCCATCACCCCCCCCCTTCTCCTCACCCTCCCCCTCACCTTCCCCACATCCCTTCCCTTGCCCCCCACCCCGCTCCCTCTGTCGGTCCGCGTCCGTCGTCCCCGTCGGGTCCTCTGCTCCGCCCCTGACTCTCCGGCACCCCTCTGGGGGACCCCCCACAGGATAACCTCCAAATTATTGCGTTCTGTCAAAGCATTCTGATTTTTCCCAGGGACATAGAAGGGCCTCTGAGTGCACCCCTCTGGCACACGTTCCACAGGTTCGCCACCACTGTTCTAGTGGTTATAAAGGATCTTGTTTGTGCAAAATCAAGTAAGATAACAAAACTTGTCACATCGATAACATAACTAAACGTATTACATGGGGACAGTACCAAAAGAAACCTTACTACATGATACAGCAACGAACTAAGCTAACTACATAGATAAGTCCCATAACCAAGATTCTACATAATATGTTACCAAAACAAAATTACAACAAAGTTACTTTACAACAACCCAAAAGAAATACAGAGAGTAGAACCTGAAACAAGGTCACTAGTTAGATACATTTCCAGAACCAATATACCAAATAATGTTTCCAGAACCAACATTCCTATGTGGTTACATTATCAAAACCAAGATTACCATCTAGCTGGCGAAGGAGAATCAATACAGATACAATGGGTCACATTTACTTACCCGGTCCTGTCGTGATTCCCCTGTGTGTTGTCCGTCGATCTGGACTCCATCGCGATTCACAGAATCGTGCGTCCAATTTCCTGTGTGTACGCTTCCTCCCTCCCGCTCAGTCCGCCGGAGTTCACCTTCTCTTCGTCTGACGCAACCCCCGCCCTATTTCTCTCGCATGAGCCGGCACCATGCGCCAATTCCGATCACGTGCGACGCAATCCCCTTCGAACCCCCTGTCCCGGCAGCGCGATCCTAGAAAAGTCGGGAAACCCGCACGAAATGCAGCCGCGGCCCTTAGAAATAAGCCCCAATATATTGGCATATGCTGCAATACAATATATTGTATCACATATCAGACCCTGGTGTATATACCTACGTGGTAAGCTATAAGTATGAAGTCCTCTAAGTCTCTAATTATTATATTGTAATATCCCTGTACATGTCCTGGGATCTTACATAGTGACAGCAGACATGAATGGGTCTGTATATTACACTCATAGCTAGCCGTGAAACTCCGAGCACTTTCCCCCTGATGTACAGAGTGCCACCCGATTCATGGAACCAGAGCACGCTCTTCATGATTTGCGCACCCTGGCCGACACCGGGAGCTAAGGCTCCTCCACGCCCCAGTAGCCTCTGCAGGTAATTTACATATTCTCTAAAATAATGTTTTGTAACAAGTTAGTTTTCACAGGGTTATTACTTACAGATTAGGCAGAGGCAGCGAATCTACCATCAATCTACTGCTGATAGCACATCTACTGCTGATGGCACATCTACTGCTGATGGCCATGTACTGCTGATGGCACATGACTGCTGATGGCACATGTACTGCTGATGCACAGTCCTGCCCTGCTGATGGGCGCATCTACTGCTGATGGGCTCTATACTCTGATGGTGCATCTACGCTGATGCGATCTACTGCTGTTCTCTAATGGAATTTTGGCACTTCTACTGCGATGGCGCATCTACTGTGAGTGGCGCATCTACTGCTGATGGCACATCTACTGCTGATCCCTACGGTGATGTCACATGTCCTGCTGATGGCGCATCTACTGCCGATGGCGCATCTAGCTGATGGCACACGTCCTGCTATGGCACTCTACTGCTGATGGCACACTCCTGCTGTGGCGCATCTCTGCTGATGGCGCATCACTGCTGATCGCATCTACGTCTATGGCACATGTCCTGCTGATGGCGCATCTCCTTGCTGATCGGGCGCTCTACTGTCCGATGGCGCGTCTACTGCTGATGGCGCATGTACTGCTGATGGTAGATTCCTCATGGTATGTTTTTCCATTAAAGTTTAGGCCCTATCCACGGGGAGACAGATCACAAAACGAGGGGTCCAATGGGCCCCACATACGCAACCACCCCTTGTCGCCTCCGTCAGACTAATGGAGTAGATGGCTACATGACTTTCTGCTCCACTATCTCCATAGAGCTGACAAGGTCTGACGGAGGTACATTGGGCCCCATCGGACGCCTTGTTTCCTTATCTGCAGGGTCTCAGCACAGGCATGGGTAGGGCCTAACTTTGTTCGTGGGAAAACCCCTTTAATATTAATCCTTGCTCGGGGTTCTATATTAAAGAACTAATTGTCATTAGCAAAGTGTCACCAAGACTGCACCTCTAAGAACCCCGTCCACACGGTCACATTGTGTAACATAGAGAAAGTGATCTCTCTTCCCCCATGGGAGGGGATGATACATCTGGGTGTAGATGGGCTCGGGCTTGATGGTGCGAGTAAAGCAGAGAAAGGGGATTCTCGGTCTGCTACATCATCAGCTGGAGGTGAAAAGTGGGGAACCTGAGACAGTCATGATCGGAGAGATGTGGCGAAGTCTATGGGGCTCATTATTAAGGGTCCAATGCCGCACTTTAGCCGGGTTTCCCAAATATTTTTCCGATTTGCGCCGAATTACCCGGGATTTTGCGCACGCGATCAGATTGTGGCACATCGGCATCGGTTTTCAACGCACAGAACATGGGAGGGGGGCGTGGCTTCACCACACAACGGATTCGGAAAAAACAGCGGAATTTAAAAAGAATTTGGTCGCAAGATCGCACTTACATGCACTGGGACGAAGAGGTGAACTCCTGCGGACCTTAGCCGCAGCAGCGACACCTGGTGGATATCAATCAAACACGATCTAGTGAATACCACAGACCTGAACCTCGTCGGACAACGCACCGCGGGATCGCAACAGGGCCGGGTAAATAATGAGCCCCAATGTCTTCATTTCTGCCAAAGCCATTTTTTCAGTTTTGCGTTTCATTTTACATTCCCACTTCTAAAATCTATAATTTATTTTTTTTTTTTTCGCATGTAAAGAGCTGTGTGAGTCTCGTTTTCTGTGTAACAAAGTGCAATTTCCCTGCCGTGTACTGGGAAGGCTGCTAAATTCCAAATGCAGTGGTATTGCGAAAATCGCATTTGCTCTGTTTTCTTGAGGGTTTTGGTTTTTACCAAATAACAAGTCTATATACTACAGGGGGGACATGAGGCTATATACTACAGGGGGGACAGGATGGCTATATACTATAGGGGGGACAGATGGCTATGTACTACAGGGGACAGGATGCGATATCTATAGGGGGGACCAAGATGGCTATGTACTACAGGGGGGAAACTGCAGACCCCACGCGGCACGAACTACTCTGCCGCGTGGTCTGCAGATTGGCCGCTGGCGATCTGCTGATCCTCCGGTAGTCGGGGACCTATTGTAAGTATTGTTCCCGCGGCCCATCACCCCCCCCCTTCTCCTCACCCTCCCCCTCACCTTCCCCACATCCCTTCCCTTGCCCCCCACCCCGCTCCCTCTGTCGGTCCGCGTCCGTCGTCCCCGTCGGGTCCTCTGCTCCGCCCCTGACTCTCCGGCACCCCTCTGGGGGACCCCCCACAGCAGGATAACCTCCAAATATATTGCAGTTCTGTCAAAGTATTCTGATTTTTCCCAGGGACATAGAAAGGGCTCTGAGTGCCACCTCTGGCACACGTGCCACAGGTTCGCCACCACTGTTCTAGTGGTTATAAATGATCTGTTTTGTGCAAAATACAGTAATATAACAAAACTTGTCACATCGATAACATAACTAAACGTATTACATGGGGACAGTACCAAAAGCAACCTTACTACATGGATACAGCAACGGAACTAAGCTAACTACATAGATATAGTACCATAACCAAGATTACTACATGAATATGTTACCAAAACAAAATTACAACAAAGTTACTTTACCAAACCCAAAAGTACTACAGAGAAGTAGAACCTGAAACAAGGTCACTAGTTAGATACATTTCCAGAACCAATATTACACAAATATATGTTACCAGAACCAACATTCCTATGTGGTTACATTATCAAAACCAAGATTACCATCTAGCTGCGAAGGCAGAATCTAATACAGATACAATGGGTCACATTTACTTACCCGGTCCTGTCGTGATTCCCGCTGTGTGTTGTCCGTCGATCATGGACTCCATCGCGATTCACAAAGATCGTGCGTCCAATTTCCTGCATGTGTCGCTTCCCCGCTCAGGTCCGCCGGAGTTCACCTTCTCTTCGTCTGACGCAACCCCCCCCTGATTTCTCTCGCATGAAAGCCGGCACCATAGCGCCAAATTCCGATCACGTGCGACGCAATCCCCTTCGAAACCCCTGTCCCGGCAGCGCGATCCTAGAAAAGTCGGGAAACCCGACGAAAATGCAGCCGCGGGACCCTTAGTAAATAAGCCCCAATATATTGGCAATATGCTGCAATACAATATATTGTATCACATATCAGACCCTGGTGTATATACATACGGTGTAAGCTATAAGTATGAAGTCTCTAAGTCTCTAATTATTATTATTGTAATATCCCTGTACATGTCCTGGGATCTTACATAGTGACAGCAGGACATGAAATGGGTCCTGTATATTACACCTCATAAGCTCGGGAAACTACGAGCACTTTCCCCACTGATGTACAGAGTGCACCCGATTCATGGAGACCAGAGCACGCTCTTCATGAATTTTGCGCACCCTGGCCGGACACCGGGAGCTAAGGCTACTCCACGCCCCAGTAGCCTCTGCAGGTAATTTACATATTACTAAAATAATGTTTTGTAACAAGTTAGTTTTCAGGGTTATTACATTACAGATTAGGGCAGAGGCAGCAGGAATCTACCATCACATCTACTGCTGATAGCACATCTACTGCTGATGGCACATCTACTGCTGATGGCACATGTACTGCTGATGGCACATGTACTGCTGATGGCACATGTACTGCTGATGGCACATGTCCTGCTGATGGCGCATCTACTGCTGATGGCGCATCTACTCTGATGGTGCAGTCTACGCTATTGTGCATCTACTTGCTGTTGGCGCTCTACTGCTGATGGACCATCTAACTGGCGGATGGGCGCACTCTACTGCTGATGGCGCATCTACTGTGATGTGCACATCTATGCTGATGGCACATCTACTGCTGATGGCACAATGTCCTTGCTGATGCGCATCTACTGCGATGGCGCATCTACTGCTGATGGCACACGTCCTGCTGATGGCACATCTACTGCTGATGGCACACGTCCTGCTGATGGCGCATCTACTGCTGATGGCGCATCTACTGCTGATGGCGCATCTACTGCTGATGGCACATGTCCTGCTGATGGCGCATCTACTGCTGATGGCGCGTCTACTGCCGATGGCGCGTCTACTGCTGATGGCGCATGTACTGCTGATGGTAGATTCCTCATGGTAGGTTTCCATTAAAAGGGTTAGGCCCTATCCACGGGGGAGACAGATCACAAAAACGAGGGGTCCAATGGGGCCCCACATACCGCAACCAACCCCTTGTCGCTCCGTCAGACTAATGGAGTAGATGGCTACATGATCGTTCTGCTCCACTAATCTCCATAGAGCTGACAAGGGGTCTGACGGAGGTACATTGGGCCCCATCGGACGCCTTGTTTCCTTGATCTGCAGGGGTCTCAGCACAGCATGGATAGGGCCTAACTTGTGTTCGTGGGAAAACCCCTTTAATATTAATCCTTGCTCGGGGTTCTATATATAAAGACTTAATGTGCATTAGCAAAGTGTCACCAAGACTGCACCTTCTAAGAAACCCCCGTCCACACGGTCACATTGTGTAACATAGAGAAAGTGATCTCTCTTCCCCCATGGGAGGGGATGATACCATCTTGGTGTAGATGGGCTCGGGCTTGATGGTGCAGAGTAGAAGCAGAGAAAGGGGATTCTCGGTCTGCTACATCATCAGCTGAGAGGTGAGAAAAGTGGGAATCCCTGAGACAGTCAGTGATCTAGAGAGATTGGGGCAGAAGTCTATGGGGCTCATTTATTAAGGGTCCGAATGCCGCACTTTAGCCGGGTTTCCCAAATATTTCCGATTTGCGCCGAATTACCCCGGGATTTTGGCGCACGCGATCAGATTGTGGCACATCGGCATCGGTTTTCACGCAACAGAAATGGGAGGGGGGGCGTGGTTGTCGGACAACACAACGGATTCGGAAAAAAAACTGCGGAATTTAAAAAAGAATTTGTGTCGCAAGATCAGCACTTACATGCACTGGGACGAAGAAGGTGAACTCCTGCGGACCTGAGCGCAGCAGCGACACCTGGTGGATATCAATCGCACGATCTTAGTGAATCCCAGCAGACCTGAATCCTCGTCAGACAACGCACCGCGGGATCGCGACAGGGCCGGGTAAGTAAATGTCTTCATTTCTGCCAAAGCCATTTTTTCAGTTTTGCGTTCTCATTTTACATTCCCCACATTTGAAAATCTATCACTTTTTTTTTTTCGCATGTAAAGAGCTGTGTGAGGTCTCGTTTTCTGTGTAACAAAGTGCAATATTCCCTGCCGTGTACTGGGAAGCTGGTAAATTCCAAATGCAGTGAAATTGCGAAAAAATCGCATTTGCTCCGTTTTCTTGAGGGTTTGGTTTTTACCAAATAACAAGTCTATATACTACAGGGGGGACAAGATGGCTATATACTACAGGGGGGACAAGATGGCTATATACTACAGGGGGACAGGATGGATATTATATATAGGGGGGACAAGATGGGCTATACTACAGGGGGGACAGGATGGCATATACTATAGGGGGACAAGATGTCTGGGTACTACAATGGGGACGTATGGCTATATACTACAGGGGGGACAGGATGGCTATATACTACAGGGGGGACAGGATGGCTATATACTACAGGGGGGACAGGATGGCTATATACTACAGGGGGACATGATGACTATATACTACCAGGGGGACAGGATGGCTATATACTACAAGGGGACAGGATGGCTATATACTACAAGGGGACAGGGTGGCTATATACTACAGGGGGACAGGATGGCTATATACTATAGGGGGGACAGGATGGCTATACAGTACACGGGGCAGAATGGCTATATACTACACGGGGGGTAGGATGGCTATATACTACAGGGGGACAGGATGGCTATACACTACACAGGGCAGGATGACTATATACTACACCGGGGCAGGCTGGCTATATACTACATGGGGGTAGGATGGCTATACACTACAGCAGTGATGGCGAACCTTTTAGAGATCGAGTGCCCAAGCTACAACCAAAATCCACTTATTTACCGTGAAGTGTCAACATGGCATTTTAAGCAGCAACTTATTGCTACCTGTTCTTCCACATCTATCAATTGTATCGGCCCCTTAATACAGATTATAGAGGGAGGACACATTCAGACCATCATTGTAGCTTCTCTCCAGGGTCTCTCTGTACAGTAAGAATGAAGTGTCCAGCAGGAGAATCTCCGAAGATAATGCAGTTCTATCAACACTTTCTCACTTTTCCCACAATTCCAAACAGTCAATGAAGTGTCGTTTTGAAATTGCACTGATTGCAGCATCTCTTAAATTGCCTGGGACTGCAGGAAGATTTGGTGAATTTGGTCCTGTTTGGTGAGCTCTGTCTTAGGCTATATTCACACCGCCGTTGCTCGACCATACCATACCGTAGCGGGCAACGGCAGTGCACGGGGAGAGGAGGAGGAGGTGAGCACAGCTCACCCCCGCCCCTCTCCATAGGAAGTACTGGCGCACGGCGCCGTAATTCGGGTAAAGATAGGACAGGTCCTATCTTTTTCCCGGGTACGGAGCGGTACGGTACGTGTTCAGCACTGTACCGCTCCCGTAGGGCGCCGTGCACCCATTGCCGTCTGTGGAGGACGTATATCGGCTGTATATACGTCCTCCATACGTTAGTGTGAATGTAGCCTTAGGGTCAATGGCCTGAGTGCCCACAGAAAGGGCTCTGAGTGCCACCTCTGGGACCTGTGCCAAAGGTTCACCCCCTGCTCTAATGTACGCTGTGCCTATACACAGCAGACAATCTCCGCACTGTTCCATCATGCTCTATACTGTACTGCTGTATTACTATTACACAGCCAGACATCTCTGCACTGCCATCTGCTTATACTTGGACTGCTCGTGACTACTACACGCCGACATCTCCTGCCCTGTCCATCATGCTCTACTCCTGTACTCTGTGACTACTAGTACACAGCCACTCTCCTGCATGCCCTCATGCTCTAACTGTTACTGCTGTGACTACTACACAGCCAGACATCTCCTGCCCGTCCATCATGCTCTATACCAGCGAGCGAACCTAGGCACTGGTGCCAGAGGTGGCACTCGAGCCCTTTCTGTGGGCACTCAGGCCATCACCCAGAGACTCCAGGTATCTAGGGTGTCTATTCACCTTGGAGACTGTATACTTTGGTGCCCAGGTAATGTCGTTTACAAGATTTTACCATATGATCACCTCTATGTTTGTTGTTGATGGAGGCACTTAAGTAACTTACTCATGCACTAATATCCCTTCATGTTTCAGCTCCTGTTGTTCTTCTAGATTTTCCTTTCCAGCATCAACTGGCTATCCCCATGTAACAATGTCTGTCTTGTACATTTTGTATGATCTTTTTTATCAAATAAAGTGTTTTTCATATTATTACTAGATTCTGTGCAAATCTGGTTTTCTTTCTTGAGTAGGTTGTGTATATTCAATACCAGTTACAGGTTACCCCGAACCTCTAATCCAGAGGATTCTGGGATACTATTCCATCTCAGTTTTAATTGTTCTTAGAGAATATTATCTTCCTGCAGTCCCAGACAGCCCAGGACTTGCTGTGCACAGAGCTAGTTGTTTAAACCCTCACGCTCCGCGGCGGAATCCGCACGGAGCGCAGTGATTAGCGCTCAGTGGCGGATATATCCCCACGCGCCAGACCCGGCTCGGCTCGGATCAGAGCCGAACGGCCATCGGGAAACACGGGGTGCCGGCTGTAACTAATAGCCGGACCCCAGTGTAACACCCGCGATCGGAGGGTCTCGCGATCGCGGGCGTTAACCTTTAGATGCCGCGTCAGCGCGACCGCGGCATCTAACAGCATCTGGGGGTCTTCCCCCACGATCGGCCCCCCGAACCGTTTTCGGGGGTGCGCCGATCGTTGCTATAGTAACTCTGGGTCCGATCTGGACCCCAGAGTACTAGCAAGAATTGCCAGTAAGATGGCGTCGAGTGACGTCATCTTACTGGCAAAGTGCAGCCTATGCAAGTGCATAGGCTGACACTGATTACTCTGCAATACATCAGTATGCAGAATATATCATGAACAACGAATCAGAGGATTGCTTGTTCATATCATGGTATAAGTAAAAAAGTAAAAAAAAAAGTTATTCAATAAAAAAATAAAGTCATAAATCACTAAAACTGCCAAAACCCCCAAAACATATAAAGGACATATAACTCAAAAAAAAGTCTAATCATAACACAAACCCCACATATATAGTATTCACCGCGTCCGTAACAACCGTAGAATAAAAGTAAATCATTATTGAACCCCCACGATAAACGTCGTAAAAAAAACTGTTATAACCCTCCAAAAATTATGATTTTACCTTTTCATCCCACAAAAAATGCTATAAAATGCGACCAAAAAACCATGTGTACTTAGACAGATACTGGTGCCAAGTACAAGTCCCGCAAAAACAAGCCATTCAAGCTCCGTAGCCAAAAACGTAACAAGTTATGCCATTGGAAGACGGCAATACATAATGATAGATTTTTCCCCACATTAGGTTTTGTTTGACAAATTAGAAACGTAGAAAAATATATTATGTCTGGTATCCCGTAATCGTATCGACCCATAGATAAAGATAACAGGATTATTAGTCTATACGGTGAACACCAAAAAAAAAGAGTAAAAATCCAGTACAGAATTGATGCTTTTCTACTCCTGCCCTCAAAAAAGTTCCTAAATTTTCAACAATAGGTGTACCAACCCCACAATGGTAACAATGGAAAAAAGCACTCATCCGCAAAAAAAATGACCGTCACATGCACCCAATAACGGAAAAGCGAAAATTTTATAGCCTTCAAAGGGGCCAATAGGAAACGAAAATCCTGGCAGCTGCAGCCCTCCTTCCCTTCTGCGTCTCGTACGTGGCCGCCCATAAAACAAGTCACAGCCAAAGTGGGGGTCTTGTACTCAGGAGAAATTGCAGAACAAATTGTAGGTGGGTTTTTCCTTTTTATATTTTGGAAATGTGTAAATTTTAGTGCTAAATGAACGTATAAGGGAACAGTATGACCATTCTAATTTCACCTCCATTTTGATTCAATTACTATGAAGATCTCAAGGGGTTAACAATCTTCGTAAAAAGCTGTTTCTGATACTTGAGGGGTGCAGATTTTGAAATGGGTTGGTTATAGGGGGTTTTGATGCTAAATATGTAAAATTGTCATTCAAACATGTATTTATCCCCAAAATAGTCATCTGAAAATCCGGAAAAGCGATATTCTATTTGTAAGCCGCGTGACGTCAAAATAAATTATCCAGCACATTTCAGAAATTATGAAAATGTAAAGTAGACAAAGGGAAATGTTATTCAGCAACTATTAGGTGGTAAATTATCTGCCTGAAAACGCAATGATTAGAATTCTGAAAATGGGCAAATTTTTCAAAAATTTATCATATTTTCTTTTTTGTAACATAAACGCAAAACTTATCTGCCAAAATTACCACTAAAATGAAGTACAACATGTGGGAAAAAACAACTCAGAATCGTTTTGTAAGTACAGTGATTCAAAGTTATAAACCATAAAACGACGCGCAAGTCAGAATCAAAAAATCGGGCTGAGCGTTAGTACAAAATGGCGTGCGCCTTAAGGGGTTAAAGTGAGCAGCTTACCTGGGACTATTTCTGCTGTATTGGTGTCCTCAGTGCTGGTAGCAATGAAAAACTGTGACGAGTAAGGGAGATAAACACAAATTAAATTCGTGTTGGCACTTTGCGATAAATAAGCGGGTCTTTGTTGTAGTTTGGGCACTCGAGCTCTAAAAGGTTCGCCATCACTGCTCTATACTGCTACTGGTGTACACTACTACCGCCAGACATCTCCTGCACTCCCATCCATGCTCTATAACTGTACTGCTGGACTATACTACACCGCGCCAGACATCCGCTGTCCTGTCCTCATGCTCTATACTGTAGCTGCTGACTACTACTACACACCCAGACTCTCCTCACTGCCCATCATGCTCTATACTGTACTGCGTGACTAACACAACCAGACATCTCCTGCCTGTCCATCATCTCTAGACTGTACTGCGGTGTACCTACTACTACACAGCCAGACACTCCTGCACTGCCATCATGCTCTATACTGTATGCTGTGACTATACTACCAACAGACATCCCCTGCTAACCCAAGCAACCACTGCCACATCAAAATGCATCATGCTCATATTACTGCTGTGACTACTACACACAGCCAGACTCTCAGCACGCCCTCATCTCTATACGGTACTGCTGTGACTACTATACACAGCCAGAACACCTCCTGCACTGCCCATCATGCTCTATACTGTACTGCTGTGACTACTACTACCCAGCCGACAACGCCTGCACTGCCCATCATGCGCATCGTATACTGCTGTGGACTACTACTACACAGCCAGACATCTGCTGCACTGCCCATCATGCTCTATACTGTACTGCTGGATACTACTACACAGCCAGACATCTCCTGCACGAATGCTCTCTACTGTACTTGCTGTGACTATACATACAACCAGACATCCCCTGCACTGCCCATCATGCTCGATAACTGTACTGCTGTGACTAACTATACAAACCAGACATCCCCTGCACTGCCCATCATGCTCTATACTGTACTGCTGTGATTACTACCACAGCAGGACCATCTCCTGCCACTGCCCCAATCTGCTCTATACCAGGTGTAGGGACCTATGGTCGGAGTCCAGATATGCTCTTTGTTGGCTGATCGTTTGGGCTCTCAGACAGATCGTTAATAGCTAGTGATGGCTGCTGTGTGTGTCTTAGGCCCCTTCACACTTGCGTTGCAGTCAATCGAGTGATTCAGGGCGATCAGGTTTGGTCGTGAAAAACGCACATTTGGCATCAGAGTCAATCAGTTTCAGTCGAGTTTGTCAGTTCTCTTTTCAGCGCATTTTCAATGCATTTCAATCGTTTTTCACGCAAGATATGCCGGAAAGGGATCACGGGCTGAGCTCTATTTTTCTATGGCAATTGATGGTGAAAAATGCATTGCACTTGCATTGCATGCATGTGTCTCAGAGTGCAATGCATTTTTGATGGTCTCCATAGACTTGTAGTGAACGCATGTTAAAAAAAAACGCGCGTGTGTGCGTGAAAAAATTGCAAGTCTGCAAAGACCCATGATACAATGAAGTCTGCGCGTGCAAAAGCACGCGCAGAAAAACGCGCGTGAAAAACGCAAGTGGGAAAGGGGCCTTAACTGATCACGGACAGGCAGCGATGTTACCGCAGACCTTTGTATGACCCAGGACCATGCTGGCTCAAGAGAAGAGCATGGGAGCAATAAGAGCGGACTGCAGGAGCGCTGGTAAGTGAATATCTTTTTTTTTTTTTGTTGTGTGACTACCTACTACTGGGAGTAGTGCTGTGGCTACTATCTACTTGGGGGCAGGTGCTGTGGCTACCTTTCTACTGGAGGTATGTGCTGTGGCTGACCTATCTATGCAGTATGTGCTGTGGGATAAATATGAACTGGGAGTAGTGCTGTGGCTACCTTTCGACTGGGAGTGTGGCTGTGGCTACCTTTCTACTGGGATAGTTGCTGTGGCTACCTATCTACTGGCAGTATGTGCTGTGGATAAATACATACTGGGAGCATGTGCTGTGGCTACCTATCTAGGGAGTAGTGCTTGCTACCATCTACTGGGAGTATGTGCTGTGGCTACCCATCTACTGGGAGTAGGTGTGTGGTACCTTTCTACTGGGAGTATGTGCTGTGGATACCTATCTACTGGGAGTATGTGCTGTGGCTACCTATCTAACGGGAGTATGTGCTGGTGCTGCCTATCTACTGGCAGTATGTGCTGTGGCTACCTATCTACTGGCAGTATGTGCTGTGGATAATATATCTGGGAGCTATGTCTGTGGCTCACTTTACTGGGAGTATGTGCTGTGGTACCCTTTCATACTGGGAGTATGTGCTGTGCTACCTTTCTACTGGGAGTATGTGTGTGTGGCTACCTATCTACTGGGGGCAGTGTGCGGTGGATAAATATAATGGGGAATTTGCTGTGGCTACCTTTCTACTGGGAGTATGTGCCTGGGCTACCTTTTATGGGAGTATGGTGCTGTGGCAGAAATATATACTGGGAGTATGTGCTGTGGCTACCTTTCTATGGGATAGTGCTGTGGCACCTTCTACGGAGTATGTGCTGTTGTGCTACCTATATACTGGCAGTATGTGCTGTGGATCAATATTTACTGGGAGTATGTGCGTGGCTACCTTTCTATGGGAGTATGTGCTGTGGCTACACCATTTCTACTGGGAGATGTGCTGGGCTACCTTTTACTGGGAGTATGTGCTGTGGCATACCATCTACTGGCGGTATGTGCTGTGGTACCTTTCCTGGGAGTAGTGCTGTGGCTACGATCTAACGAGTATGTGCTGCAGATACCTATATACTGGGGCATGTGCTGTGCTACCTATACTGGGGGACATGTGCTATGGCTACCTTCTGGTAGCCCCGTCTTTATAGAAAGTGCTGGCCAAGCCGGAAACGGAAAGTGCTGAGTGTGAAAGAGCCTCGGAAAGGGGCGCCGCCACAGAAGGGGCACAGGGTGTGCGTGCGATCCGAGACCTAGATTGAGGGGCCCGTGACCTGGGACTACCTATCTACAGGGGTGCATGTACACATTGGTAGACTCTTCCAGAAAAACATTTTAAATAGTGGCGTTCCATGGACCTCTCGGCCAAAAGGTTCTGATACCCCTGCTCTATACTGTATAGTGGCTATCTACTACAGCCAGACATCTCCTCTCACTGGCCCATCAATGCTCTATTACTGGTGGCTGCATGGTGCTGCGGCTAGACACTGCTCCTCCAGGTACTGTGGTATGGCGAGGAGGAGGAAATCCACGGCAGAAGGTTCAGACACGAGGAAGGCTGTTACCCAGTACAGCGCCAGTAACCTCAGAACCGGAAGGAAGCAAGGTGTTACGTCACTGTCACGTGACACGACATGTCATGTTACTGGAACTATTGGGCGGGCTTCCTGCTCTGGCTGTGTAGGGAGATTATCGGGTGAGTACATCTGGTCCCCAGAGTCGCCCCCCATCCCCTCCACCCTGCAGTCTATTAATCCACCTTACACTGTCATACATGTCAGTCCTAGGTAATCCCTTAATGTCAGTACATGCAGTCTATGTAATCCCTGACATGTCAGTATAGCAGTCCTATGTAATCCTTACAGCTCAGTACTTGCAGTCCTATGAATCCCTTACATGTCAGTATAATCAGTAACTATTAATCCCTTACATGTCACTATATGGCAGTCCTATGTAATACCCTTACATGTCATATATAGGCAGTCCATGTATTAACTACAGTCAGTATATTGCATCTTCATGTAATCCCTGTACATTCAGTATGATGCAGTCCTAGTAATGCCCTTACAGTCATAATGCAGTCCTATGTAATCCTTACTGCAGTACCTGCAGTCCTATGTAATCCCTTACATCAGTACCGCAGTCTATGTAATCCTTACATGTCAGGTACATGCGTCTATGTAATTACTTACTGTCATATATGCAGTCCATAGAATCCTTACATGTAGTACATGCAGCCTAGTCTTAATTTCAGTATCCACCATTATCCCACTGTCAGTAATGCAGTGCTAGTTAATCCCTTAAATGTCGTATATGCAGTGCTATGTAATCCCTTACCATTTTGTCAGTAATGCCGTCATATGTAATCCCTAACATGTTCAGTACTTGGTCAGAACCGAATTCCTATGTATTGCGTCCTTATGTAGTACTCAGCCTTTACCTATACCAGCACCTGCGCAGATCTTCATCCAGTACGAGTCTGACCTTACATGTCAGTATATGGCTGCTCCTCTGTAATCCCTTACAGTCAGTAATGCTCCTATGTAATCCTTACATGTCAGTAATGCCGTCCTATGAATCCCTTACTGTCAGTACCTGTCAGTCCTATGTAATCCCTTACATTCAGTACTTGCCATCCTAGTATCCTTACATGTCAGACTGCAGTCCTATGTAATCCCTTACCATGTTCAGTACTGCAGTCTATGTAATCCCTTACAGTGACTCAGTACATGCAGTCCTAGTAATCCCTTACATGTCATTACATGCATCCTAATGTAATCCCTTACATGTCAACTTGCAGTCTATGGTATCCCTTACGTCAGTACTGCAGTCCCTATGTATGCCCTTACATGTCATATTGCTTGTATCACATACGTGCGTACTTGGTCCTTGTACTCCCTTACATGTCAGTCTTGAAGGTTCTATGTCAACTCCCTACATGTCAGTACTTGGCAGTCCTATGTAATCCCTTAATTCAGACATGCAGTCCTATGTAATCCCTTACATGTCAGTACATGCCGTCCATGTAATCACTTACATGTCAGGTACAGTGCAGTCCATGGTAATCACTACATTCTACAATCCGTCCTATGTAGCGACATGTCAGTCCGAGGCCTTAATCCCTACTGTCAGTAGTTGCAGCCCGTATGTAAACTCACGAGTCTCCCTCTGTCTTGTGTACAATCCCTGTGGCCTAATATTAGTATTGACCCCTGACCTTATGCCAGGCGCTCAATATTAGTCACTTAAACTGTTTCTCTACATTTGTATGATTTCAGTTAGTCAAGATAAAAACTTATATTTTGCAAAACTTTTTTATTTAAAGATTTTCCATTTTTTAATTTCTAATTTCTCTGCTTTCCAGTCAGATGGTGATTCCCCCTAAATTACAGAATATCTCACCTTTTGTTAGTTATGTAATTTTCTGGACAAGACCGTCATTTTGCCTTAAAAATTCATAAATGACATGATGGAAGGCTCTGCCATATTTGATACATCCTCTCCCGAGGATCGGTCCACCATCCTCCTGTGGCCCCCTGCCCTCCATCCTCCTCCTGTAGCCCCCTGTCCTCCAGTAGACCACTGTGTCCTCCAGCCTCCTCATCCTGTGGCGTCCTGTTCTCCAGCCTCTTCCTATCCTCCCAGCCTCATTCCGTGGCCTCCTATCTTCCTCCTGTGACCCCCTGTCCACATGTGGTCTCCTGTCCTACTGCCTCCTTATCCTTAAGCCTCCCGTCTTAGGCCTCTATACTGTACTGCTGTGGCTACAACTACACAGCCAGACATCCCCTGCACTGCCCATCGTGCTCTATACTGTACTGCTGTGACTACAACTACACAGCCAGACATCCCCTGCACTGCCCATCATGCTCTATACTGTACTGCTGTGACTACTACTACACAGCCAGACATCTCCTGCACTGCCCATCATGCTCTATA
The DNA here is from genome assembly GCA_019512145.1 of Engystomops pustulosus. NCBI lineage: Eukaryota > Metazoa > Chordata > Amphibia > Anura > Leptodactylidae > Engystomops > Engystomops pustulosus. Next base: position 89,133 of record WNYA01000216.1, on the reverse strand, counting down.
CTGTACTGCTGTGACTACTACTACACAGCCAGACATCCCCTGTACTGCCCATCATGCTCTATACTGTACTGCTGTGACTACTACTACACAGCCAGATATCCCCTGCACTGCTCATCATGCTCTAATACCAGGGGTAGAACCTATGCTCCGGGACAGATTGGCCTCTTTTGTTGCTGCATCTGGCTCTCAGACAGATCTTATCAGATTGATGGCTGCTGTGTTGTCTTAGAGGCCCCTTTCACACACACTTGCGTTGCAGTCACATCAGAGTTTGATCAGGGTGCGATCAGTGTTGGTTCCAGTGAAAGTACGCAACATTTTGCATAGAGTTTCAATCAGTTTTTCAGTCCGAGTTTGTTCCAGTGTCTCGTTTTTCACGCGCATTTTTTCAATGCAATTTCAATTTCTTTTTTTCCGCACCGATAATGCGCTGAAAGGGACTCAGGGCCGACTCTAATCTTTTCTATGGGCATTGGATCTTGAAAAATGCATTGCACTTGCATTGCACTGGCATGTGTCTCAGAGTGCAATGCATTTTTGATGCGTCTCCATAGACTTGTATGAAACGCATGTTAAAAAAAAAACGCGCGTGTGTGCGTGAAAAAATTGCAAGTCTGCAAAGACCCATTGATTACAATGGAAGTTCCTGGCGCTCAAAACACGCTCAGAAAATAACGCGCGTGAAAAACGCAGTTGTAAAGGGGCCTTAGAACTGATCACTGGACACAGGCAGCGATGTGTTAACGCAGGGCTTTGTAGACCAGGCAAACCATTGCCTGGCTCAAAGAGAAGAGCATGGGGAGCAATAAGGAGCTGGCTGGCAGGAGCGCTGGTAGTGAATATTCTTTTTTTTTTTTTTTTTTGCTGTGACGACCTATCTACTGGGAGTATGTGCTGTGGCTACTTATCTACTTGGGGGCATGTGCCTGTGTACCTGTCTACTGGGAGTATGTGCTGTGGCTACCTCTCTACTGGCGTATGTGCTGTGGAAAAAATAAATCTATACTGGGAGTATGTGCTGTGCTACCTTTCTTTCTTCTACTGGGATAGTAATGTGCTGTTGCTACCTTTCTACGAGTAGGTGCTGTGGCTAACCTATCGTACTGCATTATGTGCTGTGGAAAATAATATACTGGGAGGCATGTGCTGTGGCTACCTATCTACTGGGAGTATGTGCTGTGGCTAACCGCATCTACTGGGAGTAATGTGCTGTGGCTACCCTCTACTGGGAGTGAATGTCTGTGGCTACTTTCTACTGGGAGTATGTGCCTGTGGATACCTTCTACTGGGAGTATGTGCTGTGGCCGCTATCTACACCGTGATTATGGCTGGTGCTAGCCTATCTACTGGCAGTAGGGTTTGCTTGTGGCTACCTATCTACTGGCAGTATTTGCTGTGGAAAATATATACTGGAGTTTATGGTGTCTGTGGCTACTCCCTTTTCTACTGGGAGTGGCTGTGGCTACCTTTTCCTACTGGAGTATGTGCGTTGCTCCCCTTTCTATTACTGGGAGTAGTCTGGTGGCTAACCTATCTACTGGGGGCATGTTCGGTGGATAAATATATACTGGGAGTATGTCTGTGGCTACCTTTCCTACTGGGAGTATGTGCTGTGGCTACCTTTCTACTGGAGTATGTGCTGTGGATACATATATCTGGGAGTATGTGCTGTGGGGGCTACCTTCTACTGGGAGTAATGGCTGTGGCTACCTTTTCAACTGGATATGTGCTGTGCTACCTATCTACCTGGAGTAATGTGCTGTGGATACATATATACTGGGAGTAATGTGCTGTGGCTACCTTTCTAACTGGGAGTATGTGCTTGGTGGCCTACCTCTACTGGGAGTATGTTGCTGTGGCTCCTTTTTACTGGAGTAATGTGCTGTGTGCTACCCCTCTACTGGGGAGTATGTGCTGTGGCTACCTTTCAATTGGATAGATGTGCTGTGGCTTACCTATCTAACGGAGTAATGTGCTGCAGATCCTATATACTGGGGGCATGGGTGCTGTGGCTACCTATATACTGGGGGACTGTTCTATGGCTACCTATCTGGTAGCCCCCCGGTTCTTTAATAGGAAAGTGGCTGGCCAGCCGGAACGGAAAGTCTGGAGTGTGAAGAGCTCGGAAAGGGGCGCCGCCACAGAGAGGGGGCACAGGTGTGCCTGCGATCCCGAGACACTAGATTGGCAGGGGCCCGTGACCCTGGGAAGGACTACCTTACTACTAGGGGTCTGTTACACATGGTTACGGCTCTTCCATAAACACATTTTAAAATATGTGGCGTTCATATGGCTCTCCCTCTCGGCCCAAAAAAGGTTCTGAACCCACTGCTCTTATACTGTACTGTCTGTGACTATACGACACAGCCAGACACCCTCCTGACACTGCCCATCATGCTCTATACTGTGCTGCATGGTGCTCGGTATGACACTGCTCCTCCAGTGACTGGGATGGGGAGGAGGAGGAATCCCAGGCAGAAGGTTATAGACACTGAGGGGAGACTGTTACTCATTGTACAGCGCCCATCCAAGGAACCCGGAAGGAAGAAGGTGTTAGCGTCACTGGTCACGTGACAACACATGTCTTGCACTGTGATATGTGGGCGGGGGGCTTCGCTGCTGCTGTGCTGGTATGGAGGAGTGATCCGGGTGAGTACATCTGGTCCCAGGAGCTGCCCCCCCCTCCCTTCACCCTGCAGTCCTATGTAATCCCTTACATGTCAGTACATGCATGTCCTATGTTCAATCCCTTACATGTCAGTACATGCAGTCCTATGTAATCCCCTTACATGTCAGTATAGCAGTCCTATGTAATCCCTTACATTCAGTATTAGCAGTCCTATGTAATCCCTTACATGCAGTATTGCAGTCCTATGTATCCCTTACATGTCAGTTATATTGCAGTTCCTATGTAATCCCTTACATGTCAGTACTTGCAGTCCTATGTAATCTTACATGTCAGTATTCAGTCCTATGTAATCCCTTCATGTCAGTATGATGCAGTTCCTGTATGATCCCTTACTGTCAGTACATGCAGTCCTATGTAATCCCTTACATGTCGTACTTGCAGTCCTATGTAATCCCTTACATGTCAGTACCTGCAGTCCTATTTAATCCCTTACATGTCCTTAATGGCATTCCAGGATTACTAATTCGTACTTGGCCAGTCCTATGTAATCCCTTACATGTCAGTATCATGCGTCCTATGTAATCCCTTACTGTCAGTACATGCAGTCCCTATGTATCCCTTACATGCAGTATATGCATCCTATGTAATCCCTTACATGTCAGTATCTGCAGCTATGTAATCCCTTACTTCGTACATGCTCCAGTAATCCTTACATGTCAGTATACTGCTTCCTAATCTATCCTTACATGTCAGTACCTGCAGTCCTAGTAATCCCTTACCCGCTTCATACCTGCAGTCCTATGTAATCCCTTACATGTCAGTATGCCGTCCTATGTAATCCCTTACATGCTCCGTATACATGCAGTCCAGCTATGTAATCCCTTACATGTCAGTATATGCAGTCCTATGTAATCCCTTACAATGGTCTAACCTGCAGTCCTATGTATCCCTTACATGTCAGTATGCAAGTCCTATGTAATCCCTTACATATCAGTATATGCAGTCCTAGTAATCCCGTACAATGTCCAGACTTGATTCCTATGTAATCCCTTACTGTCAGAATGCAGTCCTATGTAATCCCTTAATGTCAGTTATGCAGTCCTATGTAATCCCTTACATTCAGTACTGCAGTCCATGTATCTTACATGTCGTACTGCAGTCCTATGTAATCCCTACAGTCAGTTACTTGTCAGTCCATTAATCCCTTACATGTCAGTACTTGCAGTCCCATGTAATCCCTTACATGTCAGTACTGCATCTATGTAATCCTTACATGTCAGTACTTGCAGTCCTATGTAATTCCTTACATGTCATGTACAATCAGTCCTGTAATCCTTATGTCAGGACATGAGTCCATGAATCCTCATGAGTACCTGCAGTCTCGTGTAATCTACATGTCGTACCTGACCTAGTAATCATGTGCATATTGCAAGCCTATGAAACTCCTGAGCTCCACCGCTGTACATCCCTGTGGCCCTAATATTAGTATCTGACCCCCTGACCTTTATGCGCAGGCCCTAATATTAGTCACTATAACTGTTTCTAACATTTGTATGATTTCATGTTTAGTCAAGATAAAAACTTATATTTTGCAAAACGTTTTTATTATTGAAAGATTTTCCCATTTTTTAAATTTCTAATTTCTTGCTTTCATGTAGATGTTGATCCCTAACAACGAATCCATGTTGCTGTTTTGCCTACCACCTAAATTTCCCCCTCCCCCTATATGCCTTGGCAGTGCTGCTTCCATATTTGCAACTATCCTCTACCCGAAGATCGTGACACCACCCTGGGCATTCCGAGGCAGGAATTTGTATTGTCACATTGTACCGGCTACACAATTTTAAGTTTTATTTGCATAGGTGGATCCAAAAGATGTGGAGTGTCATCATTTCCTCAATGAGATCCCATATTAAAAAATAGGGACGTTCTCTCTGGCGCAGCCAAGGCAATCACGGCTATACTAAAGCCTCAAATGTTCGTCGACTTTCACATCTTCAATATACACTAAGGGTCCAAATACATACCAGATAGAAATCCTAGCCCACTGTGATGGCGGCAGGTCCTGGGAAGTACAGACCCCTCACCTCTCTAGGCACCAGGGCTTATTAATTTGTGTTAATAACAGTACATGTATTGGATACCGGCAAAAGGGCAGCATCTCCCCATATATCTCCACACTCAACACGCGAGATTCCCCTTTTTTCCTCACTTATGTTTTTCCTTTCGCGAGGATCCTTATTACTAAACAGATGGCGGCCCATGGATCCTGATGCTCACCCCTGGAGTGATCTCCTTGATAACCGAGAATGTGGATTGCTCCCAGGTACAAACGGCTCTTATCTCTAGGAATAACAGCGGGAAATGACTGGAGAGGTGAAGGATTTTCTTAGGATCTATTGTGATCAGTGTCTCCCATACCATGATTACACGTAGTTGGAAGAAGTCCGTCTGGTGAGTGTGTACCCCTGTGTCAGGAGGATGGACCCCAGATGCCCCTCACGAGCCTCCACCTCATTCACTGATACATGAGCAGAAGATCCTAGAACTTACCTCCAGGATCACTGAGCTGCTGAGGCGATGAGGTGTAGCGCTGCCGGGAATCTGGGACTTGTACAATAACACAAGGGATGTCTGGGTGAATGAACTGTGTCTGTGTGTCGTTCCTATAAGGTGTCAGACGTCCCTGTCTATTCTCCATGGGGAGTGGAGTATATAGAAGGACACAGAGGACCATACAAGGCTCATGATGGTGAAGGGTCCATCCAAGACGGAGGATTTCAGAGAGCGATGGCGGCCGGTCCTGGAGTCACCCTGGAGATGCATCTCTGTGATAACCTGAGAGGTGAGAGTCTCCCAGGAACACGGCTCTTATATAATACATAAGAATTTTATATAGCGCCATCACATAATTATCGTAGCTCTATCAAATCATAGGGGACAAATCAAATATAATAAAACATGACAGAATACAAACATTCATATGGAACAAAAGGAGTGAGGTCCCTGGTCGCAAGAGCTTACAGTCTATGACAGTGATGGCGAACCTTTTAGCGGCCGAGTGCCCAAACTGAACCCAACACCCCCCTTATTTATCACGAGGTGCAACAAGCAAATTACAGATACTTATTGCTCCCTTTTCAACATTTCAACATATGGGCCCCTGCGAACTGCAGCACTGTGCAAGCAAGACATGGAAGAGAATGGGATGGAACGAATGTTCACTTCGTTCCAAGTGGTTTCCCTCGTACACAGAGGAATCGTGGGCCAGCGGAGGTCCTCCAAAGATAATTTCGGCCCTCCTGATCACTCATTCTCCTCCTCTCCTACGTCCCAAGTAGCGAAAGCACAGTATCAAAATATGATGAAAGCAGCATCTTTTAAGTTGCTGGACTGCAGGAAATGCTAGGAGTAGAGGCAGGTAGTATAGTAGTGGGAACAGAGGATAAGATGTCCGGTCTGGTGTGCTGGGACGAATGGAACGGGTGCCCACAAAAAGGGCTCGTGAGTGCTGCGCCTCTGGCACCCATGCCAAGGTTCGCCTCACTGGTCTATGAGGTAGGAGGGGGACACAGAGGTGAAATGCTTATATATGGTCCCACGCATTCTTCGAGGAGGAATAGAACAAACTATAATTATCAAAATGTAGTGCGTCACTGAAACTGTCATCAGCCGTCATCTCTATATACAAAGTTCGAGGTGCATGGGCTGCAGGAAGCCTGAAAGCTTGGTGGGTGTCTGCTTTGCTTTGTTCTGCTCTCTTTTGTTTGTCTGATAACAACGGTTGAGAGGACACAGGAGTGGTGTTAGTAAGAGAAGTTAAAAACTTCTGCAGTTAAGAGTGTTATAAGACCTGCCTACAGAGATGCGGTTTAAGTAGCATGTGTTGAAACTTTGGAGGTATCGTGGGATTTGATAGACTGGGCAGTAGCATTCCATAGAATGGGTGCAAGCTCTGAGAAGTCTTGGGACACAATGGGGTTCGAACTAGGTGATGAGATATCTAATGTCAGGCAATCAAGAGCACAGCTTGACTCTTATCTCTATGAATACAGCGGGAAATGACTGGAGAGGGGAAGGATTCTTAGGATCTATGTAGTGATCAGTGTCTCCCATACCCAGATTACAGTAGTGAAGAAGTCGTTGGTGAGTGTGTGACCCCCCTGTGTCAGGAGATGGACCGCGAGCCCCATCACCGACCTCCCACCTCATTCACTGTACATGAGCAGAAGATCTAGAACTTACCTCCAGGTATCAATGAGCTCTGAGAGGGCGAGAGGTGGAGCGCTGCCGGGAATGCTGGGACATTGTACAATAACACAAGGGAGGTGTCTGGGTGATGACTGTGTCATGTGGTGTCAGGTTCCTATAGGTTGAGGACGTCACTGTCTATTTTCCTCCATGGAGGAGTGGGAGTCATATAGAAGGACACAAGGACAGTACAAGAGCATAGATGGAGGACCAACCAGCCCTCTACATCACCAGGTAAGAGGAGACCTTCCTGATTATAGAGGACAGAGCAGGTGTGAGGTCACCTTACAGCTCCTGCTCATCCCTATACCCAGGCCCAGTAAGTCACAAGTCCCCCTTGCCTCAAAGGTATAGCAATCAAATAAGCCCTAAATGAACAGTGTTATACTTTTTGAAAGCAATGCAAAAACCCGAATTTTTTTTTCACATTGGAGTAAGGACCATGCAATAGTTTTCTGTCAGACTTTGAATGTTCTTTTCTGTGCAAACTGCTTGTAGAGGTATTTAAGAAGTGTCTGTGCCGCATTTGTGTTGTGTTAAAATTTCAGATTTTTAATCTTCATCACATATTTCTGCACTGAAGGGGGTGATCCAGTGCTCAGTCGAACCACTTTCGGTTCGACCCTAATTATATATATATCCTAGGCCCAGCTCTGATCTGTCGGCTGTGTGGTGAGACACATCTTTGTTATTGTACAGATATCGATTATTTTTTATGGTTATTATTTTCTAGGTGAAGACCAGATGACTGGCTCCCATCCACCTCTCCGTTCACCATCCTATCATGAAGTAATAGATAATCAATCACACACTGGTAAACATAGGACTGGACAAAATCTGCCAAAAATATTGTCTGATCTTTCCATTCACAAGGAGAGTCTCAGAGAAAATGGGCCTTATGTGTGTCCTGAATATGGGAAGAGCTATATCCAGAAATCACATCTCGTTCAGCATCAGGAACTTCACACAGGAGCGGCGCCATTTCCATGTATCGTATATGGGAAACATTTTAATAACCAATCAGCTCTTTCCATTCACGAGAGGAGTCATAGAGAAAATGGGCCATTTCCATGTCCAGAATGTGGGAAGAGTTTTACCTTCAAATCCGTTCTTGTTCATCATCAGAAACTTCACACAAAAGAGAAGCCATTTTCATGTTCCGAATGTGGAAAGAGTTTTACCTGTAATTCAGCTTTTGTTAAACATCAGAGAAGCCACACGGGGGAGAAACCATTCTCATGTCCAATATGTGGAAAATGTTTTGCTGAAAAATCTTATCTCCCACAGCATATAAAAACACATAAGGAAGAGAAGCCATTTTCATGTTCTCAATGCGGGAAAAATTTTACCACAAAATCTCATCTTGTTAAACATCAGGGAACTCACACAGGAGGGAATCCATTTCCATGTACGGAATGTGGGAAAAAATTTCAAACCAAATCCGCTCTTGTCATTCACGAGAAGAGTCATAGTGAAAATGGACCATTTCCATGTCCAGAATGTGGGAAGAGTTTTGCCTTTAAATCCGTTCTTGTCCATCATCAGAAAATTCACACAAAAAAAAGGCCATTTTCATGTTCGGAATGTGGAAAGAGTTTTACCTGTAATTCAGTTCTTGTTAAACATGTGAGAAGCCACACGGGGGAGAAACCGTTCTCATGTCCAATATGTGAAAAATGTTTTACTTACAAATCATATCTACCACAGCATATAAAAACACATAAGGGCGAGAAGCCATTTTCATGTTCTCAATGCGGGAAAAAATTTACAAAAAAATCTAATCTTGTTAAACATGAGGGAATTCACACAGAAGAGAAGCCATTTTTATGCTCGGAATGTGGGAAATCTTTTATCGATAAGCCGTCTCTTGTTCTACATCAAAGACGTCACACAGGGGAGATGCCATTTTTATGTTCAGAATGTGGGAAATCTTTTATCATGAAATCCGCTCTTGTTCTACACCAGAGAATTCACACAGGGGAGAAGCCATTTTCATGTTCGGATTGTGGGAAATGTTTTAGCAGAAAATCATCGCTTGTTCTACATCAGAGACGTCACACAGGGGAGATGCCATTTTTATGTTCGGAATGTGGGAAATCTTTTATCGTTAAAACGGCTCTTGTTCTACATCAGAGAATTCACACAGGGGAGAAGCCATTTTGTTGTTCAAAATGTGGAAAATGTTTTAACCAACAATCAAATCTAGTCCAACACCTAAAAACTCACAAAGGGGAGAAGCCACATTTGTGTTTAAAATGCGGAAAGAGTTTTGCCTGTAAATCAAATCTTGTTATTCATCAAAGAATTCACACAGGGATGAAGCCATTTTCATGTTCAGAATGTGACAAATGTTTTAACAGGAAATCATATCTTCTACAACATGTAAAAAGTCACAATGGGAAAAGTTTAACCCTGTAAACGCATCTTGTTATACATAAGAGAATTCACACAATGGAGAAGCCATTTTCATGTTCAGAAAGTGGGGATAGTTTTATACATTGGATACAGAAAGTACTCAGACCCCTTTAAATTGTTCACTCTTTGTTTCATTGCAGCCAGTTGGTAAGATCAAAACATTTCTTTTTTTGCTCATCATTGTACACTCTGCACTGCATCTTGACAGAAAAAAAAAAGAAAAGTAGATATTTTTTAAGAAATACTGAAATATCACATGGTTTTAGGTATTCAGACCCTTTGCGGTGACACTCATATGCTATTTCCTTCTGATCCTCCTTTAGATGGTTCTACTCCTTCATTGGAGTCCAGCTGTGTTCAATTAAACTGATTAAAATTGATTAGGAAAGGCGCACACCTGTCTAAATAAGACCTCACAGTGCATGTCAGAGCATATGAGAATCATGAGGTTTAAGGAACTGCCCAAGTAGCTCAGAGACAGAAATGTGGCAAGGCACAGATCTGGCTAAGGTTACAAAAGAATTTCTCCAACCCAAGGTTCCTAAGAGCACAGTGGCCTCCATAATCCTTAAATGGAAGAAGTTTGAGACGACCATAGCTCTTCTCTCACCAAGGCTCTTCTCTCACAATTGCTTAGCTTGTCTGGACAGCCAGGTTGCAGAAGAACCCCAAGATCACTGTGGCTTACCTACAGAAATGCAGTAGGGAGATGAGAGAAAGTTCCACAAACTCGCCTATCACTGCAGCCCTCCACCAGTGAGGGCTTTATGGCAGATTATGTCGACAGAAGCCTCTCCTCAGTGCAAGACACGTTCAGTTTTCACAAAAACTCATGAAAGACTCCCAGACTATGGGAAATGAGATTCTTTGGTCTAATGAGAAGAAGATTGAACTTTTTGGTGTTAATTCTAAGCAGTGGAGAAAACCAGGCGATGCTCATCATCTGTCAAATCCAATCCCAGCAGTGACACATGGTGGTGGCAGCAACGTGCTATGGGGGGGGGGGGGGCCACAGGTTGTAATGGGCAGCACAGTGGCTCAGTGGTTAGCACTACAGCCTAGCAGCACTGGGCTCCTGGGTTCAAGTCCCATCTAGGTCAACATCTGCAAAGAGTTTGTATGTTCTCTCCGTGTTTGTGTGGGTTTCCTCTGGGTCCTCCCACACTCCAAAACATACTGGTAGGTTGATTAGATTGTGAGCCCACTGAGCATCTCTGGAGAGACTTGAAATTGGCTTCCACCAACGTTCACCATCCAACCTGAGGGAACTGGAGAGGAAGAGGCAGAGGATCCCCAAATCCTAGTGTGAGAAACTTTTTGCATATTCCCAAGAAGAAGGCTGTACATGGTTCTTGTCATGAACCCCGCACACCGGATTCCAAACACGGGGTGCACCTACTCTATTGAGTCCCAGAATTAAGCCCTTAAGCTCCACCCATTTCCACAAAATGGTATCCTTACGCTAAATTTACTCCACACAACCTCGGCACCCAGTCCAAACTGCCACCAGTAGGCACGTCAACCACACAAACACACTGATGATTTACAGAGAACAGGCACTCCCGACTTATGCTATTTTAAAAATGACCTGGTAACGTAATTCCCTTCGGAAACTCAGATTCTTTAAGGCTACAAGCAGAGGCTTATTAAACTTATCACTTTAATACACATAAAAATACAGTACACTCAAAATGAAATTGTCAGATAAAAATAAAATAAAAAAGTTAAAAACAATACACATACGGTACTTACAAAAAGTTACGGAAAGCAGAAACAAAAAAAATGAGGGCAAGGCACGCAGAGTGATCCAGTCTTCTAATGTATAGAGTCCTCAAACTGATCAAAGCCATGCGGCCGCTTCACTAATTTAAAGCCAGGAGGTTTTTGACCCCACCCCCCTGGCTGTGACACCCACCCCTGGCTGTGATGTCACTGTGAGGGGGGAGTTTTTCTATCCCCCTCCCATACGAGAATTACTATCTGGGTCTGAACTTTTATTAAAACCCCATAACTTGGATGATGGCACAACTGTTCCATTGCTCCCAATCAAAAGGGTACCTCGCCCCCGTTCTCTCCATACCAAACTTAGGGTGTCTAGGCCTAACATAAGGGGTCTTCTGCCATTGGCTGGGTTCCCCTGCAGCTTGGCTTTTGATATTCGGTCCAAGAGTATATCTAGATCCTATAACTGTCCCGTGTAGCTGGGGACCCATAATTATGAATTCTGCCCCAGTTATGGACGGCTATGATATTTCCTTTGTCTTCCGGCACAAGCTGGCCCAAGGTGTCCACTTTCCCACATAGAGAAGAGCATGTTTCTCTGGGGTTTGGAGACTCACTGCCTCCCCCTCTTCCTGGCTGGTTGTAAAGCAATGTGTCCCTTCAGCCATTGGCTCTGGCCAAATGGAGCCTCAGGACTCATAACAGGAAATAACAAAACAACACAAAAGTGAAAAATAAACTCTACAGTGGTAATATTATCAGAGTTCTTTAACTCAATACTGAGCAAAAGGTCTCAATACGGATGTTCTAGTTTTTTCGGTCAAGATGGTTTCCAAATGTACATTAACGAGCAAATAAAGGAACTTTTTTGATCTTACCAATTGGCTACAATGAAACAGAGTGAAAAATGTAAAGTGTCTGAATACTTTCCATACCCGCTGTACAGATCAGTTAAGTAGACATTATAAAATTGACCCTGGAGAGAAGCCATTTCCATGTACACAATGGGGCAAATTTACTTACCCGGTCCAGTCGCGATCCTGCGGAGCGTTGTCCGACGAGAATTCGGGTCTGCCGGGATTCACTAAGCCCGCGCTCCCGAGTTCCTGCATGTGTCGCTGCTGCGCTGAGGTCCGCCGGAGTTCACCTGCTTCTTCCTGGTGCATGTAAGTGCTTCATCTTGCGACACAATTCTTTTTTTAAATTCCACGGTTTTTCCGAATCTGTCTCGTTGTCCAACCGCCACGCCGCCGATTTCTGTCACATGCAAGCCGGCGCCGATGCGCCACATTCCGATCGTGTGCGGCAAAAATCCGGGGCAATTCGGCATGAAACGGAAATATTCGGGAAACCCGATGGAACCGCGGTCCGTGGACCCTTAGTAAATGTGCCCCATTGTAGGAAATGTTTTACCCAGAAACTACATCTAATCAGACATGGGAAAAACTCTCACGGGGCAGAAGCCATAAATCCCTTGATATCTTAACCACATGCAAACAAGACACCGATTTTATATTTTTCATGTGTGAGGTTTTTTTTTTTTCAGCCCTCAAAAACACCTATGGAGCATCTGAGGAGTCGCACATAGAAACCATGGGGGAGAATTATTATTTAACGGCTCTTTGCCATAGTTCTATGTCTACTGCTTTTCAGATTTATTGACCCTTTAGTAAATCTCTCTGGGATTTTTTTTTTTTTTTTAAATAATCACAACAGCACATACGCCAGGAGGGGAGTGGAGTAACATTTTTTTTGAGCAATTTAAAAAAAAAAAAAAAAATCACAAATCCTAAATTTGGCCTTGTATCAGTGGTTCTATGTTAAAGTCACTACTTTCGAGTGGCGAAAAAAAAGCCCTTGAGATTTTTTTTTTTTTAATGAAAAAAATCGCCAAATACCCCTTGGCAATTTTTTTGCTATTTTTTTATGCCAAAAAGTCAATGATAAATCTCCCCCCCATGTTTCTGTTTAGAATTTAGAAAAATTCAAATGGTCACAATATCTTCAAGATTATATGTGGAATCGTATAGAAGGGCCTTCCTGTCCTTTTTTTGGGGTGGAATAAAAATCCATTAAAAAAGGTTTCATATTAAAAAATACAAATTCAACGTATTTGCTTTTGCTGTGTCTGTGCCCGCTTGGTGTGCTCCCTAACACATAGTACATAGTTTGATTTACTTTAGTAACTTTTTTCTTTTCTATACAATTAATAACTATTCAAATCCCCAAATTTGCCCAATGCACATTACATACACCTAAAAATAAAAGCTGAACGTGTGGAGAGTTCATACAAACCAGAGTTCAGCCGAACCGTATTCACATATTCTATGTCATTGAATTATTTTATCCAATTATTCCGATCTCTTATAAAGAATGGCTGAACCATTGTACAAGCACTCATTCCTCCTTCTTCCTCATAGATTGTAAGCTCTTGGGAGCAGGGCCCTCCGTAACTATGTTCTTGGTCTCTTATCATCTGTATAGTGCTGTGGAATATGAAGGTGCTATCGAAATTAACATGTATTTTATTTGGAACAAGGAGCTGAAGGTTCTGTAGACACATTTCCCAGTATGGTGCCCTCTGTGTCACGGGTGCCGTGCGATCCATGTATCGGATCGCAGTCACACCTGCGCCCCACTCCATGGCGGTGCTGGCCACTTCCGGGTTTTCCATACAGGCCACCTTCTCCCAGCAACCCCTGCCGGGTCTTAGTGCTTATTGCCTATGAGAAAGCTTCGTTTGCGAACCTGTTGTATTCTTCTCTCCTCTCCCTTTGCTGCCAGCCCTGACCTCCTGCTCCGTTCCAGACTCTGCACCTCTGGCGCCTGTCCTGACTATCTACCTGTTCCTGACTCAGAGACTGCCTTGTGTTCCTGTACCTCAACCTTGGCTGCCACCACGGACATGTCACGCCTGTGGAGTGACCTGGTGGTACCACGCTGCAGGAAGACCATCCCGCTTTGCTGCAGGCTCTGGTGAAGACCGGGTGCCCCTTAGACTCCGGTCCCAGTTGTCGGCTTGTGTCATCGTCCGCTGTGCTCCAGGGGGTTCACTGACCCCGAGCCCTGACACTCTGTTCTAGAATGACGGAGGTCAACACATTCTGCCACTGTTTTTTACATTGATGATTGTTGCAGTGTCAGGATCAGGAATAATCTAATTACTCTACACCCATTGTTTGCAAGAAAGGCAAGTAAAGTTGTGTAAACCCACTGGGGCAGATTTACTGGTGCGTCCCAGTTCCTGCATCCGTCACTTCTGCCCCGAGGTCCGCCTGAGTTCACCTGCTTCTTCCTGGTGCATACTGACTGCTTAATCTTGCGACACAATCACGTTTTTAAATTCTGCGGTTCGTCCGAATCCGGCGGGTTGTCTGAAGGCCACGCCCCCCGATTTCTGTCGCGTGTCAAAATCCGATCGCGTGCGATAAAATCCCGGGCCAATTCGGCGCAAAGCGGAAATTGTCAGGAAACCCGACAAAAATGCGTCCGACGGACCCTTAGTAAATGAGCCCCATTGTATTTCCTTGGGGGCAAAAGGCTTACTCCTGCACATATGGTGGCCATCTGTGATATTAATACATGGCATCACAAGCCCCCACTCGTAACCAAGTCCCCACCCCTTAAAGGACACCTGTCATCAGGTCTGTGTCACTAGTCCTGTCACCTCTACCTGTTGGAGCAGCTCACAAGGATCCCATCCCAGCCTTTATCTAGTTATTTCATACATTATTCATTGTAAAATCATCTATTCTTTATCATGTAAATGAGGCTGGTCACATGGTCAGAGGCAGTGATGTCACCCCTGTCACCCCTCCCCTCTCCTCCCCCTGCTCATGGCTAGTGTGTGTGCTGCATCTGCTGACATGCTGCATCCTCCTAATATACAGGTGAGAGACACAGACATCAGCTACACATGAATCTGACATGTTCTGCTGTAACATGGCTGCCTGGAGCTGCTGTATCTCTCCTATACACACACACATGTACACACAGGCTGCAGGGGGCGTGGCCACCAGCACCAGGAAGCTCATCATTATACAGTCTCACACCATTATACAGGCTGTCAGTCATGCACTGGGGGTGTGGCTCTGCCTCCCACTCATGAATAAGGTGGACAGCTTGAATATGCTAATGCTTCATTGGACATTTCACAGGTCATTTGCATACAGCTTTAGGACCTCATTGCTTAGGTTTACAGGCATGTAGAGGGACAATGAAGGGACAGAGGCAATGCTCTCTAATGGCAGTTTATGAAAATATATTTAGTTTAGGGGGGTTATTTTGCATGACGGCTTCTCTTTAAAATAACATACACTGACAGCTTTTTTGTGGAATGATATAGGCTGTGGCATTTATTATGGGCTACACAACAAATCACCAGAGACCTCATTTTCACTACGGACAGGTTGTAGAAGCCCATCACACCTGCAGTGCAAAATGCCTTTTCCCCTGTGCCGCTTACGGGGGGAACCGATCCTCTTCTGGGCAGGTCTGTCAAGTGCCTTCCGGGTCTGACTGTAAACGTCTGCGCATGCGTCTGCATGCTCAGGCAGCCTACACTGCTCTACAATGAATACCGTATATACTCGAGTATAAGCCGACCGAGTATAAGCCGAGGCCCCTAATTTTACCACAAAAAAAGGGAAAATCTATTTACTCTAATATAAGCCGGGGGTGGGAAATGCATTGGTCACAGCCTCCCCAGTATATAGCCTGATAGGCCCTGCCCCAGTGTATATTGCCTGATAGGCCCTGCCCCAGTGTATATAGCCTGATAGGCCCTGCCCCAGTGTATATAGCCTGATAGGCCCTGCCCCAGTGTATATAGCCTGATAGGCCCTGCCCCAGTGTATATAACCCCTCCCGCCAGCCCCTAAAGTGTCACTTTCCCATAAAAACACTTAATAAAGTATAAAAAAAACCCCGCCCCTCAAATTTGGTATTGCCGCGTCCATAACAACATGCATAATTAAACAGAATCGTTATTGGACCGACTTGGTAAACGAAGGGAAACAAATATACAAAAAATGTTCCTAAAAAGATCATTTTAATTAACACCTTTAAAAAAAATGCTCTAAAAAGTGATAAAAAAATTTTTACGCACTCTAAAATAAGCCCACTAAAAAGAACAACTCTTCTCACAAAATTACACCCCTAACCAGATTTGTCAGCCGAAAAATAAAAAAGTTCTGCATATGAAAAAACAGCGATGCTAAAATGAACAAGATTTTCTCCGAAATAGTTTTTATTCAGTAAAATTGAATAAAATACAGAAAACCCCACATATTTGGTATCGCTGCGTCCGCTGCATAATAAAACAGAATCGTTATTGGACCCGCAAAGAGAACCCCATAAAAAACAACCCCAAAAAACCCTCCGAAAAAAATATCATTTTTAATTAATACCCTCTAAAAAATGCTCTAAAAAAGTTCCGCACTCTAAAATAAGACCAAAGAAGAACAATCCTTCTGGCAAAAAAAAATAAAAAAATTATAGCCTGTACAATATGACAATGTAAATCTGCTCTGGATGCTCTGCTCCTTCCCTTCTATGCCCGGCCGTGTATTTGAGAGTAATTGGGTATCAAACTTTGGGGAGCCGTCTTTAATTTAATCCATTGTAAATGTTTAATTTTCCACACAAAATGTAATGTATTGACAATAAATATTACAATTTGCAGACTGCACCTCCATTTTGTTTTAAACCCTATAAAACACCTAAAGGGTTAACAAACTTCTTAAAAGTGGTTTTTCATACATTGAGGGGTGTAGTTTCCATAATGGGGTAAATTACGAGTCTCGCTATTATTTAGGCCTCTCACAGTTAATTAGAAGTCGAGCAGGGCCATCTAAATACGGATTTTGGTGATTTTTCCCAAAAATTAAAAAAAATGGGCGCCAAATTCATGCCAACATAAAGCAGACATTTGGGAAATGTAAGTTATGAATTTATTTGGGTGCTATGACTATCTGCATCAAAAGTAGAGAATTTAGAACTTTGAAAATAAAGAATTTTTTTACATTTTTGCCAAATTAGTTTTTTTTCAGAACTAAACACAAAAGATTTCATCCAAATTTTTAAACTAATTTGAAGTACAATGTGTCACGAGAAAACAATCTCAAAATCCCCGGATATCTCATAGCATTCCAAAGCTATAACAACTTATAGTGACACAGGGCAGATTTGAAAAATGAGGCCGATTACTAGAGACCAAAATAGGCTGAGTCCCGTAGGCGTTAAACTTTTAATTTTTTTTTTTACTATTTTCTAATATATTTTTTTAAATTTTTTTACCATTATTTCTGACCTTACAAGGTACTTTAACCCTGCGGGGTCTGATTGCTAATACTATATACTGCAATATTACTAGCAACATAACTGATGATATCTAATAGCCTGCCATCTGCTGGCTATTAGATATCATTACACACGACAAGCATATGAGTCTCAACGAGACTGTAGGCTGTCATGGCAACCGATCGCCGCCTTCCGATGACATCAGGGGGGCAGCGATAAGCCATCCAAGATGGCGGCGCTCCTGTAATGGTAAGTTAGGTGGTGCAGTCGGGTTTGACCACGGCACTTAAGGCCCCTTCTACACTTGCATTTTTCACGCATGTTTTTGACCCATTGTAATCAATGGGCTATTTCAGACTTGCATTATTTTTCCTGCACACACGTAACTTTTTTTTTTTACCGCGCGTTTAAATCTCGGCATGCTCTACTTTTGTAAGTCACACGCGTGAAAAACGCACCATACAAGTCTATGGAGACGCATCAAAAACGCATCGCACTCTGACACACATGCAAGTGCAATGCGTCCTGAGTCCTCTTCACGTGCGTTATCTGCGCATGAAAAACGCATTGAAATTGCATTGAAAATGCTTGTGAAAAACTGAGACACTGAAGAAACTCTGACTGAAAACTGATTGCACTCTGATGCAAAATGTGCGTTTTTCACTGACCAGACTCTGACGTGATCTGCAACGCAAGTGTGGAAGGGGCCTAACAGGTTAACTGCCAGGACCGACCGCGGCAGTGACAGCTGTGTTATATAGGTGACACCCGCTGTGTAGGGAGAGAGCTCAGCTCGTGAGGACAATATAGTCCATCCTGGTGCGCGAAGGTGTTAAAAAACAATTATAATATTAAAACCTTGGGTAGCATGCAGGCTGCTGTTCATAAACACATTACAACCTACATGACTCCTACACAGCAGCTGGGGGATGGTGCAGTGATTGATTACTTCTGCCTGTCAGTGACATCACTCCCTGGAGCAGTGCACACAGCGACATATACAAGTACAGAAAATGGATGGTAAGGAAAGGATTGCTGAAAAAAGGTTAAACCTTTATTCACACAGGCATAGAAAAAACTGCAACGTTTCGATTCACCATGAATCTTTGTCAAGCATTGCTGTGTGTGCCGCTGTGCTCGTGTGTACCGCTGTGCTCGAGTGTGTCGCTGGACGTGTGTGCCGCTGTGCTCGTGTGTGCCGCTGTGCTCGTGTGTGCCGCTGTGCTCGTGTGTGGCGCTGGGCTCGTGTGTGTCGCTGGACGTGTGTATGTTGCTGTGCTCGTGTGTGCCGCTGGGCTCGTGTGTGCCGCTGGGCTCGTGTGTGTCGCTGGACGTGTGTGTCGCTGGACGTGTGTGTCGCTGTGCTCGTGTGTGCCGCTGGGCTCGTGTGTGCCGCTGTGCTCGTGTGTGTCGCTGGACGTGTGTATGTCGCTGGGCTCGTGTGTGGCGCTGTGCTCGTGTGTGCCGCTGGACTCGTGTGTGTCGCTGGACTCGTATACGTTTTATGTTACCATTAGTTTTATAAACTTGTTGTATCCTTAAAACTTAAAAATCTAAAAAAGAAAGACAGACACAGAGGAGGGGAGAGGAGACTCTGCTATTTCCTCCTCCATGATGGCCCAGTCCTAGACAGACTCCTCTCCCTTCATAACCAGCTGTCTCCTAGCAACCGCCAGCAATGATCATGTGACTTATGACATCATCACAGGTCCTTCATCCACCACTTCTCTATACACCCTGCCCTGCTTCCTGTCCTCCCGGGAGGCCCCGCCCCTCGGTGACATCACACTCCCAGGGTCACATGACTAGTGGATAGTGAGCAGGAGGACGTGTGCGAGGTACTGAGTGTCCTGCACTGAGGAGAGAAGAGGTAAGTGATGAGAGGAGGGACTACAACTCCCAGCATGCTCCAGGAGCACACACACTATATGGAGGAACTACAACTCCCAGCATGCTCCAGGAGCACACACTATATGGAGGGACTACAATTCCCAGCATGCTCCAGGAGCACACACACTATATGGAGGGACTACAACTCCCAGCATGCTCCAGCAGCACACACTATATGGAGGGACTACAACTCCTAGCATGCTCCAGGAGCACACACACTATATGGAGGGACTACAACTCCCAGCATGCTCCAGGAGCTCACACACTATATGGAGGGACTACAATTCCCAGCATGCTCCAGGAGCACACACTATATGGAGGGACTAGAACTCCCAGCATGCTCCAGGAGCACACACACTATATGGAGGGACTACAACTCCCAGCATGCTCCAGGAGCACACGCACTATATGGAGGGACTACAACTCCCAGCATGCTCCAGGAGCACACACACTATATGGAGGGACTACACCTCCCGCATGCTCCAGGAGCACACACACTATATGGGGGGACTACAACTCCCAGCATGCTCCAGGAGCTCACACACTATATGGAGGGACTACAATTACCAGCATGCTCCAGGAGCACATACACTATATGGAGGGACTACAGCTCCCAGAATGCTCCAGGAGCACATACACTATATGGAGGGACTACAACTCCCAGCATGCTCCAGGAGCACATACACTATATGGAGGGACTACGTGGTTGGCTGGCCAGATCAGGTGACCCTGGGATAGACTAGCCGCTGCCCGCGCTGCTCGGATCATTCTGTGTCTGGATGCCGCTAGGGAGAGAGCTGCTGCTGGTCAGGGAAAGCGTTAGGGTGTTCTATTAGCTTACTGTTAGGCAGGAGTGATTCTCCAAGAACCCAACAGCCCTTCTTAGGGCTACAATAACGTTCTACTTTTTTTTTTTTTATTTGCATCTAGTACCATTTTGTGAGGAATTAGCAGGGGGACTTGCTACCGTTGTGTTTAGCTCTTAGTGGCACACATATCCATAGCAAAGACCGAAGTGGGAAAATTTAGTAGGGGTTGGATTTCAATTAGGCACAGTCTGCCATTTGTCCTTTTTTATTTTACGTTTATTTTGTTTAATACTTAGGGCTACAATAACGTTCTACTTTTTTTATTTTAATTTGCATCTATTACCATTTTGTGAGGAATTAGCAGGGGGACTTGCTACCGTTGTGTTTAGCTCTTAGTGGCACACATATCCATAGCAAAGACCGAAGTGGGAAAATTTAGTAGGGGTTGGATTTCAATTAGGCACAGTCTGCCATTTTTCCTTTTTTATTTTACGTTTATTTTGTTTAATAACTCAGCGTCATCTCATCTGGCATAGTAGTGTGCTTTCATACTTGGCTAGAAAATAGCCATAGGAGAATCCAAACGGCTTACAACTAGTGAAGCTCCCGTGTCGAGGGCTCTTGCGGCGAGGGCTAGATCTTCAGAAGTCTGGAGGTTCTTTAAGGAAACACCGGATGACCGACGGACTGTGGTGTGCAACATTTGCCAAACCAGGCTCAGCAGGGGTTCCACCACTACTAGCTTAACTACCACCAGTATGCGCAGGCATATGAATGCTAAACACCCCACTCAGTGGCAACAAGCCCGTTCACCTCCGGCCGTGCACACCACTGCTCCTTCCCCTGTGTCAAAATATACTGGCAAACTTTTATCATTTACCGATATTATTTCAGCGCTTCTTGCGCATCTGTTTAAATTCCCCTCACCCGCCATATCCCAAACTTATAAGAACGCTACTACACTTGATCTTATACAAAAGGTTCTTATAGTTTTAACTTCAGCACCTTTAATCTACTACTAGTTCACTGCCTCCATACATGGTCCCCTTATCAAACGAGCTGTGTCAGGCAGAATTTTGGGTTGTTTTCATGGCTTCCATGTTAACTTTGTCGCCACCCTGCTGTGTAATCCACAAAATATACTGGCAAACTTTTATCATGTACCGATATTATTTGAGCGCTTCTTGCTCACCTCCTTTGGTTCCTCTCTGACACCCATTGGTTTGAAGCCTGAGTCCAATTAGGGTATGTCGCCATGCCACTCTCTAGCCTGCTGCCGCTGCCTCTGCATGCCGTCCCCTATAGTGTCAGGGTCAA